>CM076578.1:63895502-64362324 GCA_034641835.2 Pinus albicaulis | reverse complement strand
TAAATAAAAAAAATTGTATAAGCCTGAAAACCAATCACTGATTGGCAATCTTATACAGAAAATATAGGGTGAAAATCAGGAACACCTGACACTCTATATTTTCCAAAAAAAAAAAAAAAAAAAATATCTCTTTCATTTCACAAGTTTTGTGACCACCCACTCCATTCCATTCCACTTCATTCCATTTCATTTCACTTCATTTCACTCCATTCCATTTCATTTTATCTGTTTCATTCCATTTCATCAATAAAATTCTTTTTCATGACCATTTCCATCTGGTCATTTGTCATCTGTTCATCTCCATTCATCCAAATAATAGCTGTGTCAATTTCCGCAGCTGACATCTGTTTCCGCAGCCAGAAGCAGATTCCGCAGCTACAACTCTGTTTTCAAAAGAATGTACAGCCAGATGTTATTTTCATAATCATGAAATAAAATGCAGGTGAGAGGATAAAAAATGAAGACATGGAGCATTCAAAATACCAATGAAGAGCAACTAATTGAAGAACAAGGAAAAAGGAAAAGATTCCAAAGGTATGAGTAAAATTTATTTCAAATAGCATTGAAAACACATTTTTATATAGTTATGAACCATAAGCTCCATCCATTATGTGCAATGATTATATTGACAATTCTGTAACCTTTCACGATCTCCATATTATCCTCTCGCATTCATTCTCAAACGGTTCCATCATTAAATCCCCGATCTTCACTCATGTTCCTATATTCCACCGGTGACAATGAGACGTAATTGATTTGACCACGGACTCTTACAGCCACATAAATCCATAGCCGTTGTTTAAACGTGCTCACATTTATTGTGCAACCACCAAATTTCAAAACACTGCCGGATGTGTTATACTCTGTTAATCTCACAGCCGTATCTCTGTTGTCCTCACGAAAACCCCTCTCTATTCTGTTCACTCCATTTCGTTCTCTATTACGCTATAGTTTGTATACCCACTCTCTGATATCTACCCACAGTCATTGTGCTCATCTCTGTGCATTCATCCGTTCTATTTCCATTCAACCCTCCTCCATGCAGGCAAGTCTTTGAAGAGCAGAAAAAAGAATGGGTAAATTGCTAAGGGCAGAACCGGAAGGACCTAAGTTCATGGAGGGATATCCACAAGTAAGGGATATATTGAAGAAAGTAAAGTGGCTGCGGTTTATCCAAAAATTCAGAGGCTATCATAAAGAAGTGACAAAAGCATTCGCAATGTCGTTTAATGGCTTGGAAGTAGAGATTGGAGACCTTAAGTTTGCGGTCAATGAAGCATCTATAACATCTGCAACGAAACTTCTTCAAGAGGGTGAGCGTTGGTTTAAGAATAAAAGCATCAGTGATGAAGCCTGGAGAACAATCTTACGAAACCAAGGTATGGATATAACTATTTTTAAAAGAGGAATTCATGTTCATGCATTGAAAGAGGAATGGGCTACTTTGCTACTAGTTGTTCAGAAATTCATTACCTGTGAAGGCCGTTTTGGGTCCATGTATATGTACCACACCAGGTTGTTGATGAATTTTCTAGATAATCAAGCTCTCAATCTCCCATATTTTCTATTAAATAGCTTGAAGAAAATGTCTGTGACTGTTCAGAAGCATTTAGGAGATGTAGAACCACATCTATATCACCACGGTCTTGTAAAAATTTTGATTGAAAAAGAGTTAAAGGAGAAAAAAGACACATGGGAACAATTTCTGATTAGAAATTTCTTTGAGGAACCTCAGGAAATTCCTGAAGGTAGTACAACAAGAAGGAGTAGAAGAAAAATAATAAATGATGAAACCCAAATTACTCCTACTCAAGAAATTCCTGAAGGTAGCACAACAAGAAGAAGTAGGAGAAAAATAACAATTGATGAAATCCAAAATACTCCTACTACTGCAATTGAAAGAACTGATAGGGAAGAGAGACTGTCAAACAGGAAGAAGAAATAAATCAAGGGTAAGAAGCCAATAACACCAAAAGAGAGAAAAACTATTGAGGTTATACATCAAACCCCTTCTTCCGAAGAAGAAGATCACCAAGTGTTATCTGAAAGATTAATTTATCTTCAAAAATAGTCCTCTATGGCTAGGAAGACAGAGAAAGGAAAACAAAAACAAAAGGATAGTGCACCACAGCGTGTGAGAAGAAGCAGCAGACTTAAGGGGAAATTGAGGAAAACGCAAATGAAGGGTCCTCATTTCATTGATTTGGGAGAGGAAACATCTGAACAGTCCCCAGCTGACCATAGTCCATCTTAGTCAGTTAGTGAACCTGGTTCATTTCATTCTCAGTTATACATTGAACATATTCCATCCCATTCTCAGCAAGATGTTGATGTGAGCCCTTCTCAGCCAAATTTTGAAGATAACTCTCCTTCACGGCATTTTGGGGACAGCCCAATAAAAATGACACCTGAAATAGACCCCAAGCAGCAAGAAGTATATGACTATATAGAATCTTTGAAAAAAGCAGCTACAGGTCTGAGTACTTCATCCATTCAGCCTCATATAGTACAGGATGATTTAGTCCAATCACTAAAACAGGAAGTCTTTGAGCTAGAGCTTTTAAATAGACACATCAAAAATGAAAATGAGACATTGAAGGAACAAGGTAAATTGGAAAAAATCATTCATGATAATACCATGCTACATCTGGGAATATGGCAGAAGAAGAACAAGAAATTGAAAAGGAAATGCCAGAAGTTAAGCAGAGCACTGGTTAATATCAAATTTAGGTGCTTAATGAAGAAACCCAGAATGTTGGCAGCACCAAGGAAGAGGAGGAGAGGATTAGATGTGCTGGTTGAAGTGTCAAGGCATATGAACTAAGGAAGGAATATCAAAATTTTGGTTGCATGAGGACATGCAACACCTTCACAGTGGGGGTATGTTGAGTCTCAAATCTGCATCTTTTCCATACACTTTTCTATACCTTTTTCATCCACCCGAACCTCCCAAGTTGTCAATATCATTGTATATTAATTGCAAAAGAGCATCTAACATGGTTTTTAACTATATTTTTGTGTCTGCTGTTTGATTTAGATTTTGTTAATTTAGCTGTGGAATCTTGCCACTTTCCGCAGCTCCTGCAACTTTCCACAGCCATTTTGTGAAACTCTATGTTACAGGTGTCTACAGGAAAAACGAGCCACATGGGCAAGTCAGAAATGATGTGGACATGGTTCTTGTCCTATTGGCTCGAGAAAACTCATCTAAAGAAGCTGCGATCAAAGGCGTCCAAATGGAAGTCAACCGTAGAGTCTCACGGTGACAGGACTCTGTTTCGTGTCACGTGAAGGTTCATATGGCCGTTTCTGAATTACGGAGAACAAATCAACATCTCTACATGGCTCCATAGCCGAATTCAAACATCCACTCCTCATAGATTTACTTTTCAATACGGCCATGATCCTAGATCCATGGACGTAATGGTCTACGTGTTCTCCATCAGCATAAACTTTAGGAATTAGTTATGTTTCTTTTGTTATAAATAACGCGTTTGCATACGCATATGGAATTAGTCTATGTTAGTCTCTATTATCTTTTATTAGTCTACTCTGTAATGTGATTACACTGCACTTGTGCCGTAATATCACCTTTCTGTTATGACTGCATTTTAATATAAGAAGACTCTGTTTCCACACGTGATTCGTATTTGAAGATTGTTGCCAAGGCTAGTGTAGAGGGCCCCTGCACTTGCCAAGGTTCTGTGCATTATTGTATAGTTCTTGTTTTATTTCTTTAAAGCTCATTATGCCATAATCCATTCACATGTTTATACACTGCATCTTTCATGGTATATATGCTTCATTTCTGTTTATAATCTTTTATGCTTTCCATTTTACTTCTGTCTTTCATGTTTTATGTTATTAATCACTGATCAGTGTTCTTGTTTCAGGTTATAGATAGGCAGCCCGGGCATTTGCATAACTTTTTGACTAATGACATGGAATTAACATTGTTCTGCTGCTAGTTTGTTTTTCTTAGTTTCTGTTTAATTTCAATACTGCTTTGTTTAATTCAGTTTTTCTCATTTGCTTCAGTAGTTAAATTTAGATATATTAAACTGCTCATAACATCTTCAGTTGCCTCCGAAAGCCACAGCTGGATTGATGGTGAGGGATTGTATTATGAAATGTGTAGTTTGGTATTAGTTTCCTTTCTGCAAGTTAGAAATATTAAATTGTGCATGACATCTTTAGTTACCTCCGAAAGCCACAGCTGGACTAATGGTGAGGGATTGAATTATGAATGTATGGTTTGATATTAGTTTAATTTCTGCAAGTTAGATATCAGTTACTCAAGTTGTTTATGGTTACTTCCGAAAATCATAGCTGGACTAATGATGAGGGATCAGAAGACAAGTTGATGTAATCTGATTTAGATTTACTTTGTTGCAATTTTGGATTTCTTTAAGCATAGTTTCTTTTGTGTTTAGATAGCAGCAAGAATAGTTTGGTTTTCATGCTCAATAGTTTACTGTTTTGATTTATTAGACTAGCAGCACCTTTTCATTTCAGCAGCACATTTTCATTTCCTTTCAAGTTTTGTCATTGTAAGTTTCAAATTCCTTTTTAAGTTTCAAGTTTGTAAATCATTATAGAGGATATCATTTCCTTGAACAAACATAACCATACTTGCTTTTATTTTAGAATTTCCATTTCATAGTAGAAAACCAAAAACGAAAAAATGTTAAGAAATAGGTTATCTTGCACATATAGTGCGCCGCACTTCATCAGCTTATGAATCCTGGATTGAAAAATTAAATGCAGCAATTTAGGACACACTAAATTGACCAAATAGTAGCCGCAATTAAGAATTAAACAGAGAGAGAAAAGAACGTAGGACCAAGTTGCGCTACCACAGCAGCAGATTAAAACTCCTTTATAGAAGAACTACATGCAAGGGACATATCCAGATGACGATGATCCTGTGATTGAGGCTAATAACTTTTTCACGGCTGATGGTGTGCCCATTTTCCTCACAGAAGACGAAGAATACACAGTGGCGACTCCAGACATTCAAAAAGACCAAAATTTCATTTTGGCCAATGATATAGTACTGGAAGAGGAGTCTGATGACTATCAGAGAGGGTATATGAACACTCTGTCGGCTCTGCAAAGGTAGTAATATTTAAGGAACAGAGAAGTTATAGTCAGTCCCATTCAAAAGAGAAAGGAACTCCAAATGAAGAACGATGCACATAAGAAAGGAAAGGAGCCGGCTGATCCTTCTTCTAGTAAAGCGCCTTCAATTGCTAATACTGCCAATGAAAAGAAGCAGCAGAACACAGTAAAGAAGCCAACAGAGAAGAAAGACCCGCCCATTAAAGAGGTAGAAAAAGCTCCCTCCTTTAATCTAGAAAATGAAATCTCTAAGTTAAAAGTGTTTATGCCCCTCACAGAGTTGGTGAAGAACAGTGTGTATAAAACTCAGGTGTCCAAAGTCTTGCAAATAGATTCTGTCTCTGATATGGTCAATGTACAAGACAACTACCCTGAACTTATTTTCGTTCCAACCACAGAAGAATCTGAAGAAATTGAAGTCCCTCCTTTTTACTCAAGTCTTAGAATACATGAGTTTATCCTGCATAACGCTATGCTGGACTCCGGGGCCTCACAAAATTTGATGCCCAAAGCCGTCATGGAGAAGCTAGGCCTTGACATCACTTGAAAATATCATGACTTGTATTCCTTCGACTCAAGTAGGGTTCACTGTATTGGTCTAATTAAATATTTGGTAGTGTCTTTAGATCAGATTCCAGCAAAGAATGTCTTGATGGATGTAGTTGTTGCTGATGTCCCACCAAGGTTTGGAATGCTCCTATCTAGGTCTTGGCGTGCCAAACTCAAAGGAACTATGCAACTTGAATTCTCTTATGCCACTATCCCTGTATTTGGCCAGTTGAGGAACTTATATAGGGAAAATAAAATGAAATATATGATCACCAGCAAAGACAAGCCTGTAAATCATGCCATTAATGCTGTCCATATAGATTTAGAGTCTTTTGTTTTGTATTCAGAAGGTGGTTTAAATGATGAGAATGTTCAGTTGGTACAAGTGGATGAAATACTTGAGATTTCAGAGAATTTTAGAGAAGTCCTTAAATAGGAGAAGGATAAAGTAGCAAACACTTCTGAAACTCCTTCCTGCCAGCAGCAAAGAGACAATGAACATCTAGAAATCAGCCAAGGTAAAGAAGAGAAAGAAACAAATTTCCAACATCTTCAAGAAGAAGAAGAAGGCCTATGGAGTATGGATTTTGATGGAGCTGTTGGTAAGGATGGAGCTGGTATTGGAATATGGATTAGGAGCCCTGTTTTTCAACCTGAGAAGGTTCCAAGTAATGTTAGAGTTTGTGCTTATAAGCTAGCTTTTGATTGCTCTAACAATGAAGCAAAATATGAGGCTTTGATTGCAGGTCTCAAAATTTTGAAGAAGTTGAATGCAAAAGGGATCTTTGTGTATGGAAACTCCAAATTGATAATAAAACAGGTGAAGAGAGAATATCAAGCAAAACATCCAAGATTGAGGGCATACAGAAATGCAGTCCTGGACATTTTGAAGACTTTCCCAGAATATACTTTGACAGCAGTACCCGGGATGCAGAATCTGATTGCCAATTCCCTGGCCACTACTGCAATTAACTTGAAGATTCCAATGAACTCCAGTAATAAGTTTGAGATCTATGTCAAACATAGGCCTACTGTTCCGAACAATTTAAGGTATTGGCAAGTATTTTGGGATGACAATGATATTAATGCATTTTTGCAGGGTGATGGAAAATTCAAAGATACTCCCATAGAAGGTGAGTATGAGGTGGATGATCAGGAGTTAAAAGAAAACCAGATGGAAATATTGTAGCTAAAGGATAATGTAATTCCTAGAGGTCTCATACCTCTAGAGGAGCTTTTTGATCAGGATGATGTCGCAAAAAAGCCAAGCTTGGTGCCCACGGAAAAAGGAGTTGAAGATGTGAATATTGGAACAGCTGATTAGCCGAAGTTTGTCAAATTTTCAAAGGCATTATCCCCTGAGGTAAAGGAGAAGTATTTTAAATTTCTTTCTGAATTTTCTGATGTATTTGCATGGGATTATTCATATTTGAAAGTGTATGATAAGAACATAATTCAGCATACAATTCCTATCAAGCTGGATCAGAAGCCTTTCAGACAAAAGATGAGAAGAATCAATCCAAAGCTGTTGCCGTCAATTGAAAAGGAGGTAAACAGGTTTTACAAAGAAGGAAGCATAGTTCCTATTAGATTTTCTGATTGGATTTCGAATTTGGTCCGAGTGCATAAAAATACTGGAGAAATAATACTGTGTATTGACTTTCAGAACTTAAATAAGGCATCCTTAAAGGATAATTACCCACTTCCGAAAATGGACCATATTCTACAGAGAGTAGTTGGAGAATTAAGGATGTCACTACTTGATGGCTACTCAGGGTATAACCAGATCTTGGTGCATGAGAAGGACCAAGACAAAACTGCCTTCACAACACCCTGGGGAACCTTCCAGTATGCCAAGATGCCCTTTGGACTGAAGAACGTTGGAGCCACTTTCCAGCGTGCAATGGACATTGCTTTTGCAAATGAAAAAGATGTTTTTATTGTTGTTTATTTAGATGATTTGACATTGTTTTCAGGTTCAGACGTTGAGCATTTGCACCATCTAAGAGTGGTTTTTCAGCATTGCAGAAATTTTGGGATTTCTCTCAATCCCAAGAAGAGCCTTTTTGCCGTGGATGAGGGAAAATTTCTCGGGCATATCATCTCTAAAGATGGCATCCGCATAGATCCAGCCAGAGTGGAGGCTATTCAGCTCATATATCTTCCACAAAACAAGAAAGATATTCAGGCCTTCAATGGTAAGATGAATTTTTTATGCAGATTTATACCTAATCTGGCTGAGCATTTGAGAGAAATGACCTATATGTTAAAGAAAGACAGAACTATTAAGTGGAGTGAGGAAGCTATCAAGTCATTCAATCTGGTAAAGTTTGCTTTGTCTAATGCCCCAGTTTTGATCAGTCCCGACTATACTCAAGATTTTATTATATTTTTGTTTGCATCTGAGCATACTATGGCTGTTGTTTTAATGCAAAAGAGAGATGAAGTAGAAAATCCAATCGCATTTTTTAGTAGGACTATTAGAGATGCTACTTTAAGATATAATATTTTTGAGAAACATGCATTGGCCCTTATCAAGGCATTGAAAGATTTTAGGGTCTATATTCTGCATTCGCACACTATAGCATACGTCCCTAACGCAGCAGTCAAGGATGTGCTCATGCAAACTGATCCAGAAGGTCGAAGAGGCAAATGGATAACAACAATGTTGGAGTATGATTTGGAGATCAAGCCCACAAAATTGATCAAAGGCCAAGGCTTGGCCAAATTGATGGCCCAATCAAATTTGCGTGCTTTAGATATAAACGTCATTTTAGCAATGTCGGAAGAGGAAGATGAAGGTTTGCTGGTTCCTGTTTCAGATATTTTTCTGCAGTCCCCTTGGTATTCAGATATTGTGTATGTTATTCAGCATCTGTCACCTCCTCCAGGCATGTATAAGAGTAAAGGTAGATCTCTGAAGCTTAAATCTGCAAAGTATTGCATTTTAAACAGTGCTCTATTTTGGAAGGATCCAGGAGGTGTTTTGCTAAATTGTCTAGTTGAAGAAGAAGCTTAGAAGGTAATGCACGATTTCCATAAAGGTGGCTGTGGTGGTCACTTGTTTTGGAAGACTACAGCCAACAAGGTATTGAGAGCTAGGTATTATTGGCCCACATTATTTTCTGATTTATATAAAATAGTGATGAATTATCATGAATGTCATATTTTCCAAGGGAAGAATAAATTGCTTCCACTTCCTTTGAAACTTGTTTCATTGTACGCGCCCTTTCAGCAATGGGGGCTCAATTTCATAGGAGAAATACATCTTGCGTCCTCAACACAACATCGATGGATATTGAATGGGACAGATTACTTTACGAAATGGATCGAGGCCATCCCTACCAAGCAAGCAACAGACACGGTAATTATTCAATTCCTAGAATCGAATATTTTATCTCGTTTTGGCTGCCCATGCAAAATTGTGACAGATAATGCAGCCGCGTTCATATCAAATAAAATGGTTGATTTATATGACAAATACAACATCATGTTGGGCCATTCAACAATGTATTATCCACAAGGAAACAACCTAGCAGAGTCATCGAACAAATCATTGATCAATATAATTAAGAAAATGTTGGAGGCAAACAAAAGAAATTGGCACCAGAAGCTTATCAACGCATTATGGGCAGACAGAGCCAGCAGTAAAAAATCAATAGGTATGTCACCTTTTGAGTTGGTTTATGGTACTGATGTTGTCTTTCCTACTTCTCTTACAGTCCCAGTTATGAGATTATTACAAGAAGTTGGCAGCTAAGGTGATGACAACTAGCGAAGGATCAACCAGATGATCCACCTTCAATAAAAAAGACAAGAAGTGTCACAGAAAGCGAGTCAGTTGTAGGACAAGATTAAAAAGATCTATGACAGGAAGACAAAAGAAAAAAAAATTCAGCTGGATGATGTAGTGTTGAAGTGGGATGCAAGAAATGAAGACAAAGGCAAGCACGGTAAATTTCAAAACCTATGGAAGGGACCTTACAGAATTACAGCATACAGGGGACAGAATGCCTTCTTTCCTTTAGAAATGGATGGCCAGGATTGTCCTGGTGGAGCAGTAAATGGTAGGCTATTGAAGCACTACCATTGTTGAAGACATGAAATTAGAATCTATCTCATCATCATTGTATATACCATGTTATTTTGATCAGAGTTCAAATGCACAGTCATTCAAGTTTGGGGCCCGAGGTGAAGGCTATAAAACTTGGATGATATTTGTATGGTTTGGTTTCATTTCAGTTTTCAGTCTTAGTCTAGAGTCAGAGTCAGTTTTCATTTGTGTCAGTTTTCAACATTTTTGACTCCATGCCCAATGGATAAGGCTACTTGTTCTACGGTGTTCTTGGCACCTCCAAGGAGATACCATCCCCATTAGAGCCAATGTTAGTGTCAGTCTAGTCATACTGCCATCAGTGATCAAAACTGCTCTTTTGCATTTGCATATTAGGTGTCTCATACCGAATAAATTTCACCATTCCGCTAGGTCATGGATTCATTGATGGTAGTTTTCCCTCATGATGTACTCGTTGATTTTCCTTTCTATGGTCTTCATTCATTAGTCACTTTCATTCTCAAAATAATATCAGTAGGTCATAGGATGGGTCTCATTAGTTTCTAGGGTCTCACCATGGTCAAATTAATGATTCAAATGTCAATAATATTAGCAAGGTCATGAGGAAGTCAATAAATTCAAAGTCACAACATCTGGAAGATCAAAGAGATATTTTATTCAGTTTGATGTAATTTTCGCCTCAAAACAATGTTTTGAGGTGAAAACGTGATATTTTGCCTTTATTATTATTCATTATGTAATTTTATATCATCATATGTAATAAGTCACAATTCAAAAGTTGTCGTCTCCACAAAGTGATGTCCCTACCTTCAGGAGAGTTTTCCGTAGCATGTTCAGCACCGAATCATCCTCCAAGTAGATCAATCAGAAAGAGCCCATAAAAATCTTTCCAACGGTATTGAAGTAAAGGTCCTTATATCCTCATATATCCCCTATTTCCCATTTTTCCCTTGAAACTTTATATTATTAAATTTTTATATTTCTTTAATGAAATCCTTCCCCCCGCACCCTTTCCAAAATACATAGTCGCATGATTAAAATCCAAAAATACTTATGCAATTAAAACCACTTCCCCTCCATTCCTGTAGAACTTTATAATAAAAAGCTTTATATTATAAAGTCCCACTGTTCCCAACCACTTCCCCACCATACGTTGTGATGAAACTTTATTATAAAGTTTTATATCATATAAAACCCCAACCCAAAGGTTCATCCCCTTTATATCGCAATCGCAAAGTTTGAATATGCTATCCCGATTGACCAATCCCAAAGGTTCCGATGCGATCACGTTAAGTCCCTATCTCACCCCTGATCGCATCGCTCATCTTATAAAGGCCCTCCTATTAGCCAATCACAAATATTTATGATGCGATTGATCGCACTGCAAATTCTTGTGCCTTTTCTCCGATTGATCCAACATCATCGATCTTCCCCACCGATCAGACGGCCCACATCCAATCGCGCCATCGAAAGTCTGCCTCCGATTGAAACCCGCCGATTGATAATCCATGATCGCTCCTCCACCGTCGATTTTCCCCGCCGATCTGACTGCTCAAACTTAATCGGGCCATCGGCATCAGCATTTCCATATGTGTTGCACTCCGCTCCCCTCCAATGTTGCGATTTCGATTGACCCTCGGGCCCACCACTTAAGTCTTCCGCCCATTCATTTCAAAGAACCCTTTTCCTTTGTAAAAGTTAAAAATCATCCATTTTGTTTATTACAAATACCTCTCCCAATCGCATCGGGGATTTCGTATATATCACTTCGCCCCACTCCCAAGCTCGATTCTGATTGCGATGGTGCCATATTACAATGTTTTTATTATATTATATCTCTCTGCCCCATCTGTTGCGATTGCGATTTTTATATGATTTCCGCCTCCTTCCCTTCCCTTTTTCCCATTTAAAATTAAATTTCCCCTTCACCAAGGCATAATTTCATTTCATTTTTCCAAAATATTTTATAAAGGTTAGTTCTCTTCAAAATAAATAGTGGAAAGCAAAGCGACAGTCAAAGGGCCGAGAGCTTATTCAAAACAACGATTGTTATAGCAGCAGAAAAATAGGAAATCTGTTCATCGGATTACCTATTTTCTTCCATACAGCATAACAACAAAATCTTCAAGTGGTCAAATGCAATGATGTCCCTTATTTTCAGGGGCAAATTGTTGTATTTCTTTACTATGATTGTATTTCAGTTCTTCAGTTGTTAGGACAGCTCCCTTATCTCTGGATCTGTGTTCCCATATTTTAGTGTATTTATTGTAATTATGAATAATTTGTAAAGGGTGGGAATCATAAAATATGAAGAGAGTAACTCAGAAAGTAGGGGAAATAGTGTGGAAGAAAATCTTTGCACTACATTGTATAGTTTGATAGGAATTAATAAGAGTTGCAGCTTTGATTTGTGGGATCCATGTGGTATGAGATTTAGCATTTGTTTTTCTCCTTTGTTTCATATGTGAATTTTTTGTGTTCCATTCATCCATAAACATTTCTTTGAATGTTTTCAAGATAGAAAGGTAGAATCCATTTTATATACTCTGCCTTGGGAAATCATTCATGCTCTGTATTTTTCTTCTATTTGAAAAGGATCAATTTGTTGTGCCCTTTTCAGCTCCTCATCGGTCTGTCCATCCCATCCCTATTTAGCTTTATTTTCTAAGTTTCCTGCCTATCTTGCCCCATGAAATACCCTGTGTCTTGATTTAATTATCGATTTCAACTGTCCCTTTATCCCACACATCCCTGAAGATTCATTCATTTTATTAAAAACATTTTTTTCATCATTTTATCTAGCCTAATATCAGTCCATTTATTGTGTTCCATTGAATATTCTTTCACAGAGAGAACCCTCTCTTGTCCTTGTAGGGCTAGCTACAAGGCTGAGCGTGGTTTAGTTGTTACCCTTTTTTGCCTTTGCAGCCTGGGGTCCAATTCAGGTGCTAACAGAGTGGACCTATAAGACTTCATTTGAACTTTTAGTATGACCTATCCTTTATCAATGAATTAAAATGGCTTCTAAACCTCCTTGAAATCATGACCAAAAGTAGAGTTGACATAATGATGTTTTGAGAATTTTTGGGTGATAACACCTTCTACAAGAAACCATTCATGTGGTAATATAGTTTTAGCAGCGACATACTTGATAGTTGTTAATACAATTACCTCTTGCAAGGAACCTGTATTTTTCACATAATGACCAACAATTGGAGGAGCACCATGGTTGATATGGGTAAAGAAGAAACACAATCCTGGCACTTGCTGAATTTCCTTGCCAAAGACAAAAGTACCCAGGCTGCCAAAGTCTATGTTGTGGACCACTTCATACTAAATTTTCTTCTGTCTTCCATGATTCCAACTAGGCATTATAACAGTAAGTACAAATGCAAATGAAGATGAACCACAATATGTTTTCCACCAATGGTGGAGCAGTGCTTAATCATGCATTCTACTAACTTCCCTACAAGTTTAGCAATGGGATCAATAAATCGTAACACTCCATAATTAGCCAAACATCTGGGGTGCTTAATTTGGGGGGTGGAACCTCTTATTACAATCGATTTTCAAATGGATAAATTCATATCACATCAGCCTCAAGTAGTTTTAGGGAGAACATTTTCTTCATATTAATTGATAGGAGACCAAGCTTTAATCCTAAAGTTGAAAATATTTCTCATGCTGTTGTCAAACTTTCCATCATGCCTTCGTGCAGCTTTATAACAGTCCTCACATCATTTTTAAGAAAATCGATAGAGCGATATTCGTCATATATTTCCTTAAAATTACTAGGATCCCGCCGAATGCTATGAAAATGGAAATTTGGAATGACAAGGGTTGCTTTCAAAAGCCCTACCACAGCTATCGCATTGCAAGTTGATGTTGTTGATTCAAGCCACCATTTGCTTCAATAAATATATAACCATTTGAATCAGGTAACCTTCTCTCTTTAGGACTGAAACTATACGCTACGAAAGATGTCGCTTAACCGTGACCGGAAAGTTCCCCCAACTAGTGCACTCTTTGTTCCCTGCTTATAGGCGATACATATCTTCCACTTTCCATATTTCAGCTCGAACTAATCTTACCCTTGTCATCTGCCTTGATGATGTCTTCAATTGTAGCCTTAGTTATCATCCCCATATGGAAAGGGTATGAAAGTGTCATGTTATGCAACTGCACCCTTCTTGTTTTAATTTCAGTTTCTTTCCCTCGGTGTGGTGATGAAATTATTGGGTATATCATCTATGGGATTGACCTGTATGAAACATTATAATATCAATTAGTTTACAGTTACCCTTTAGAGAATGATGCCCCTAGCTAATTTACATGAGCTTGGTGAAGTACCCAAATAGAATGCCTAAATGATCCATGGTGAAAGGGTTTCTAATGGATATACTTAATACAAAGAAAAGTTTCCATTCAAGTGTATGCATGATGACCCCCCCCACACATGGCGTGGATGTGGAAAAAGTATCTTGTCATGATGGTGAAAAGGTTTACAAGGGGCTGGGAATAGGTCATGGGGATGTCACTGACTACAGGCCAGGTCAAAAACCCTAATGGGTAAGCGAGCAGAGGGGGACCCAAAATTTTGAATATACCAAAAATTTTGTGTGGCGTTGCAGCGGCTACAACAAATGGTGAACCACTGGTAGAATCAAGCATCTCTGTCAACGTCCCAAAAATAGTCTGAGTCTAGATAGGTATGCAAGGGAATATTGAACAGTGTTTGTGGGTATCCTTTTGTATTACTTTGACCTTTACAGATATGCCCAGTCCTTGTGCCTTAGCTAGGTCTTGTTAATCAAAACACATCAAAGAGGAAGCTCATGGATGCTAGCAGTTTGTTGATGATGTGAAGAGCAAGGCAACGGACTTATTATATTCATAATTTTTTAAAATACGTTTCCGGTGTTTCTCCACTGCCAGCAGGCCTGGAAAGTACCCCGGCAGAGTCACTCCAAGAAATCACAAATGTTGCTCCACTTCCAGCGAGCCTGGTCAGTACCCCGGGGGAGTCGTTGCATTACCTCTCTGCACAAGAATCCTTTCTCAATCCTTTACCCTTATTTGTTTCATGTTCTTGTAGCACTTATTTTCATGTGCTTGTGGCACCTATTTTGCATGGGCAGATGAGGGATCCTGACTTATTTTATGGGCAAGAGAGGTTGTTTCTTGTTTGACAGAAACCAAAAGATATCCTGATTAGGGTTTTCCCTCATGCCAATCCTTCACATCCCATCTACCACCCATAGGCGAAATGTGAAAAAAAGATCATCAAGATGTTCAATACTATGTTAGGTACAAGGCTCGGGTTATGGGTATAGGCCACTCAAACTCATTAGGGTTTCCCACAAGCAACCGGCTCGCATCTCCCTGGCTAATGAATTTAAACTCATAGGCATTGTGTTGAGCATGCGACTTCAATTCCTTATTCTGAGAGAAGCTTCCTCTTGAGGTACCCAAAATAAAAGAGTTAGGGTTTCAACAATCAGGGCAAAACAAGTAAGAAAGGTCATCAGGGTTTCAATGAGGGCTCATGCAGTGGTATGCAATATACAGAAACTTTCCAAGCTATGTCAAAAACCTATGTGAATGATGTGAGGAATAAATTGTACGACGTGATGCAACAGACAAGGCTTATGATGCAATGAAATGCCATGTGTGAGAAATATCAACTAGTTGCAGGTGAGAAAAAGGCAAAACACATGCAGTGATTATCTGAACATTATGTAGAAATAAGTAAACTGAAAGAGAAATGAGTGCAAAATAAATGTAAAATAATGATTCCTAAGATATTAACCATAAGAAAATACGATAGACATAATTTTAAAGAATAAAGAAAAACCTTCGTGAGTAATATAATTAGCAGCTTGATCTAACAAACTTTTATTAACATATCCTAGCTAGCCTAAACCTAAAAACCCTAGTTTAACCAACGAGGCAGTCGAGTTATGTGAAATCAGCTTTCCAGTGTAGCCACTGCATTAGTTCTCATCCTGCAAGAACAACAATGTTAGCAATCAGAGCGAGCATACAACATTGTGAACCAACAACAAGACTTACCTTAAGAGCATGTGCAAGAAGGTCATGGCTACTTACTAGAGAACATGCTAGAATGGATTGTGCAAGATGAATTTTTCTTTCATCCTGATACACAGACATATGTTCTTGAAACCTAAAATCATTTATAAATGACACACATCCATCCACGCACAACCCTAGGTCCGACGGAAGTGGAGTAAGACATTTCCTATTTGCAGGTATATTCATTGGATAGGATCCATCGAACCAGCTGGAAAACTCATCATGATGTTGAGGATGTTCAATTTGATGGGATGGAAAAAATAAGAATCTGCCAGGCGAATTCGAGGTGCTCATGAATCCAAGTACAGAAACCCTAATCTTGAAAACCCTAGTTCAAAGCTGCTCCTAGGTTTTTACGAGGATGCAAGAATCCAAGTAACTGTAAACGGAGGCTGAAATGCCTCACCGTCCTAGAAAAACTCTGGACCTTCAAGCGGGGGGCTTCTAAAATTTGATGGTTTCGTGAGATTAACTGGCGAATGGATGTGATCATTATTTCTGATGATTGGACAACCGTGAGTGGGCTTATTATCGATTCGGCAAAATGTTTGCACACTAGAATATTGAAAATCCAATGTATCAGATTCTTTATATTTCCCAGGATGGGGTGAATTGCCAAAATATTTTCAGGCAGTAGAGAGGTTTGCCAAACATCACACGCTTGTGCCTGAATGTAACTGGTACTTGCTACGAAACAACCGAAAATATTAGAGACAATGGTCGATGTTTTCCTTCCAGTGAACAAATTAGGGTATATCGGTTGTTGCATACCAGCTGTCAAGGGATAGAAAAATGTGCTCAGAGGAACATCACTCGAATGGAAGACTTGTCCAGATGAGATGAAATCTGGCGCGACTATGCTGAGAGGAGTGTGATATGTGGGAACCATCATTTTAGAAACCCTACTTAGAGAAACACTAGTCCGGCTTGTTTCAGGGGTCTCATCATGATCGTAAGAACTTGAGGTAACAGCCAGTAGAAGTTGAATTGCTTCAGTTTCCTGACGGGTCCTTGAATCATCACAAAGTGGATCATCAAATTTTGGTGGCTTCATATGGTCGACAGATAGATACGAATGATAATTCGCACAGGATTGAGTGAAAATGTTTTTAGATAAGTAGTGATCATTGGTGCCATTAATTTGATCAGGTTGGGTATCTGGCATGTTAGGCTTCCCAGGAGTTAATAGTTGGGATGAATCGATAAAAGAAACATCTTGAGGTTGCCGAGAAAGGCAGTCACTCATTTGGTTGTTTAAATATTGCAGATGAAAAATATCAGGCATAAGAGATTCATCAATTTCGTAATGTGATCATGAAACACCACTCGCATGTTCATGATTTTCATCAGGCGTAAGAGATTCATCAATTTCGTAATGTGATCGTGAAACACCACTCGCATGTTCATGATTGTCATAAGACAATTTTGAATGACTTGAAGAAATTACTGGTGTGGCCGACTCATGAAATAAATCAGGGAAAAATGGAATAAAATATTTAAGTGCAGAGGTATCAACCATACAAGGGCCTTCCTCTCGCACATCAGTGTCATCCGGGGAGGCCAATGACTTCGCATGCCCATCACAGTCCAATGATTTTGTAGGAAAATTAACCTTACCTGGGACAAGACTCAATTTATTATCAGTATGAGAATGAGATTTAGAACCATACCCAGGCACACATATAGTGGACTCGAGATAGGTTTCATTAACAGGGAGGGATGTTAGGCCAATATTATTTTCAAGCTCCAATTTTGACAGGGTATGGGAAAGATTTAGGGACAAAGTCTATACAGCTGGCAACTTGAAGATCATCATAACAAACACTAGGATTAGGCTTGCTTGTCGATCGAAATTGTTCTAGGGAAACGAAAACCACTTGTGGAAACTATTCAATTAAATATGTCCAATCGAAATCCGTTTTAGGGAACTCAAAACAAAAATGAACAAATCTGATAGAAAACTCCTCTAGAGATTCTTGAGGTTCCATTCTTATCACATTTAACTTTATTAATACATTTTGAAAATTGTATTTGTGAAAAGCTTGTTGTAGTTCACTGGCGAGTTGCTTGAACAAATGGATGGAAGTTGCCAAAAATGTGCGAAAACATTGCTTAATGTGACCTTCAAGAGTGAGGGAGAAAAGCACACAATCCGACCCCTCATCGTCAATTTTGTTACACTCACAAAATTCACAAAAATTTGAAAGGTGCTTGGTTATAGAAACTCTGTTCTCCCCATGGAATTTTAATTCGAACAAGTGATTCTGAGGTTTATCGGGGATTGAGCATAGAGAAATAGATAAATCCAATAAACATCTCGGGAGAATGATTTGGGGACGATCCATTACATATATGAGACTAATTGTAGGCTCTAAGGGCTCAGCTTGTCATCCGGCCCTCCTTCTAGCACCAATTTTGTTGACGAGCAAAATTTACTGCCGAAAACAAGGGGGGTCTCCCCAGTGAAAGGTCCCAATTAGACCTCACACTGTTTGGGATAGGAGCCCCATCTGTTATATGGGTCTGGCTCCCACCATGATTGTTTCCACTCTTTTTTTCAAATGAGAAGACGATGGAGCAGAGGTAAAGATGGAATTACCAATCAGTGAAGCAAAATCAACCTAATATTAATGAACCATAAACAAATATAAAAGCGAGTTGAAGAAGCAAAATAAAAAAAGGGGGGGTATGCCATGACTGGGATCAGTGAGCCGAGAACTAGTCAAACACACATGAAAGGAAAACACACCGGAATTTAATTGCAAAGTAGTTCACAATAGATCACCTTCGTGGCAAGACAACTAAACACTAATCCAAAAGAAAAAATACATGTGACCATTGAGAAATAGTTAATAACTAATTCCATGCATGAAATCAAACATAAAACATAATGAAGTATTAAACAGCTAGTACTATCACCACAGACAAGCACGTGAATTAGTGCCGGAAAGGAGAATATATTATTAATGCTGCTACAATGTCAAATACATGTTTAAAACTCGTCAAAACCCAATAGTGGAACATGGGCTGCTCATCTCAATACATGATACCAAAACCCTCGCCTTGCTACCTCTATCTCTACTTTATACCAAGAGCTGAGTGCCTTTAGCTCTCAAGCAATAATTCCTCTCTCATACTGGCTTTCATTGCCGAGATAAAAGTCCTTGTGTCCTTTCTCGAAGTTGTACATATAGGATGAGATGACTCTTGAGTTGCCCTTGACTCTTGGTCTTCCCGACTGTTGGGCTGGCTTGCGACTTGGGATATTTGTGACCTGCAACCCAAGGTTACATGCGACTTGCGACCTCGAGCAATCCATGACCTTGTGACCTTGGGAAATTTGCGACTTGTGACCTTTGGAAATCTGCGACTTATGACCTTGGGAAATCTATGACTTGCGACCTTGAGAAATTTGCGACCTGCAACCTTGGGAAAATCTGTGACTTGTGACCTTGAGAAATTTGCGACTTGCGTTCTTCTTTCGGTGATCTCTGGATTTCACAACAAGACTCCTTTTCCTACATCACCATCCCGTAAAAATGACCAGGTGCCTTTGATCTGGAAGTGATTTTCTTGGGGATTCGTGAGAATCCACCTTGCTTTGAAAAAGGTCCCCTTGCTTGTTGGAGAAAAAACTCTGGCTCTTTATGCAATCCAAAAGCTTCCACTTGCAATCACATATCATATGTCACATGTCTTCATGATCAAATAGTAATGCTAGAGGCATGTTTAATTAATTTCAAGAGTGAAAATAATAAATTTAGACCCCTGTGTGGTCAAATTTTGTGTCACTATGTCATCAGAGAGAATGGCTCGTGTAGGCTTTCCCTGCACCTCTTCAATCACTATAATGTCCGTTGGTATCGCTATGGACTAAGTGCCAAATGAAAATCTATAGTTTAACTTGTTTTGGTAGGTGTTACTTCATAGGGATATGGCTCAGTCGATGAGACATGATGCCCCCTCATCCTCTATGATTATTGCACCATATAAAAATGAATTTATAAAATGTGGGTACAGACATGGATTTTTTGCTTCCACTTCACTTGATGAGATGGATCCTCCACATCTTCGACTTTTGAAGTTCTAGGCCCAGATGAGGTTATTGAATACCCACAACAGAGAATCTAGAGGTCACATAAAGGTGGTATATATTATGTTGTTGGATGTCTTTTGTTGCACAGCCGAAAATGCATTTTCATTAATTATGATCATATTATAGATACGCATTTTAATTAAAGAGAAAGAAAAAAATATGTTTCTTTCACGACCACAAAGTCCTAAGATTGATAGTGCACTCGGTTCCCACTGTGATGCAATGCATATCAAATTTGGGCTTTATCCGGTCAACATAGGAGACATCTGGAGATCTTGACTCACAAGTCTTGAAGCTATTGATGCCCCTACCCTCATTATCAGAAATAAAACCATCCCCTAATATTCCTTGGGAATGAAGGAAAAAGAGGGTTTCTTGCAGCCTTTCCTCGTGACCCTGTATCGAAATTTGGCAGCAAAAAATTGACTCCTTAATCTCATATCAGGAACCTTTGGGAAGAAAAGTATGATGCCCTTATGGATAAACAATTGAACCTACAATTTTCAGAACCAACATTTTATAACGCCTCCGTCATCAGAACCATCAATCTTGTAGGTTGGGGTAGAGATTCAATTTGCTGATATTAGCTCCAAATTCCTGTCAGTCCAGAACCCATTAGAGGGGGAGTGTTAACTCGGACTACGCCCTCCTTATGTTCTCCACAATCAAAACCATGATATGCGCTAATGATATCTCTTCCATGTTCGAAAGGTTTGCACTGAGCTATTAATAAGGGGGAGGCCCTTTGAAATGGGGTTTAATCCGAGCATTAATCTTATGCATACATGAGAATAATGATTAAGCATGGAGAGGAAATGTGATTTTGTAAAATATAGGAAGTGATCCTGTTAGCCATCAGTATTTTTTACATGTTAGTGATGACTATATCTACAGCTGAGTTTTCTAGAAACTGATTTCCTTATGTCAATATGTCATCTAGAAAACCCTCCTAAAACTTTTTTTGCCCTTCTACTTTCAGATCCCTTTATTAATCAAAACCTATTCATCACTCTCCTATCAACTTCAGCTAAATTTTTACTTATCAAACTTTAAAAGGAAAATCCAAATCTGTTTCAAAAGTATCCCCTATGTTAGGAAGTGGCGCTTTAAGGCATTTTACCCTTGGAAATCATCAAAAGCCAAAAAGCCTCCATCTGCTACAGACCAACCATGACTGACTTCCCACTCTGTAAATGAAATTGACAACAGCTCTAAGTCACGCCACTTACACCCCTAGGTTTCAGCACTGCACAAACCACAGTCTCAAGCTGATTATTAGGTGTTTCACAGTGTTTTATGGATTCTGCAAAGAACAGGAAATATAACTTCATCTCAGGAGGAAATGCTTGAATCTACAGTTAGAAGAACAGCTGCTTCTAAATGTAACATGAGCCTGAGATATATCTGCAAATAGAGAGTCACTCATCAAAACCTTGCATTTTTCTTCCAACATGAAAAATCACAGGAAGAGAAGAACACCACTGTCACAGCAAACTGGTAAATTGTCATGGCCCAGAACCTCCTTCATTTACAAGCAGAGGGTTAGGGCGCCTCCTTCGTCTACAAGCAGAGGGCGATGGCCAGTATTGAATTTGAGGATTGCAAAAGTCCAGGTTTGTTTTTTACTGAACAGTGAAACAGAGATTCTAGGTTTTTTTCTGAGTATGAATGATGATCATAATAGGGATAGAGTCTGAAGTATGCAATTTCAAAGGAAAACAGAGTTTGGTCTGATAAAAGAGGTCATTTGAAGCTTTCAAATCATGTGAATGGTTGAACTTTAGAAAGACACATCATGAGTAGAAACAATTCTAATCATAGGCAGTTTGTTTTCCCACAAGACCAAATTGAAGAGATGCTGACAGATCAGGTCATCACACAGGAAGAAGAAAAGTTGTTTGTTTTTTAAAAGGTACTGACCTCCATAGTCACAGAGATTATCTTTCAAATAAATTGTCATAAGTTGAATAAAGCAAATGATGACATTTCAGTCACCCTCAGACCATTACAGTGAGACAGTGACACTTTGGCTAGGGTTTTTCTGAAGCGCAGCGATGATTGCAAGAAGAGGTGCTAGTATTGATGTTTTTCAAGTTGTCTGGTTACCATCACATCCAAAGAAAATCTTTGTCAAACAGGTTCATAAAACAATCTTAGATACTTTGCTCAGTGAAGGGCCTCCTCCATTTATGAGCAGATGGCCAAGGCATTGAGGGTTGTTAAAAACTGATTGATCAAAAGGTGTAGTGGAAAGAAACAAAGAAAGGAAGCAAGAGTCTATACACAGGTAAAAGATAGTGTTATGATTCAAAAGTATTGTTTTTCCTATCCATAGGAAAATGTTTGTCAAACTATACCTATAGTGGACATGAGACAATATTGACTATGCAGGCCATTGATACAAAAAGGGCAGTTTCCTTAGGGGAAGAGGCCACACAGTCACCTCACTGTCACATGCCAAGAAGTTTAAAGGGAAATCCTCTTAAGTAAACAGAGAAATATAGTTTGAATGGATGCAACCAAAAAATGGCACTTACAATCCAAAGAGAAGCCTATAAATCACCAAGAAGGTAAAACAGTGGACAGAGTTGAGCTATGGAATGGTTCTATTACAAAAAGGTCAATTCACTGGTCAAAGCAAAATGATAACTGTTTCCAAGAGACCTGTTCTTCTTGCTTCATGATTTTCTCCTTTAGGAATATACATCACAAATAATGGGAGGCATTTCAGGCTTAGTTCCCAGGATGGACATGGTGAATAGGTATACAATTTTATGAATAGGCAAAAAGAGTTTGTTTTGATAAACTGTCACTGTTTAAATGATTTGAAACAAACACAGTTTTTCATCATTCCAAAGGACAGATATAGCGCAGATGATACACCTATAAGCGAGAAAGTATGTTGAAAGGGTGAGCTTTTCTTAGATCAAGTCCAAGAAAACCAGCGAGTTTGACACCTGCATTGGAGGAAAAGTTGAAGAAGCTGTTAAAGCCTGAGGTTGTCAAAGCAAGTTGACAGTGCAAAAAACCTGTCCTTTCAGAACAAATTAGCATTCGGGTTGTGGAGCTATTTTTCAAAGTTTGAAAGTTCGGTGTGGAAATGTCACCCAAGGAACAAAGCTGGAAATTACCTTTTCAAACACCTGTGCATAAGTGAGACAAAGTTTTGGCTTTTTAAGCCATTTTTGTTTTTATAAAGAGGTTCAGGTATGAAATGCACCGAGGTTATTAAAAGGATCAAAAAGACTGTGAAAACTGTGCAAAAAGCCAAACAAAAATTTCACTTTACATTTAAAGGCAAAGTGACCGTTGAAGAATTTGAAATAACATGTTAAGGGAGTAAGGTCGAGAGAGATCTTTTCATTTTCAAACTGCAGACGAAGCTCCGTGCCTCCATAGCATCGAAACAAGGAAGATCGGGTCGAAATTTCAGAAGACTGCACTGTTTATGACCACGCGTCGTGCCTGGAAACCCACGCGACGCGCCTGGGAGTGAGTTTACACGGGCGGTCAGTGTTGGCGCGACGCGCCTGTACAGTTGCGCGATGCGCCTGTACACGGCGCCCCACCGCCCGACAGCCCGACCCGACAGGCCACCTGGGTGGTTTTTCTTGCGCGCTGTGTTGTCCTTAAAGAGTGTCGCGCATAATTAAGGGCTTTCCAGTGCTACTCCAGCCCTCCCCAGGGGTTTTTCATCTAAATTGAAGGTATTCCTATATATTTTCCCCTCGATTTCAAAAATTTGCTCACCATATCCGGAAAATGATTTTACTATGAAAATGCCCATAGTTTGAAGCTATGTTTGAGAGGTAAATTCGCTACTGAGGGTGCCTATAGAAAGAACCGAGTGTTAAACTTCTTCAGATTTCTCCTACCACACCATACATGACTCTTGAACCCCGTCACCTTTTCAGAAATTTTTTGACTATATGATTATTCAAAGTATGAGACTGTGATAAGATGCTAATAATGTTATTTAGGGCACCTACAGGAAAAGGTTGGTTTTGAGACTAAGAGCAGCTTGTTTCATCTTCAAAACAATCGAAAGGAAGAGGTTTTTCCTATAAAGAATTTTGTTTTGATTAAAGGGAGTTTGTTGGTTATAAGTCTTTGACCGCCACCTCAAAAGAAGCCTCTAAAAAGGTAAAAGGAGAGTTTGTTATAAAGAGACAAGGTTTAGGTCTAAAGAGAAACATTTCACTCTGTCCTCAAGACATTGCCACATTTTTAAAAACAGTGAATTGCACTCAGAAAAGGGGTTGTTTTCACATATGCAAGTTGGTTGACTGCCTTGTGTTTTTTCAGGCTTATTTATAAGTTGGTATTCATCCAAAATAAAGGTTTTTTCAACATAACTAGAGGTGTTACATTGGTAGGAGGTCTTTCCTATTTGGCAAAGTAAAGGCTCTTGCAGACCTTGTTGAAACTTTTTTGAGGCATTTTCCAAACTCTGTCACCTTGTTCAAAGCAGTAAAGTTGACTGTATACCTACACTGAAGTTGGACTGCGTACCCACAAGTCTGTTGTTTTATTTGCACTCCAAGAAGGGCAGGATTTTAATGATTGGGAATTTCATCTTGGAGACACAGATATAGATGTGGTGGTTGATCTCTTAAATTCACAAGTAAAGGGTGGTTTTCCTAAACACTGTGCACTGATAATTCACATAACCTAGGTCTCCTTTTTTCTTTCACTGTATGGTCTCTTCTAGAGAAATATGTTGACAGAGATATTATAAGGGTGAACATGCCACTTTCTGAAGGGCAGGTTTTTGATGATTGGATTTTACCTTGGAGACATAGATACAGGTGTGTTGATTGGCCTCTAAAAAATTCACAAGGAAAAGTGATTTCTCAACACTGTGCACAGGAAATTTACACAACAGTCTGTCTCCTCTTTGCTATATGGTACCCTATTGAGAATTTTTTCTGGCTAAGGTACATTCAAAGGTAGAAGGCTAAGTTTTAAGATAACAGAGGTTGAGTATTATAAGAAACTTGATTGCAAACCTTCCAACTCACATTGTCTATCTGTCCAAGCAGTAAAGTGACACAGTTTGATTTCAGTAGGGCCTTTTACACACAGTGAAGGCAGTTTGCCTCTTCCAAAGCATATTCAGGTCAGAATGCCTCCAAGGCAAGACAACAGGAGTGGTCCACATAAAAGATATGAGCCCATCTCTACAGAAGAGATTAATGCTCATCCATCTGTACTTTTCAACTTCCATGAAGTAGGCTACCTCGATTTCTGCCAGAAGATAGAAGAAGTCAAGAGTTTTTCGCCATTAACACACTTGTGCTCCCTGAGATTGAAAGAAAAACACTTCCAAGTGGCGGGTCTTGATTTCAAAATTTCTCCAAGGTATGTGTCGAAGGCCACCAAGATCCCGTATCATGGCGAAAAATGGTTTAAACAAGCTCATCTTGACTTAGAGGATTACAAACCTTTCATCAAGCCTGAACATAGAGAGGTTGTCACTACTATTTTCCCTTTTTCATATCTCCTTGACAGCTATGCTCCGCTTATGAAAGTCATAATGAAATATTTCACTTGTGAAGGAAGGTTTAATCAAATTTATGCCTACCATATCCGATTATTGATGCATTTTACCAGAAGCAGGCAACTAAACCTCCCTTACTTTTTGTTCAAGAGCATAGAGAAAATGGTATCTACTGTCCAAAAGAAGGCCCCACCTTAGCAAATCCCTTCTCTTTTTCATCATTCTTTGATCAAAATTATCTTCCTATACCAGCTAGAGAAGAAAGAGATTCCATGGGATTTATTCATCAGCCATCCAGACTTCTCTACTGTTCCTCCTATTCATGTGTCTCCCACTCAGCCTATCCATCGCCCGGTACCTTTGTCCAGTAGGCCTACTCCTAGAAGGCTCAGAATGACTACTGTATAGCCAAGTCAACAAGAGGAAAGGGATGAGGGACAGCAGCAGTTAGATGATGAGGAAAAGCAGCAAATAGGAGATGAAGGACAACAGGTCCAAGAAGAACAGCAGCAGACAACACATGAGGAACAACAGCAGGTTGGGCAGGAATTTGAGACACCTTTTGAGCCACAATTTGAACAAGGCATTGATGAATAACATCAAGCTAATGTTGGCGAACAAGGGCAGCCAAGTGAACAACAAGAGGAAAGCGTCCAACAGCCTCAAGAAGAGCAGTCAATTCAGGAAGATGTCAAAGGTAAATCAGTTGTGCCTCCTCCTCTCAAAGTAACAAAGCTCAGCACAGCAAGGAAAAGAGGGGCTAAAGTTTCCACCCTAACAGTGACAAAGATTGTCCCTAGCAAGAGGAAAACGCCCAAAAGGACACCTTCTAGCATGCCAAGGAGGAAAAGCGCCAGATTGGCTTTCAAAGGTAAAAGCAAAGTTGTAGAAAGTACAAAGCATGGAGGTAAATTAGCTATTATCCCTATCCAAAGCGATGATAGTGATAATGAGGCCCGCCTTCTTGAAAATCTCCTAATCCATAAGGAAGGACAAATTGAGGCCTTAGAGGAGCATCTTCAAAGGCCAAGGAACTTCAACCATTTCTTGGAGATGGAAAACAAACAGATGAGTGTGCACACAGTTGTTCATGAGGCACGGGCGATTAAGTATAAGAAAGAGGCAGCAAAGGCGCAAGCAAGAATAGAAGAGCTCATTGGAGAGTTTGATGAGGAGGAGGAGGAAGACCAGCCTAGGCGGAAGAGACCTAGGACCATTGGGCTGAAAAGAGCCTTGGAAAAGCAGAGAGAAAAAGAGCAAGCCCAGCTCCAAGCCTTTCCTCTCACTACACTCCTTGAGTAGGAAATTGAAGAAAACAAAGAGGCTTGGCTTGAAATAGCTAACAAACATTTGGAAATGAAGCTTGAGAGGGCGAATAGAGATCTAGAGCTGCAGAGGAAGAGGACACATCACTTCCAAAAGCTAAATCAATTTGCCCGGCGCAAACTGAAGGCAACCCAAGAGAAATTGAAGAAGGCAAAAGGGAAGCGCCTAGCACGGAAAGAAGGGAAAAGCATATCAGCCCTTGATATTTTTGCCTCACCTTCAGATCATGTTGCTATGGACCCCTGAGGGTCATATATGCGAAATTTGAGCCCTTTTCGACAACTTTTTGTTTTTTGGCATTTTTTGGGTTTTTAGTCGAAAACTCATAAATGCGCCATTTCAGTTTGAGGATTTTTCAAGGGAGAAGGATGATACCGATGGATGCCATTATTCTATGAGCAGGTCCCCAGCGATTTTCAGAGCATTTGGAGATCATTCGCCCCCTCAAATTGGCGAAAAATGCTCGCTTTTTGCACATTCTGCCCGCCATATCAGCAGTCTGCTATTTCCTGGTTTTTTGCACACAGGTACAGTTTTGGGAAACTTTTAGGCATCAGATTGAGATGATTTCAGTAGCACCGGAAAGTAGACATAGAGAGCTTTCCGACGAGCTATCATGATCCTCGTTTCGACACCGGGAAGGCTGCCAATTGCCTCCAGCAAGTCAGGGGACCTTTTTCAGACATAAATATGAAGTATTTTTGTAATTTTTGAACCTCAAAAATATGCTTTTCCCAAATGTGCGTTTAGCTATTTTTACACTTGGGAAATGATGTAAAGTCAATATAATTTCCGTTTTTAGCAGTTTTTTAGATATTTTATGGGATATTTTGTGCCTTGGGCTTTGCAAAGCCTTAAGGACAAGTTTAGATATTTTGACTTGGCCAATGGGATAGCTAGTTGCTCCATGAGGTTTTCCTCCCTCAAGCCTATTTATTCCATGGGTTTCATTGTAAAACAGAGGCTGAACTTGAGAGAAGAATCAATATATTGGTCATATGAGCTTTGAAGAACACACTTGAGTTATGATTTTTGGACTGCCTCTTGGATGCTTTTGATGAATGATGAAGGATTGTTGATGGATTCCATGACATGGTAGAATGGTATAGTGCTTCTTGCTTTGTTGTTGTCTTCTAGTTTTCATTCATAATACATGCTTCTTGCTGCTATAGATCAGTAGAGATTAGTTTTGAGATATGCCCATGGAGGCACCTCAAAATTCCTGAATCTTCATAGCTTGATGTTTTCTTCTTCCTTAGTTATGCTAAAGAATTCTTAACTGCTCTTTAGTAACTCAAGGATAATGTTTTCTAGTTTTATTTACAAGTTCTATGCATGTTGTGTAGGATGTATGGTGTGCCCTGCCTACCTATAAGCTGTCCATAGTTCTGTCCATAAAACTTTCTTTTTGACTGATTAGTTGATCATCTTGTTGAACCAAGGAGGCCTAGTCCCGATCTAGCCCTTTGCCTAAAACTATGAAAGCTGGTTTGTCAAAGTGCCCAATGACTTAGAGACTATGTTTGGGTGTTCCGGCATAGTTTTATGAGTTGTTAGTTTGTCTTATGTGTTTTCCCCGAAGTCTGATAGCCATTTCCCGAAGTTAGAGGGTCTTATACCTCTATGCATGGCTGGAATGTTTGATTTCTATGTTTTAATTAGCTCATAGTTACATTTAGCATGATTAATGGCTTGCTATAACATGTTTATGTTTGCTATCAGCTAGTTATACTTGAAATCCCTTGTCTTTCACAAGCTTTATGTCCATTTACTCCATTTTGCCCAAAGATCCCTTCTACCGTGAATCAAATCGGCCCTACAGCAGCCTTAAATCATCATCTGATAGTTTCCTTGACCATTTTGACCCCATAGCCCAATTTATCTACATCTTGTTATCCAGTTTATATCTTTGATCAGCTTTATCCCTCACAAACTTAAAAACCAAAAATCAAAAAACACACTTCATAACTAGCCTAATATCAGAACACCATAAGCAAACACACCGACATCCTTTACATCTAATAGAGAGAGCCCTCTCTGAGTCCAGGAAGGCTAGGTCCTTGGGCTCCAAAGCTTGGTTTGATGTTACATCGTCATTTGGCTCGCCAATCGGCCAAATCACGGGACCCTAACATAATGGCGATCACGGTGGGACTCTGAGTATTAAAAAAACTTAGTTTCCCTAATCTTTAGAGACTTTTGAGAATATTAGCTGGCTGACTTATCCCACCGCTCACTAACATAATGGCGATCACGGTGGGACTTTGAGTCAAAACATCCTAGGTATCCCTTAGGAACTCTCAAAATCTCAGTCAAACTTAGAAGAGTAGAATCTGGTTGTCTCACCATCCTAGCAAAATGATGAGTCAGTTATAGGAAACTCTTCCAAACCTCAGGACTACATTAAACTCAAAAAACCCCAAAAACACTCCCTTAGATTGGCTTTTGACATCACTGGTGGTGGACATACAAGTATACCTCAAAAAAACCACATTCCACCTGGCGACTCCACTAACCTCTAGTAGCCCTTACTGTTCTACCAAACTCTAGGTTACTATCCGATAGACCTATCCCATCACTCACTAACATAGCGGGAGATGGTGGGACACTGAGTACATAATAGTCCAACAAACTCTTATAGACTCTTTTGGTCTTTTAGATACCATAAACAAGCAAGCAGTCCATAGACCCATTTTTTAGAGTAAACTCTTTTTGTTCTCATCACCCTAGCAAAGTGTTGAAACAAGTCTAGGATACTTTAACAAATCATAGGCTGCACATAAAACTCAGAAAAAACCACAAAACACTCCCTTAGATTGGCTTTTGACAGTATTGGTGGTGGACCATACAAGTATATCTCAAAACAACTCATATTCCACCTGGCGACTCCACTAAACTCTAGTAAGCCTTACTATTTTACCAAGCTCTAGGTTACTATCTGATAGACCTACCCCATCGCTCACCAACATAGCGGGAGATGGTAGGACACTGAGTACTTGATAGTCTAGCAAACTCTTATAGACTCTTTGGTCCTTTAGATACCATAAACAATCAAGCAGTCCATAGATCCATTTGAAGTAAACTCTTTTTGTTCTCATCACCCTAGCAAAGTGTTGAAACAAGTCTAGAATACTTTAGCCAACCATAGGCTGCACAAAAACTCAGAAAATCCAAAAAAATTATCAGATTAGTTATTGCTGGTGGACCATAGCTATCTTCACAAAAACAACCCATTTTCACCTGGCGACTCCACTAATCCATCCCTTTTATTTTTGACCATCCTTCACCTTAGTAAAGCTTTAGAAAAACCTTTCACCATTACCATTCTCTCTAAAACTCTGGATCTAAAATCTGGCTTCACGAAGAATCAACACCAGATCTCATCCAGACCCAAATCCCCCTATCATAGTAGATGACCCAGAGAAGATTCTGTGGCAAGCTTCCGAAACTGACCATCTAGCTACTGGTAGATCCATCCGTAGAACAAGATCAGTTCCTAAACATCGCACTATCCTACTAGATTCACCTTTTGAACTAGAGTCATCACAAACCCTTCCTAGAAGCAAATCATATAGTAAGATAAACTTTGACGATCTTGAACCCCTAAGCCCACCGCAGAGTCCTAATAGAGAAGCTTCACCTACCACTCCTCCTGACTCCCAGCTTCTCTATCAATTTGGCTCCTATCATCCCACATCTGCTCAAAAACAGATCACTAGTCCAAGTTCATCTGCCACACCTGGTCAAACCACCACTGTTCAAAACACCTCATTTCAGCCTACTAGTCCTCATCTTGTACATCATCCATTAGCTCCCGTCATGGCAGCCTGGTATGCACCTTTGGTGTTGCCACTGCCTCTAGCCCCTCTCCCAAACAAATATCAAGACAAAATCCCACACTTTACTGGAGAAGACACCACTACACCTCAACAGCATATAAGCAGGATGACTGATGCTTATGAATACCTAGAGGTACAAGACGAGACTGTCAGAATGAGAATATTCACACAAAGTCTTGGTGGTGAACCCAAAGCATGGTTCAAAAGCTTAACTCAAAACAGTATCCATGATATCCCAGAACTACATCAAGTCTTCAGAAATAGGTGGGAAATCCGAAGAAACCCCATTAAAATCCTGTCAGAATATAACAGCCTAAAACGGGAAAATGGGGAAAGTGTCCAAGCTTACTGTACTAGGTTCAACAGTGTATATAACTCCCTCCCACCTCATTTCAAACCTCCACTTGGTCTAGCCTTGGAAAAATTCCCCGAGGGTTTCAATCCGGACATGACATATCATCTGAGAGATAAGGATCCCCCTACCTTAGAGGAAATGCAACAAATAGCCATAAAAGCAGATGCTAACTTAGCATAAAAAAGAGCCAGGACTAGATCAGAAAGAAAGGTCACATATAAAGATGAGGTCTCCACTTCATCACCTTCCCTAGATCCCAGAATATATGACTTAGTCAAATCCATGGCCAAAATGTGGGAAAAGATCAATGAAAAGGCTCCTATTAGGGACAACCAGCCAAACCCTCCAAACAGAAACCGAAACCAAAACTTTAAGAGGGAACAACCCCAAAACAGACCAAGAGAAAATGACCAACATATTAGGCCACCGTTCAATGAAAACTATGTGGAAGAAGATGATAGGGACTCAGAACCTCTTGATGAACATCATTTAAATCTTGTAGGGTTTGATAATGAGAGTGAGGTGTACCTCATAGAAGAAGAACAAGCATTTTTTTCTCCTGATCAGGATGAGACCAACTATGAAGATCCCGACGACCCTGCCATAGATTTTTAGAATGCCATTATAGAAGCTCACAGGCAATATGACCTTAGAAGCAAAAGAAACCAAGGTAATGCCAAGAAAGGTAACTCAGATACTGCTAAAGCTCTAGATACCATCCTCAAGAAAGCATCAAGCAGTGACAATATTAAGGTTGAGACAACTGACCAAAACAAAGCTAAAGTTACCCAAGCTAGGCCTCTCTCAGATACTCCTGGTACTTCTACTAAGGTCACCGGAGCAACTGTGGCCAACAAAATCCCGAAACAAGGTCAACAAACTCAGAACATAGAGAGGGTCATGGCTGAAAAAGTTGAAACAAACATATCTAAACTTCAGCTGCCTTTTAGCTTTGAAGGCGAAATCGCCAAGATCAAGATCACCATGCCTCTTACTGAACTCATTACCCAAAACTCTTATAAATCCCAAGTACTAAAAGTCTTAAATCTAGAGAATGATGCAAACACTGTTAATCTGGCTGATGACACTCCTGAAGTTTTGTTTGGTCCAAAGATAGAGGGAAAATTCCAAGAAGGAAATACTCTTCCATTTTACATTAGCCTAAACATCCACGACCAAATCCTCCACAATGCCATGCTAGACTCCGGCGCCTTGCAAAATCTTATGCCGAAGGTAGTAATGGAAAGATTAGGCTTGGAAATCACAAGACCATACAAAGACTTGTATTCATTTGATTCAAGTAGAGTCCAATGCCTGGGTTTGATCAAAGACCTTTGTTTCAGTCTGGCCCAAATACCTGCGAAACATCTGATCATGGATATAGTAGTGGCAGACATTCCTCCCAAGTACGGGATGCTTCTATCCGGATCTTGGGGAGCCAAAATCCAAGGGAATATCCAACTAGACATGTCATATGCCACCATTCCTGTGTTTGGCCAGACCAGAATACTCTACCGCGAATCACACATGAAATATATGATTAGCAGTCAAGATAGGCCAGACAATATTCCAATGTGTTCCTTGCGTTCCGACCTGAACTCTTTCATTATGCATATTGATGAAAACATGGAGGAAGAGTCAGAGGAAACTGATGTAGACTTAGATCCACCTCATCAGCTATCCCTGGTGCCTTATGATGAACTAGACACTCAAAACTACCATGATCATGAACAGTTGTGTCTTGAGGAAAGTAAGTTTTCCCTTTCTGAAGTAGGATTAGAACAAGAAGCACAAACTCGTATGTACTATCAAGCAAATTGCTCTAGTTTTAGTCAAACACCAGCAGTGACTTGTGGAAACTTCTTCCGGGTAAAGGCTTTAGAAGACCTACACATCATAAACCTATTTGGAACCCGGGAGCAAGGGAGTTTAATTTTTCTACCATACCTCAAATATTTACCATCATGTGACCCTCCTACTACAAATGAAACTTTGACCATAACCTCAGCAGCTCAACATCTTGAGAAAATGCCAGATAAACTTCTTATGAGCAAGGATAACAGTTGCAATCCCAGCATACCTGAACTACTGAAATTAGCTCATATTCTGTCTTTTCATGAAGAACTTAGAAATACTAAAATAAGAAATCTCATGCAGAATACCAATTTCTACAGAAAAAGCAAGAGGAACTACTGTGTCAATACATTCCCCTCAAAGAACAGCTTTGACAAGAGAAAACACAACAATCTGAAACAAACTGAAACAATCAGGGATAAAACAGATGGCCATAGAGTCTGTTTTGATTTTAGAAGTAATACTGTATATCCCTATAACAGAAAATATGCTTTCTCTACCCAAGACTGTGATTTACCAAATAAAAGTGCTTTTAATCATGTAATTTTGCAAGATGATGTTTCAGGTCATGCTCATAAGATTCCCTTGCAGAGTAGACAGCTTAAAGATTTTTTCAAGTTTGCGGGAGGTAGATCAGATTTCAAGTTCAAAATTGCAAAACCACCTAATATCAGAAATCTGTTCATGAAGGCCATGTTCCCAGTTTTAAATTTCTACATTTTTGCATACCTTGATGATGTCATTATCTATTTTAAAAATGACCAAGAATACATGCATTACTTGAGGAAAGCATACAGTAAGTAAAGGAGTGGAAATCAGATATTTAGAGAGGTGCAAAGGGAAGATACCAGGCTGTTCAGAGATTCTTGCATGAATCCTTATGTCATGTTAGAGAGAGAGAATTTCCCAAATTTTTCTTTTCAAGAGTTAAGTGGGCCAAGGGTGAAAGGAGATCCTTACGAGGATAAGATGCTTAAATTCCGTCATTTCCAAGATTTTTGAGTTTAAAACACTTTCAGTCATTGTACATACCATTGTTTGAAATATTGAAAAAATAGAAAAGTAAAAAACAGTAAAAGATAGAAAAGTCAAAAACAGTAAAAAATAGAAAAGAGGGCAAGTGAAGATAGAACAAAGGCCCCATGTTCCAAAAAATAGTCTTTCAGAAAGCGAGCAAGCCTAAATGCCGCTACTAGTACTTCAATGTCTTGTTCAGCTATCTAGCCTAATCATAGCTGAGCATGTTTAAATTTATTTGCTGATAAGTTAGTGAGTGCCAAGATAGTCAACATTGTGTAAGATTGACTTATCACAGAGCTTAGATTAGGGAGAGATTATGGTTCCACATGCCTAAACAGAACCAAAGAGAGAAGCGAGGGATGAAAAACACATTGTACATCTTAGCCCCGCTTGTCTAGTTTCCTTTTGTTGTAAAATAACATTTGTGTGCAGCTTCTCTTTATGCCGCAAATGCATGACAAATCAGACAGCCTAATCCTGATTTGATCATCTTTTAAATTTCATGTTTTAGATTAGAGAATAAAATCCTGTCAAACTGCTTAATCTTGACAGTCGATCTAGCTTTAGGTAGAGTAATGAAAGAGTTCATCAGTCTAATCTGAACTCCCGGCGGATATAAGATTAGAAATAGATAGGTTCATTTTGCAAAAAGAAAAATATACATTGTCAAAAGGCTGCTAGTTCAAATGCGCCAAAGAGAAGAAAAAATGTTAGGAAAGATAGTAGGGTAGGTAGAAGTATCATTGATGTTAACCATGCTATCACTGTTTAGAAATAACATCAAAAGAAGGGTAAATTTTGCGCCAATGGATAAGGCACTGGTCTTCATAAGCCAAAGATCTGAATTCTGGACACCTCCTGACGAGGAGCTGCCCTCCCCAAATGGAGCCACTGTTAGCCATCAGTATTTTTTACATGTTAGTGATGACTATATCTATAGCTGAGCTTTCTAGAAGCTGATTTCCTTATGTCAATTTTTCATCTAGAAAACCCTCCTAAAACTTTTTTCGCCCTTCTACTTTTCAGTCCACCCATGTCAAAATCAAAACCTCATTATCACTATCCTATCTAGCTTCAACCCTATTGGTTTGCCCATCAGCTTTAAAAGCAAATCCAAATTTGTTTCAAAAGTCTCCCCTATGTTAGGAAGTGGCGCTTTAAGGCATTTTACCCTTGGCAATCATCAAAAGCCAAAAAGCCTCCATCTACTACAGACCTACCATGACTGACCTCCCACTCTACAAATGAAATTGACAAGCAGCTCTAAGTCGCGCCACTTACACTGGTCTGACACACTGGAAAAAACCAGATTAAATGATTATTAGTGTTTCCGATGTTTGCATGGGTCTATAAAAGCAGGAAATATAACTTCATCTCGAGAAGAAGTAACCGAATCTACGGTTAGAAGAACGTTTTCTAAATGTAACGCATAGGCACAGGCCTGTCTCTGTGAAGAGTCACTCATCAAAACCTTGCATTTTCCTTTCAACATGAAAAATCACAGGAAGAGAAGAACACCACTGTCACAGCAAACTGGTAAATTGTCATGGCCCAGAACCTCCTTCATTTACAAGCAGAGTGTTAGGGCGCCTCCTTCGTCTACAAGCAGAGGGCGCTGGCCAGTATTGACTTTGAGGATTGCAAAAGTCCAGGTTTGTTTTTTACTGAACAATGAAACAGAAATTCTAGGTTTTTTTCTGAGTATGAATGATGATCATAACAGGGATAGAGTCTGAAGTATGAAATTTCAAAGGAAAACAGAGTTTGGTCTGATAAAAGAGGTCATTTGAAGCTTTCAAATCATGTGAATTGTTGAACTTTAGAAAGACACATCATGAGTAGAAACAATTCTAATCATAGGCAGTTTGTTTTCCCACAAGACCAAATTGAAGAGATGCTGACAGATCAGGTCATCACACAGGCAGAAGAAAAGTTGTTTGTTTTTCAAAAGGTACTGACCTCCATAGTCATAGAGATTATCTTTCAAATAAATTGTCATAAGTTGACTAAAGCAAATGATGACATTTCAGTCACCCTCAGGCCATTACAGTGAGACAGTGACACTTTGGCTAGGGTTTTTCTGAAGCGCAGTGATGATTGCAAGCAGAGGTGCTAGTATTGATGTTTTTCAAGTTGTCTGGTTACCATCACATCCAAAGAAAATCTTTGTCAAACAGGTTCATAAAACAATCTTAGATACTTTTCTCAGTGAAGGGCCTCCTCCATTTATGAGCAGATGGCCAAGGCATTGAGGGTTGTTAAAAACTGATTGGTCAAAAGGTGCAGTCGAAAGAAACAAAGAAAGAAAGCAAGAGTCTGTACACAGGTAAAAGATAGTGTTATGATTCAAAAGTATTATTTTTCCTATCCATCGGAAAATGTCTGTCAAACTATACCTATAGTGGACAGGAGACAATATTGACTATGCAGGCCATTGATACAAAAAGGGCAGTTTCCTTAGGGGAAGAGGCCACACAGTCACCTCACTGTCACATGCCAAGAAGTTTAAAGGGAACTCCTCTTAAGTAAACAGAGAAATATATTTTGAATGGATGCAACCAAAAAATGGCACTTACAATCCAAAGAGAAGCCTATAAATCACCAAGAAGGTAAAACAGTGGAAAGAGTTGAGCTATGGAATGGTTCTATTACAAAAAGGTCAATGCACTGTTCAAAGCAAAATGATAATTGTTTCCAAGAGACTTGTTCTTCTTGCTTCATGATTTTCTCCTTTCATAATATACATCACAAATAATGGGAGGCATTTCAGGTTTAGTTCCCAGGATGGACATGGTGAATAGGTATACAATTTTATGAATAGGAAAAAAGAGTTTGTTTTGATAAACTGTCACTGTTTAAATGATTTGAAACAAACATAGTTTTTCATCATTCCAAAGGACAGTTATAGCGCAGATGATACACCTATAAGCGAGAAAGTATGTTGAAAGGGTGAGCTTTTCTTAGATCAAGTCCAAGAAGACCAGCGAGTTTGACACCTGCATTGGAGGAAAAGTTGAAGAAGCTGTTAAAGCCTGAGGTTGTCAAAGCAAGTTGACAGTGCAAAAAACCTGTCCTTTCAGAAACAAATTAGCATTTGGGTTGTGGAGCTATTTTTCAAAGTTTGAAAGTTCGGTGTGGAAATGTCACCCAAGGAACAAAGCTGGAAATTACCTTTTCAAACACCTGTGCATAAGTGAGACAAAGTTCTGGCTTTTTAAGCCATTTTTGTTTTTATAAAGAGGTTCAGGTATGAAATGCATCGAGGTTATTAAAAGAATCAAAAAGACTGTGAAAACTGTGCAAAAAGCCAAACAAAAATTTCACTTTACATTTAAAGGCAAAGTGACCGTTGAAGAATTTGAAATAACATGTTAAGGGAGTAAGGTTGAGAGAGATCTTTTCATTTTCAAACTGCAGACGAAGCTCCGTGCCTCCATAGAATCAAAACAAGGAAGATCGGGTCGAAATTTCAGAAGACTGCACTGTTTATGACCGCGCGTTGTGCCTGGAAACCCGCGCGACGCGCCTGGGAGTTATTTTACACGGGCGGTCAGTGTTGGCACGACGCGCCTGTACAGTTGCGTGACGCACCTATACACGGCGTCCGACCGCCCGACAGCCCGACCCGACAGGCCACCCGGGTGGTTTTTCTTGCACGCCGTGCTATCCTTAAAGAGTGCCGCACATAATTAAGGGCTTTTCAGTGCTACTCCAGCCCTCCCCAATGGTTTTTCATCTAAATTGAAGGTATTCCTATATATTTTCCCTTCAATTTCAAAAATTTTCTCACCATATCCGGCAAATTATTTTACTATGAAAATGCCCATAGTTTGAAGCTATGTTTGAGAGGTAAATTCACTGCTGAGGGTGCCTATAGAAAGAACCAAGTGTTAAACTTCTTCAGATTTCTCCTCCCACACCATACAGGACTCTTGAACCCTGTCACCTTTTCAGAACAACGATGTCTTGACTGTATGATTATTCAAAGTATGAGACTGTGATAAGATGCTAATAATGTTATTTAGGGCACCTACAGGAAAAGGTTGGTTTTGAGACTAAGAGCAGCTTGTTTCATCTTCAAAACAATCGAAGGGCAGAGGTTTTTCCTATAAAGAACTGTGTTTTGATTAAAGGGAATTTGTTGGTTATAAGATTTTTGACTGCCACCTCACAAGAAGCCTCTAAAAAGGTAAAAGGAGAGTTTGTTATAAAGAGACAAGGTTTAGGTCTAAAGAGAAACATTTCACACTGTCCTCAAGACATTGCCACATTATTAAAAACAGTGAATTGCACTCAGAAAAGGCGTTGTTTTCACATATGCAAGTTGGTTGACTGCCTTGTGTTTTTCAGGCTTATTTATAAGTTGGTATTCATCCAAAATAAAGGTTTTTTCAACATAACCAGAGGTGTCACATTGGTAGGAGGTCTTGCCTATTTGGCAAAGTAAAGGCTCTTGCAGACCTTGTTGAAACTTTTTTGAGGCATTTTCCAGACTCTGTCACCTTGTTCAAAGCAGTAAAGTTGACTGTATGCCTACACTAAAGTTGGACTGCGTATCCACAAGTCTGTTGTTTATTTGCACTCCAAGAAGGGCAGGATTTTAATGATTGGGAATTTCACCTTGGACACACAGATATAGATGTGGTGGTTGATCTCTTAAATTCACAAGTAAAGGGTGATTTTCCTAAACACTGTGCAGTGATAATTCACCTAACCTTGGTCTCCTTTTTCTTTCACTGTATGGTCTCTTCTAGAGAAATCTGTTGACAGAGATATTCTAAGGGTGAACAGGCCACTTTCTGAAGAGCAGGTTTTTGATGATTGAATTTTACCTTGGAGACAGAGATGTAGGTGTGTTGATTGACCTCTAACAAATTCACAAGAAAAGGTGACTTTTTAACACTGTGCACAGGAAAATTACCCAGCAGTCTGTCTTCTCTTTGTTATATGGTACCCTATTGAGAAATCTGCCTAGGTGAGGTACATTCAAAGGTAGAAGGCTAAGTTTTAAGAAGAGCAGAAGTTGTGTATTACAAAAACTTGGTGCAAGACATCCAAATCTCATTATCTATCTGTCAAAGCAATTAAGTGACACAGTTTGACTCCAACAAGACATTTTACATACAGTGAAGGCAGTTTACCTCTTCCAAAGCATATTCAGGTCAAAATGCCTCCAAGGCAAGACAGCAGGAGCGGTCCACATAAAAGATATGAGCCCATCTCTACAGAAGAGATTAATGCTCATCCATCTGTACTTTTCAACTTCCATGAAGTAGGCTGCCTTGATTTCTGCCAGAAGATAGAAGAAGTCAAGAGTTTTTCGCCATTAACACAGTTGTGCGCCCTGAGATTCAAAGAAAAACACTTCCAAGTGGCGGGTCTTGATTTCAAAATTTCTCCAAGGTATGTGTCCAAGGCCACCAAGATCCCGTATCATGGCGAAAAATGGTTTAAACAAGCTCATCTTGACTTAGAGGATTACAAACCTTTCATCAAGCTTGAACATAGAGAGGCTGTCACTGCTATCTTCCCTTTTTCATATCTTCTTGACAGCTATGCTCCGCTTATGAAAGCCATAATGAAATATTTCACTTGTGAAGGGAGGTTTAATCGAATTTATGCCTATCATGTCCGTTTATTGATGCATTTTACCAGAAGCAGGCAACTGAACCTCCCTTACTTTTTGTTCAAGAGCATAGAGAAAATGGCATCTACTGTCCAAAAGAAGGCCCCACCTCAGCAAATCCCTTCTCTTTTTCATCACTCTTTGATCAAGATTATCTTCCTATACCAGCTAGAGAAGAAAGAGGTTTCATGGGATTTATTCATCAGCCATCTAGATTTCTCTACTGTTCCTCCTGTTTATGTGTCTCCCACTCAGCCTATCCATCGCCCGGTACCTTTGTCCAGTAGGCCTACTCCTAGAAGGCTCAGAATGACTACTGGACAGCCAAGTCAACAGGAGGAAGGAGAGGGCAGTAAACAGCAGCAAGAGGAAAGGGATAAGGAACAGCAGCAGTTAGATGATGAGGGACATCAGCAGATTAATGATGAAGGACATCAGGTCCATGATGAGGAACAGCAGCAAACAGAAAATGAAGGACAACAGGTCCATGATGAAGGGCAGCAGTTAGATGATGAGGAACAGCAGCAGGTGCAAGATGAGGAACAGCAGGTTGGGCAGGAAATCGAGATACCTCCTGAGCCACAAATGAGACAAGACATTGATGAAGAGCAGCAAGCTAATGTTGGTGAATAGGAGCAGCCAAGTGAACAGCAAGAAGAAGACATCCAACAGCCTCAAGGAGAGCAGCAAGTTCAGGAAGATGTCAAAGGTAAATCAGTTGTTTCTCCTTCTCCCAAAAGAACAAAACTCAGCACAGCAAGGAAGAGAGGGTCTAAGGCTACCACTCAAACAGTGACAAAGGTTGTTCTTAGCAAGAGGAAATCGCCCAAAAGGACATCTTCTATCATGCCAAGGAGGAAAAGCGCAAGATTGGCTTTCAAAGGTAAAAGCAAAGTTGGAGAAAGTACAAAGCATGGAGGTGAATTAGCTGTCATCCCTATCCAAAGCGATGACAGTGATAATGAGGCCTGCCTTCTTGAAAATCTCCTAATCCATAAGGAAGGGAAAATTGAGGCATTAGAGGAGGATCTTCAAAGGGCAAGGAATTTCAACCACTTCTTGGAGATTGAAAACAAACAGATGAATGTGCACACAGCTGTTCATGAGGCACGGGCGATTAAGTATAAGAAAGAGGCAGCTAAGGCGCAAGCAAGAATTGAAGAGCTCATTGGTGAGTTTGATGATGAAGAGGAGGAAGACCAGCCTAGGCGGAAGAGGCCTAGGACCATTGGGCTTAAAAGAGCCTTGGAAAAGCAGAGAGCAGAAGAGCAAGCTCATCTCCAAGCCTTTCCTCTCACTGCACTCCTTGAGCAGGAAATTGAAGAAAACAAAGAGGCTTGGCTTGAAAGAGCTAACAAACATTTGGAAATGAAGCTTGAGAGGGCGAACAGAGATTTAGAGCTGCAGAGGAAGAGGACACATCACTTCCAAAAGCTAAATCAGTTTGCCCGGCGCAAACTAAAGGCAGCCCAAGAGAAATTGAAGAAGGCAAAGGGGAAGCGCCCGGCACGAAAAGAGGGGAAAAGCATATCAGCCCTTGATATTTTGGCCTCAGCTTCGGAGCATGTTGCTATGGACCCCTGAGGGTCATATGTGCCAAGTTTGGGCCCATTTCGACAACTTTTTGTTTTTTGGCATTTTTTGGGTTTTTGGTCGAAAACTCATAAATTCGCCATTTTAGTTTGAAGATTTTTCAAAGGAGAAGGATGATACCGATGGATGCCATAATTCTATGAGCAGGTCCCCAGCGATTTTCAGAGCATTTGGAGATCATTAGCCCCCTCAAATTGGCGAAAAATGCCCTCTTTTTGCACATTCTGCCCGCCATATCAGCAGTCTGCTATTTCCTGGTTTTTTACACACAGGTACAGTTTTGGGAAACTTCCAGGCATCAGATTGAGATGATTTTAGTTGCGACGGAAATTAGACATAGAGAGCTTTCCAACGAGCTATCGTGAGCCTCGTTCCAACATCGGGAAGGCTGCCAATTGCCTCCAGCAAGTCAGGGGACCTTTTTCAGACATAAATATGAAGTATTTTTGTAATTTTTGAACCTCAAAAATCTGCTTTTCCCAAATGTGCGTTTAGCTATTTTTACACTTGGGAAATGATGTAAAGTCAATATAATTTCCGTTTTTAGCAGTTTTTTAGATATTTTATGGGATATTTTGTGCCTTGGGATTTGCAAAGCCTCAAGGACAAGTTTAGATATTTTGATTAGGCCAATGGGATAGCTAGTTGCTCCATGAGGTTTTCCTCACTCAAGCCTATTTATTCCACAAGGCTTCATTGTAAAAGAAGGCTGAACTTGAGAGAAGAATCAATATATTGGTCATATGAGCTTTGAAGAACATACTTGAGTTATGATTTTGGACTGCCTCTTGGATGCTTTTGATGAATGATGAAGGATTGTTGATGGATTCCATGACATGGTAGAATGGTATAGTGTTTCTTGCTTTGTTGTTGTCTTCTAGTTTTCATTCATAATACATGTTTCTTGCTGCTATAGATCAGTAGAGATTAAGTTTGAGATATGCCCATGGAGGCACCTCAAAATTCCTGAATCTTCATAGCTTTATGTTTTCTTCTTCCTTAGTTATACTAAAGAATTCTTAACTGCTCTTTAGTAACTTAAGGTATTGTTGCTAGTTTTATTCATAAGTTCTATGTATGTTGAGTAGGATGTATGGTGTGCCTTGCCTACCTATAAGATTTCCATAGTTACGTCATAAAACTTTCTTCAAACTTTCTCTTTGACTCATTAGTTGATCATCTTGTTGAACCAAAGATACAATTTGGAATCTAGCCATGCCTAAATATGGCTGGTTTGTAAATTGTATTTAAGATATATTTGGTAGCTCAGCATATAATTTTTATGGTTGTAGTTTGTCTTATGTGTTTTCCCCCAAAGTCTGATAGCCATTTCCCGAAGTTAGAGGGTCTTATACCTCTATGCATGGCTGGAATGTTTGATTTCTATGTATTAATTAGCTCATAGTTACATTTAGCATGATTAATGGCTTGCTATAACATGTTTATGTTTGGTATCAACTAGTTACACTTGAAATCCCTCGTCTTTCACAAACTTGATGTCCATTTACTCCATTTTGCCCAAAGATCCCTTCTACCATGAATCAAATCGGCCCTACAGCAACCTTACATCATCATCTGATAGTTTCCTTGACCATTTTGACCCCATAGCCCAATTTATCTACATCTTGTTATCCATTTTATATCTTTGATCAGTTTTATCCCTCACGAACTTAAAAAACCCAAAAAAATCAAAAACTCACTTCATAACTAGCCTAATATCAAAACACCCTAAGCAAACACACCGATATCTTTTACACATATAGAGAGAGCCCTCTCTGAGTCCAGGAAGGCTAGGTCGTTGGGCTCCAAAGCTTGGTTTGATGTTACATCGTCATTTGGCTCACCAATCGGCCAAATCACGGGACCCTAACAGATCCCTTGAACAAGAGTTCCCAGTTCTTGAAATTACCCACGAGCCTGCTGTTGGAAATATGATGCAGAGTGTTGTCCTTGATGGCAACCCACTGAATGAAGATGAAGACATGCGACTGTTGACATGTGTTTTCCTTGATGGCAAACCACCTGATGAAGTTATTCTTGACTTGATGGACTTGGTAAATGATGTAAATTTGATGTGATATGATGTAATATGATGCTGAGCGTTGTCCTTGAAAGACAACCCACTTGATGAAGATGATGACAACTTACTTGATGAAGTTGTGCTTGATAGAATATGTGCTTGATGAAGAAAATATGATGTATCTACAGTGTGAACAGAAGGTAATGAAGAAAGGAATTCAGAAAGTGCTCAAAGTATGATGAAAAGAGTATGTCTCTATGTATACGCGGATCTGTCTAAGGGAAGTCGCGTATGCACGCGGAAAGGAACGTTCCAAGTCACGTATGGGCTAAAGCGCTCAAAAAGTGCAAAACCAAGGGTAACCACCATGGTATTGACCCATTGTATTGGGTAATGATCCGCCTAATTGACCCCGTCCAGGTAGAAAAGGGCTCATGGTATTGAAAAGAATAAACCTATATAAGGAGAAGAAATTCATTGTGCAAATCATGAGGGTGGTGCAAGATGTCTGAGCTTGAATGAATACTTCTCTCTGAAGTATATCTGAATGGAAAGGGTTAGACTTGAATGATAGATCTGAATTTATGATGCACCAATGATGAAGAAGGGGATCTAGATCTGAAATGCACTTCTATCTGATAGATCTGCCTATGGTAGGCTTAGATCTGTGATGAGGCGAACATCTAGGCGAACATCTGTCTGAAGCAAAAGGGTAGATCTGAACTGAATATCTGATCTGATGAAGTATGCTGCTCTGTAATGATTGAAGGTCTCACTTCACTTCTCTGATCTCGTATCTTGTGATTCAATGAAAGCGCGTATCATAAATAAAATATCTATTGCTGAGGTATCATTTAGCTTTATTATTGGACGGAAAAGTGATTTGTTCAGCATGTCAGTGGTAAGCATTTAAATATACTCACTGAGGTTCTTCAAGACGAGGGTATGAAATATGCGATACGATATAATGTTTACATATAATTGTGTTGATAAATGTCTTTGTTGATGATGTATGTTTGTGCTTAAAAGTAAAGGAAAATTAGTCACGGAAATATGATGAAACGTGGCATGCAAGTGTTGTTCTATTGAAGTTGTTGGATCCGGTGTGAAAATTGATGAAACGTGGTCCAAGGTGGTGCTGAGGGTTGTAGCCTTCAGTCAGGGGGTTGTAGCTCCCTTCCAGGTGAGGCTGGTAAACGAGATCGGGGGGTCGTAGCTCCCTTCCGGGAGAGGCTGGTAAACGAGTCAGGGGGTCGTAGCTCCCTTCCAGGAGAGGCTGGTAAACGAGCGCAGGTGGGTGCCTGCGTGCTGGTCAAGTCTGCGCCAGCACATATGTTGTAAGATGTTTTCTCTATAATAAAATATTGAAGGCTGAGCAACTGCGGCGGTGGTTTTCTCCCGATTTGGGTTTCCACCTAAAAATCCTGGTGTTCATGTGTGATGCTTTGTGTGATGGTTTATTCTGTTCTTACTGCACCTGTTTACTGCTTATTGAATATCTGAAGAATAAATGATGGAATGGTTTAAGTGAAGATTTAATGACATATCTACATCTCTGTGTATACGCTAGTTTCATAAAGGGGATCCGCGTATATACGCTAGTTTACTGAAGTAAAGTAGCGTATGGGTTTTAAGGAATGAAAAAGTAAAAAGATTTGATTGTTGCAGTAAATACTGATTCACCCCCCCCTCTCAGTATTTTTCCCAACACCTGCACGTTGACACAACAAATGTAGGTCGCAATATTTTTATTGAAATGAGTTCGCAACTCCAGTTTCTTTCTTGAGGGGATGGCATTGAAACTCACTAACAGTTACTCAGTCACATACCAGATGAACTGGGAAGTTGGCTATGGTGATGTGATGTGACCTCCCGACTGAGAGGGAGAATTCGACTCCCTGGCGAAGTCACAAAGTCGCAATGTAGTGGAGGTCGTGCTGTTGGCCTGTTACTGAGCATTTCTGACCCAGCGACCTTAGGGATAATGCGACTCAATGTTATTTTGTGAAATTCAACCTCACAAAGGTCGCATGGTCGCATTTCCATGCTAGTCGCAGGTTTGACTTGCTCCATCAGTTTTGCGACCCAGCGACCGGTCGTGTTCTTGGTGATGTCTCGTCTTCGGATCATAAGCTGGGGATTTAACTGCGACCTGGTGGCTAGTGTGGTTGCATTCCTTATAGGATGACACTACCGAAGTAGTGGGAAGCGTTGAGCCGTCATATGGATGATTTCATTATGGAAACAATCCAAGGATAGGCTCATATCTCCTCAGCCTGGAAGACTACTCTCCTATCGGAATTCATCAACTTTGAAAGGGGCGAATTTTCATAGAAAAGCCTGTGTGCATTTACTATATGTACCTGACATGCTTATTTGTGCTTTATCAGCTGGGTGGTCAGGTTTCCAAGGTGTGTTGAGTGTGTAAGGTGTTCCTTGTACGCGTCTTCCAACAACGAATGAACTCTACAATCGCAAATTTATGATGCGATCATGTGCATTCCCCATGATGCGTGTAAGGCTCCTTCTTCTCTTACAAGCTTCCAACAGATATGGATTGTACAATGAGCACCGAACCTCATTGTAGTTGCAACCACAATGCATAGGCATTCATTACATGCCAATGTTTTCACGAAATATAGTTCCTTGGGCAGCCGATAAGGCGCACAATTTATTGGATACAGATTTATGCCTATGCCGCATCATGACTCTTTTTTATATTCCCCAACGAGAAACTGTGCGAAACTTTCTTACACCTTAATATAAATCAACTCCGGCCTTCTGCAGATGAAAGTATATGAGTTTAATTCGTAATTTCACCGATGCATTGGAGTCATATATCGAAACGCTTTGGATTTATGAAATGTGGAGACTGAGCTTAAAGCAGCACATTGCGGAGGATTTTAATTATTTAGGTATCCACAAAAATGATTTCTTTGCCCTGAGAGATATGGGTTAGTGGGCCAACACAATCTCGATGAGAGGTTTCTTAATGTCCTTTTCTATCTTTGAACATTCTCTAGGACATGCACTTTTGATGTCAAACAAAAATATCCCTTTCTCATTCTTCGTCATTCACTTCCTTACGTATCTCTTTTGAAGTGCGCTGGCCTTTTGCAATGGTTCCAATGCGAACTCTATGGCTTTTGAATGTGATGTACTATTGGAGTTTTCATATTTTTAGTGTATTTTAATGATGTTGTCATGGTCAAATTTCATAAATCAAACCAATCTTTGAATAACTTATTTGTGGTACGTTCAAAATAGCCATAGAAGATCTGCAGTTTGTTTGTAAAAATTGATATATGCTTCCCAATAAAATCCTATTGAACCATCCAATGCCTTTTCACATCTGGAACTTTGCTTTTCCCAGGACACGAACTACCCAAGCTCTTTTGCATTTGTGAGGTCAAAAATGGAAAATATGATATGAATTCTTCCAAAGGGAAATATGAGAGGTTGATAGGTTTATATGTTTTCTCAACCGTACTGAACTTGATATACATGTCCAAGCTATAAATATCTTGATGCAAAAATTAATCACCTTCAACACTGAAGGACTCATTGTATCCATATCGAGCAATGCATCCGTAAAATCCTATGTATCTCGATCCTTCTACAAGAAACCGTTCATGTGGTAATATAGTTTTAGCAGGAACATACTTGATAGTTGTTAATACAATTACCTCATGCAAGGAACCTGTATTTTCACATAATGACCAACAATCGGAGGAGAACCATGGTTTATATGGGTATAGAAGAAACACAATCCTAGCACCCGCTGAATTTCTTTACCAGAGACAAAAGTACCCAGGCTGCCAAAGTCTATCTTGTGGGCCACTTCATACTTAATTTTCTTCTATCTTCCATGATTCCAACTAGGAATTATAATAATAAGTACAATGGAAATAGAAAAATAAATCCATCCTCCATGTGGAAGTTTAACGAGCACAAACGAGACATATATTCTTTCCATAATGGAAAGACAAGTGAAGAACATAAGCACAACTAGTAAAGGAACTTCCCAATCAACGATCATCACTAGTGCTAATAAGGCAGTTGTAATCAGCATCGCCATAATCACCATCATCAAATATGTTGCAAGAAAATTTACCATGTCCTCTTTCAAATGAAGATGACCCACAATATGTTTGCCACCAATGGCAGAGTTGTGCTTAATCATGCGTTCTACTAACTTCCCTGCAATTTTAGCAATGGGATCAACAAATCGTAACACTCCATAATTAGCCAAACATCTGGGGTGCTGAATTGGGGGGTGGAACCTCTTGTGACAATCGATTTGAAAATGGATAAATCTATATCACATCAGCCTCAAGCAGTTTTAGGGAGAACTTTTTCTTCATATTAACTGACAGGAGACCAAGCTTTAATCCTGAAGTTGAAAATATTGCTTATGTTGTTGTAAAAATTTCCATCATGCCTTCAGGAAGCTTTATAACAGTCCTCACATCATTTCTAAGCAAATCGATAGAGTGATATTTTCCATATATGTCCTTAAACTTACTAGGATCCCGCCGAATGCTATGAAAATGGAAATTTGGAATGACAAGGGTTGCTTTCAAAAGCCCTGCCATAGCTACCGCATTGCAAGTTGATGTTGTTAATTCAAGCCACCATTTTCTTCAATAAATATATAACCATTTGAATCAGGTAACCCTCTCTCTTTAGGACTGAAACTATACGCTCTGAAAGATGTGGCTAAACCGTGACTGAAAAGTTCCCCCAACTAGTGCACTCTTTGTTCCCTGCTTGTAGGCGATATATATCTTCCACTTTCCATATTTCAGCTCAAACTACTCTTACCCTTGTCATTTGCCTTGACGAGGTCTTCAAATTTATCCTTAGTTCTCATCCCCATATGGACAGGGTATGAAAGTGTCATGTTCCGCAACTGCGCCCTTATTGTTTTAGTTTCAGTTTCTTTCCCTCGGTGTGGTGATGACATTGTTGGGTATATCATCCGTGGGATTAACCTTTATGAATCATTATAATATCAATTAGTTCAAAGTTACCCTTTAGAGAATGATTCCCCCAAATAATTTACATGAGCTTGGTGAAGTACTAAGCAGATACCTAATGATCCATGGTGAAATGGTTTCTAATGGATATACTTAATACGAGAGAAAAGTTTCAATTTTCTCAAGTGTATGCACAATGTCCCACCCACACACATGGCATGGCTGCGGAAAAAATGTCTAAGTCATGATATTGAGAAATTTTGGGGGGGCGGGAATGAGTCAAGGGATGTCACGGCCTGGAGGCGGAGTCCAAAACCCTAATAGCTAAGCGAGCGAGAGGGGGGACTAAAATTTTGAATATACAGAATTTTGGGGTGGTGTTCTGTTTTAAACTACAACACAAGCATAAAGCCAAAACATTAAATATGAATGATGGAGAAGACTCCATAAATCTAAATGATGATCAGCCAGAGTTGATTTTTGGCCCAGATGTAAATAGAAAACATGCAGATGGTGCAGTTCCTCCATTTTATATCAGTCTCACTATTCGTGATCAAATTCTACATAACACAATGCTAGATTCAGGAGCTTCCCATAAATTAATGCCAAAATCCATCATGGAAACTGAATCTAGAAATTACAAGGCCATACAAAGATTTGTTTTATTTTGATTCCAGTAAAGTTAAATGCTTAGGTTTAATAAAGGATTTGTGTGTAATACTAGTTCAATACCCTGGTAAGAGTATATTAATGGACATTGTAGTAGTTGATATCCCACCAAAATATGGTATGCTACTTTCTCTCTCATGGGGAGCAAAGTTGCAGAGATCTCTACAATTTGACATGTCCTAAAAAGTTATATAGGGAAACATTAATGAAGTACATGGTGAGTAGTGCTAAAAGATCTATAAACTACCCAATTTACTCTACACCAACTGACCTTGATTCTTTTATCCTATGTAACTCTGAAACAAATGAAATCCTAACTGAACTAGTAAATAAAAAGAGAGCACCAAACAATGATAACATTTTTCATGAATCTCAATGACATTTAGACTTTTATGGGTCAGTGAATAAGTTAGGAGCAGGAGCAGGAGTCTGGATAACAAATATGGAGACCCATTATTCTGAAGGTCATGCTTTCAGGCTAAATTTCAAATGTACAAACAATATGGCCGAGTATGAAACCCTCATCCTAGGACTCCAAATCATTAGGAACTCTGAAGGAAAAAGAATTTTAATCATGGGAGATTCAGATTTGATCATAAAACAAGTAAATGGAGTTTATTCTGTTTACAATCCTAGACTAAGCAGATATAAAGACACTGTCATAGATTTAACTGATGATTTATTGGAATGTAAGTTTGTTGTTATACCTAGAAAACAAAATATACAAGTTCATTGTCTTGCAAATTTTGCTAGTACATGCAATTTACCATTCCAACCTAATCATAGATATACTATTGAAGTCAAACATAGGCCAATAATTCCAGATAATCTTAAGTATTGGAAAAAAATTTCTCAGGATGAACAGATTTACAAGTTTATGAACAATGAAGGAGAATTTCAGAATTGTATTATAGATAGAGATTGTACAATAAATCATGATTTGGATTGTGAAATAGATTTAAATGATTCAAATATAAATAGAATAAAGTTTGATAAACCCACTAGATTTAGTCAAGTTGATATAGATAGCCTAGAGAAAGTAGAGATTGAAGAAATTACTGAAGATGAGTGAGATATATTGAATCTTAAGGATAATTTTTTACCTAAAGGTTTAACCCCCTTAGAAGATCTTTTTGACTCTAATGATGTAGCTAGAAAACCAAAAATGGAGCCACTCAGATCTGACATAGAGAAATGTAACATTGGTACAGAGTCAAAACCAAAAATAATCAAACTGTCCAAAATTTTACCTCAACAAGAAAAGGATAAATATATTGAGCTTTTAAAGGAATATCAAGATGTGTTTGCTTGGATTTATGAAGATTTAAAATATTATGATACAAACATAATCCAACATAAAATTCCAATAAAAGAAGATAAAAATCCATTCAAACAAAAGTTGAGAAGGATTAACCCTGTGTTATTACCTTTAATTGAAAAAGAAGTTGAAAGAATGTATGATGCCCAGATCATTGGACCAATCAGATATTCTGATTGGGTTTCAAACCTAGTTCCTACAAGAAAGAAAACAGGAGAAATTAGCCTGTGTGTTGACTTTAGAAATCTTAACAAAGCATCCTTAAAGGATAATTACCCTTTACCTAAAATGGATCACGCATTACAAAGGGTAGTGAGTTCTTCAAGGATTTCATTGTTAGATGATTTTTCAGGATACAACCGGATCCTAGTTCAAGAAGAAGACCAAGCTAAAACAACATTTACTACTCCTTGGGGCACTTTTATGTATGTTAAAATGCCTTTTGGTCTAATTAATGCAGGAGCAACCTTTCAAAGGGCTATGGAAATAGACTTTTCAAAGGAAATACATGAGTTCTTAGTAATTTACTTAGATGAAATTACTGTGTTTTCCAAAATAGATAATGAACACTTGGATCATTTGAGACAAGTTTTTATTAAATGTAGGAAATATGGCATCTCTTTAAATCCTAAGAAAAGTCTATTTGGATTAGAAGAAGGTAAGTTACTTAGACATATAGTCTCAAAAGAAGGAATTAGGATAGATCCTGCTAGGATAGAAGAAATTATGAACATCAACCCACCAAGAAACATCTAAGAATTACAAGCTTTTCTAGGTAAGATAATTTTTTTAAGAAGATTCATATCTAATTTAGTTGAGATAGTTAGAGAATTGAATAACATGCTCAAAAAATATTCAGTTATTATGTGGACTATTGAGGCTAAACAATCATTTGACTCTATTAAACAAGCCTTAACTAAAACTCTAGTCCTAATAAGTCCTAATTTTAAGAAAGATTTCATGATTTTTTCATTTGCTTCAGAACACACCATTTTTATAGTTTTACTGCAGAAAAATGACCAAGGATTTGAACAACCATAGCTTTTTTCAGTAAAGCCCTTAGAGATGCCTCTTTCAAGTACAAAATTATGGAAAAACAAGCCCTAGCCTTGGTTAAGGCCATTAAAGACTTGGGAGTCTATATTCTCTACTGACACATTATTGCTTATGTCCCAAATTCTGTAGTTAAAGACATTCTTACTCAGGATGGTCCTGATGGAAGAAGAGGTAAGTAGATTGCCACTATCTTGGAATATGACATAGAGGTAAAACCCACCAAGCTCATTAAAGGTCAAGGATTAGCCATACTTATGCCTGAATCCAATTGTAATGCCCTAGATATAAATTTCATTTCTCAAGTAGATGATCAAGAAGAGATGGCAACTCCATCGATCAGTGAAACCTTTTCACACTCACCTTGGTATACAAATATCATATTTTTACTCCAAAACTTACAAGCTCCTCCTGAGTTGTCAAGAACCAAAGCTAGATTTTAAAACTTAAAGCGGTAAGATTTTGTATCTTAGATAATGTACTTTTTTTGAGATATCGTAGTGGGATTTTACTAAATTGTTTACTAAAGGAAGAAGCTGACAAAATACTTGAAGAATTGCATGCAGGTGACTGTGGAGGACATTTATACTAGAAATATACTGCTGACAAGATCCTAAGACATTTTTTTTACTGGCCTACCTTGTTTGCTGATGTCAAAAAATATGTTACTTCATGTCATAAGTGCCAAATTTTTTAGGGTAAGAAGAAATTATTACCCCTCCCTTTAAAGCCAATTTCAACTGAAATGCCATTTCAACAATGGGGTTTAGACTTCATTGGTGAAATTCACCCCCCTCTTTAGGCCAACATAAGTGGATTTTGATAGCCACTGATTATTTTACTAAGTGGATTGAAGCCATACCCTCCAGACAATCCACAAGTACTGTCATTATTTCCTTCCTAGAAAACAACATCCTTTCAAGATTTGGATGCCCTCAAAAGATAATTCTTGATAATGCAGCATCATTCAAATCCAAGAAAATGATTGAATTTTGCCACAAATACCATATTACCTTAGGACATTCCACTGCATATTACCCCCAAGGTAATGGCCTAGCTGAATCCTCAAACAAAAACCTTGTAAATATCATCAAAAAATTACTTGAAGACAATAAAAAGACTTGGCATAAGAAGTTAGTCAATGCCTTATGGTCAGATTGACTTACTAATAAGAAATCCATTGGTACTTCACCTTACCAACTAGTTTATGGAATGGATGTTGTTTTTCCTTCCTCCCTAGGTGTACTAGTGATGAAAATTATCCAAGAATTACAGGTTGAAACAAATGACATCCAAAGAAGGATAAATCAAACTATTCACTTACAACAAACAAGGGAATAAGTTTATATCAAATCTCAAGTCATTTAGGATAATATCAAGAAAATCTATGATAAAAAGACTAAAGAGGATGATTTTTACATAGGAGATAAAATGTTAAAATGGGATTCTAGGAGAGAAGACAAAGGAAAACATGGAAAATTTGATTTTCTATGGAAAGGACCTTATGTAATTTATGGATATAGAGGTAATAATGATTTCTTTATGAAAGAATTGGATGGAACAGATCTGCAAGAAGGATCAGTTAATAGCAGAATGTTGAAGCACTACTACTCACCTGAGTTAACCAATAGTTAGTTTTTATTCACTTTGATAATTGTACATATACATGGCAAAGTTTAGATTGGATTGGATGTTTCCTTAGCAAAGTTGAAGCCTGAAGAGAAGGCCCTAAGCTTTTAGAAGTGAATACCATAAATATGAATAAGTTGCAGATATTAGAAGACATTTACAGGGTCATCAAAGTCAAATTTAAAAGACGACTAGTCTCAGAGTTCTTGATATTTCACCAGGAAATGTCATCCCCATGTGGAGCCACTATTAGGGTCCTATAATAATAGGGTTCATAAATTTTTGAATTGACTTTGATAAGTCTTATAAATATGTACATACCTTGCTTTCTGCAAGTTGTTTTCCCATATTTTGAAAAAATAAAAAATAATAAAAAATCAAAAACAGGGTAAAAAGTTCTAAAAGAAATATCAAAGGACATAGAAAAATATATTAAACCCCCAATACGCTTTGAAAGTGACAGTCAAAATGTAATAAGTTTACTTTTACTACAAAGAATAATGATTATGTTTGTAGAGTGTCGATAAATGTCATAATCCATGATGGGTTAAACGGTTTAATATTAATTGTACATGTTTTAGAGAGTGAATAAAGATTTTCAAACAGTTTAAACTTGACAAATCAGTAGATAGGTAGAGAATATTGAGAAGCTCAACAGTTTATTCTGAGCCCTTGGAGGAAATATGTTAGATTTAAATAGTTTTATGCTTTGAAAGAAAATGTTTTATGGTTGCAAGCCTAAATGCACCTGCAAAATGAAGAAAAAGTGTTAGAAATACAATATTGGGGAGGTAGAAAGCGGTAGATAAATCATGTAAATAATACATCATCAGGAAAAATCACTAATTTCCCCTCCCCCATGAGTGTTCAGTATTCTAAGCTACCAGTCAAATAGGCTCAGAGAATTTCTTTGACTTTTGTTGGGACGAGACCCAAGGCTCTATGACTGGCCAGTTAAAAATATTGAGTTCTTATGTTAATTCCCCATTTATCATCATTTACCCTTCATTCATCTATTAAAACCCCTTTTTCCTAAGTAAAAGCACACTCTTACTTAGTAAAATTGTAACCATAGAATAATTAACTTCATCCATTCATAAACATTCATAAAAATCCACAAAATCACATTTATCCTAAGTATTATTGAAACAAATATAAAAAGATGAGCAAATGCTTGATTATTATGTTATACTTGGAGATAATGTGTACTTTGTTTTACATTTCACTCCGCTCTCATATTAACTTTTAACATATTTTATTAAATCCCTAAGAGATACCCTTTCCTAGTTATTAATTCCATTATATCTAATAAACCCGAGAATACCTACTATTATAAACTTTTGACCAAAGTATATTATTCCATGTGCATAAATGAAAAACCCATAATAAAAAGCCCTTTGGTCTAAAAGATTATCCATATTCAAATATCCCGCCCTATAGTTTTTAAACTATTGAAAAAAGGTTAAAAAACTATATAAATATATGTATTGCACCGCACCTTTGTATATTGATTAAAACATTATCATATGTTTTAAAAACCATTATTTATCCCGCCTTCTTATGTTTTATTAAAAACATTTAACAAATTATTTAAATAAAAACATTAACCCCGCCATATATATATATATATATATATATATATATATATATATACACACACCAGTGAATAACGCTTAAAACCTTGTTTAAAAGCGACTTTTTAATAAATTTTTATCCCAGCCGCTACAGTTTAAACGTGTTTTAAACTATTTATTTCATAAAAATTAAACCATAGCTGCCTGGTCCCACCATTACTTTACAATGTAGCTCCCGAAGCAATCCCAACCGTTCGCTTCCAGCCTTTAGATCCGACGGTTGATGATTGATATCGCATAGGTAACATGCCCGACCGCTCCATTGCAAAATCCACGCGAAATATGCAGTTTCGTGTTAACCCCTCCCCTCCACATGGCCTCTTTTGATTTGATCGCGTGGGTTTTCATTAAAACCACTTACCACTCAAAAGCCACACGATGTCCAGCCTGGTTTTTATCTATTTCATTGCTCCAAAACCACTTCCCGCCATGACGTGACCTGCATTTAATGTCAAAGGGTTAATACAATCAAATGTTTATTAAAAGCTTTGTATATGCATTTTGTATTCTTTTACCTATCTTTCGTGTTTAAACCATTGTTTCTGCCTTCCCCGACTATGTAAAGTTGTGAAAGCCCCTGACGCCCATTTTCGATGCCAAAACCTCTGAAACTACCCAAGAACCTGTAAAAATTGTTGAGGAGCCACACTTGCTCCTAATAAACCATTGAAATTCGTCAATTTAACCAGAAGACTGAAGAAAACCTTGTTAAAAAAAATACCTGTAGCAAACCAGGTTTTTTTCTAAGAATTTAACCTGCAGTCAAATTCAAAAACCTTTAAAAAAAAGAATAAAAGCATCCTAAGACCAAAAAAATGATTAAATTCAATTGCCCAAAAGTCCCAGAAACAGGCAAAACCTTGGCAAAATTTTCCCAGGAACCCTAGTTGTCTGCTACACATCACTTTCAAGGAAATTTATCATTTCTCCATACATTAATGATCAATTTCAAGCTTTAAAAAGGCCAGAAATCCTCTGCAGGTGCCCTATATCTTCTAAAAAATATTTTTTCATCAAAGTTTTAGCACAATTTGTAGTCAAAAGACTGAGAAAACCCCTGTTTTCTATTTTAGGCCAGTTTTTAGCCTCATAACTTCATTTAAAAGACCTAATTGAGTATGAAATCCAAAAAGACATTATATTTTTCTCCAATTGCCCAATCAATTCTCTGTTAAAGTAAAATTTCCTCTACAAACAGTTTAAACTTGTAGAAGCCAATAAAGATGCCTAAAAAACAAAGGACACAAATCTGAGGGTTCTAAGACTCCTAAAGCTACTCTTGCCATGACTCCAAATATTGCAATTGTATTCAACCCATTACAACCCCCAGTTGTTGATATTGAGCATATTCGCTTAACTGATATTGAGTACAAAATAGCTAATCCTATAGTTGAGTTCAATCTGTTAGATATCCACAACTGGTGTTTTGAAAAATCCCTAGATGATCAAGAAGATGTTCATATTTGGGAATCTAATTTACCCAAATATGTAGTCCCCCTGACTCACCCTTGTCAAGAAATTATCAGACTATGTCACTAGTACTACATTCTTGAACAAAGAGCTATTGTGAATGCAAATAAAGAGGTCCTATTTACTATTACTATAGAGTCAATAAACCAAATGTTGCAGCTTCAACCAGACCCCCAAGAAGTCCCATTGTTTATTGAAGCCCTCACTAAGTTATACATTAACTTATACTTTCCTAAAAGGTTTATGATTTTCCAGACTTTCATGCCTCTGCATGTTGAAATTCCAAAATTAAACCCTCCATATTCAATTGCCAAGTTCCCTGAAGGTTCGAGGCATGTAATCTCCATGCTTTCCTTCATACTTGGGTATCTCAGCATTGAGCTTTCATTGAGTCTATCTCGGTTTAGCATGCAACACTATGTAGGACAACTACCTTTGATTATATTTGACTATGCGGAGTTTTATAGTGATAGCATTACTATCAATTGACTAATTTGCAGCTGGAAGGAGTATTTAGATATACATATTATCTTCTCCACTTGTTTCTATTCTTTCAATTAGAGAGTTTTCAAATTTCACTTCAAAATTTGGTTATAGAAGGTGTTGGAAATACTGAGACGGGGGGTGAATCAGTATTTATTTCAATTACTAAATTAGTTAATCTTGAATTATTATCATTTTTTACAAATGCTTGACAAATAAGAAGACACAAATGCACACAATTTTTAAGGTGGAAACCCACTCCGGGACAAAAACCACCTAATGCTTTTCTAATTGCCTCGCTCAGTTGAAACTAAGCTCAACTAGAATCTAGAAAAGCATTCTTCTCCAGCTCCCACTGGATGGACGCTCCAATGCCCAAATTTCTTCAGTAGTCAACTGAATGGATTCCCCAACACCCGATGAGCTACAACTCACCCTAGCACCACCGTACCACCCTATAGAAGAATAAAAGAAGAATGGACTCTCGTACCAGAGAAAATGGTCACCCAGAGTTATGCCAATTTTGTTTAGTTGGATTCTCTAAAGAGAGTTATTGTTTCTCACACTTCTCTAAGTATGGTTTACATTTCGATGAGCGCACTTGTGGCGTTCCACGTGTGTTTTATTTCGTTTGTTTCTAAAATTGATAGAGAAAAATTAAAAGCATGCACTATCGTCCTTTTAAATAATTCAATCGATACTCGAGAGAGATTTATGTGATTTTACCAAGGTCACTTCTTTGAGATTTATTTAGAACACTGCAAAAACCCTTATGTCTGAGATCATATACCAAAAATATTGCGCAGTCAAAATTTTACGCAGCTTCTCAGAAGGAGTTTGGATTCGCCTCATAACAAATTTCAGTTTTAGAAAACCCCTGTGAAATGTTGAAGCTGATATTACCACGATGACCTATTTCGGATGGCCGAATCCCATGCATAAGGAGGAAATGAAGATCACAATATATATGAATGCTTAAGTTGAGAGGGGCTTCAACAAGTGAACGTGGGAGGGATTTTAGGAGCTTAAAAAATATTAATTATGACATTTCAATGACCCATGCCCCAACCCCATGGGGTTTTAGCCCACTAACTGGGGGTACAAACTTCAAACATGAATATCTCTCAAACCGTGAAGAATTACATGGCGTGCCATATATCAACGGAAACATCTCGACAAGTAGAAACCATAAAAAGAATTATTGACCCAAAATATATCAAATTTGTTGCTCAATTCCCATTTAATTTGGTTTATTACCAGTGCGCAGGTTGACATCGGTGACAACCGTGCAGGTAACGTCTCCCCCTTTGGCATTGATGGCAACAAAATGCCTCCCCCTACGATCACTTGGCCCTATTCCACCAACATTATCTCTGACATCAATGGTGAGGAGTAACTCTGAAACACAACCATCACGCGGACATGTTTGCACTTCCGCTGCTTAGCAGCGACACCATGACCGTCTATGAACCTGCACTTCCACTCTCCCTTTATATTCTGAATAAGGAAAATCTAATGAGAACTTGGGAGAATCCAAAGCTTCTAGCAAAGATACTCGAATGCTGGCGAATATTTAATATGTGATTCTTTTGGTGCTGCATGGAATCTTGCTACTTGTCCAACTGCTTGCATAACATCTGGCCGGGAGGTTGTTACATATATAATACTACCAATCATATATTTGTACAACCTTTGATCCACATCCTTAGATGAGTCGTCTATGCTCAATTTGCAACCAAGTAAAGACATCTCAAAATCACTTTGCACCTTTGTAGCAAACTTCTTACTTAGTCGATCATCATTGCTACCAATTATTGTATCATCCTCTTTAGCTATTAGACATGAATTAGTTGATTCATCCAGAACATATATGTCATTTGGAGCTCGAATTGATGTAGCCACAATTTCACCATACACGACTTTCCTGATTTCACATTTCATGGAGTTGAATAGTATTGTGTGTCCTTGATCACACATTTGTCCAACACTGAGCAGATTGTGATTCATGTTTTCAACCAATAGAACATTATTGGCTAGAGAATCTTTGCTTCCGAGAGTGACAGTACCTGATCCTATAACATTTGAAGATCCATCATTTCCAAAGGACACGGTTCCATCCTTCTTCTCTTTCAGAGATACAAATTTATTTCTATCTCCAATCATATGCGTTGAGCAACCGCTATCAACATACCACACATCTTTGTTCTTTTGAGCCTTGAAAGCGAGAGCACAATTATCATTCTTCTTCTTCTTCCATGTTCATTCGTTCTGTGGCTTCGAAGATTCTTCTGGAGGATTTTCAAGTCTGCAGTCTTTGGCTATGTGTCCAAAGTTTCAACATTTGTAACATTCAATATTATTTCTTAAATGTTCAAATCTATTGATGTTTCGCTGAGCACTGGGAGGTTCATATTTGACAGATCTCCTGGAATTGTATTCGTTCCTAGGGTACGTGCGACATTATACAACTTTATGACCAAATTTTCCACATGAATAACAGTAGCCATAAAAAATATGTTGGTACCTGGATGGAAATTTTTGTCGAGGAATTGTCTTCCAAGGTTGTTCTTGTGAATCTTGTCCAATGAAGTCTACATGCATGTCAGATCTCATAGGTTCATTGTATTTTGTTGTAGAAGGTCCTGCTTCTTCTTCTTTGTAACCGATGCCAGTTTTGTCATTGTAAGATCGTTGATTGTTGATGAGTTCTTCCAATGCCCTTCAGTTGTTGGAATAGTTTTGGATATTTTTTCCTTTCTTCACTTCCTCACGCAGCGAGACTAGTTGGGCTTCTAATTCTTCCCTTTCTTGGTTGCTTTCTTCCAACTTCTTTTGAAGTGACTCTTCAATGCATTTGTGTTCTTCAACTTCAATTTTGAGACCTTGAACTTGTTCTTCAAGATTTTTGGAATGGATCTTCTCCACCTTGAGATCTTTTATAAGCTTGATTGCTTCCTCATAAAATTCGTCTATGGTCCATCCTTCTTCTTCATTGTTTGATACCTCTTGCTTATTGTGCTTGGCCATAAACAATACTCTCTCATTGGCTTCTTCTTCACTATCATTGTCTTCATCGAATGATGAGCTATCTTCTTTAGAGAGAAAGTTCCTTTTGGATCCTTGCTTGTTGAATTTCTTAAAGCCTTTCTTTCTCTTTGAGTTGCCATTACTTTTGTTTGGACCTTTTGCTACAAAATGCCCAACCTCATTACATCTGAAACATATCAATGGAAGTTTACCTTTGAATTTTCCCTTACCAATTTGTAGTTTTCTCGTGAAGTAAGCATATTCTTCATCTGAAAGACCTTCTTCATCATCTCCCTTTTCTTCACACTTGCAGGTGCATGTCTTTTCAATTGAAGGTTGTTTATCCTTATTGGTTTTCTTAGATGCAATGAACGCAGCTTCTAGATGCGAAGTACCCTCTTCTTCATCAAGTCTTATTTCATATGCTATGAGAACTCGATGTAATTCCTCTTTGCTAAGTTTGTCCAGATTTGCACTGTATTCTAAGACCGATACTTTTGGGTTGAATGTCTCTGGTAATGTTCTAAGAATCTTCCGTATAATAGTCTTCTCTTCAACTGGCTCTCCCAATCATTCCAGAGTATTGGTTATTTCATCAATGTATTGAAAGTATGCAGCAATGTTGCAATCTTCTTTCAGTTTGAGTTGTTGAAATTTTGCTCTATAGATTTGAAGCTTTTCTTCTTTGACATTTGAGTCACCTGCATATATATTATCAAGCTTGTCCCATACATTTTTGGCAGTTTTGCAACCCAACACCTTATGATAAGAAAATTCAATAAGTCCACTGATAATAATATTCTTTGCTTTTGCATCATTTACCAAATTCTTCTTACCTTGTTCATCTGTGGTTGATGTAAATCCATTTTGAACAGTGTCCCATACTTCGTAACCTTGCACCAAGAGATAGACCTCCATTCTTCCTTTCCAAAGTGCATAATTATTTTCACAAAATAGAGGTACACCATTCTTGGTATGCTCCATGACCTCCTTCCAGCTGTTAAACTGCTATTGAAGGAACCAAGCTCTGATACCAATTGTTGGAAATACTGAGAGGGGGGGTGAATCAGTATTTATTTCAATTAGAGCATTAGTTAATCTTCAATTATTATCAGTGTTTGTATAATGATAGCAGCAAATAAGAGGAACACAAATGCACACAATTTTTAAGGTGGAAACCCACTCCGGGACAAAAACCACCTAATTCTTTTCTAATAATTATTTTCAAGTCTAATTGAAAATAAAGCTCCAACTTCCTAGAATCTAGAAAAGCATTATTCTCCAGCTCCCACTGCATGGACGCTCCAACGCCCGATATTCTTCAGTAGTCACTGAATGGATGCACCAACACCCAATGAGCTACAACTCTCCCTAGCACCACCCTACCACCCTATAGAAGAATAAAATAAGAATGGACTCCCATACCAAGGAAAATGGTCCACTTTACAATGATATAGAATGATGTAGAAGAAGAAGATATAATATACCATAACCCCAACTTTGACACAACCACCTAATGATGATCCTAGACCTCCCAACACTGCCTCTTCAACCCTTGGCAGATAGACACTAGTAAAATTTGTACAATAATGTATTTACAATGACTAAGTACAATGATACCTTTACAATGATTGTATGCAGTGCTGCCCACTTGAAGACTTCATATGATGAACTTCTTGCTGCTGTTATGCACCTTTTTTGCTACTCTTGTCATGCTACCCTCTGCTGCACCTTGTTTTGCTTTTATGCCGTAGAAATTCTGGTCCTTTGCAGTCGTTGGAAACACATGATCTAGCTTTTTTTTGTCTTCTAGGAGTTCGATATTGAATCTGGTGTATCTCTGTTATTTCATATCCTCAATATCTGATTTTCTGTCTTGTAGTATTCCTTTGAATCGTCTTTTCAATGCCATAAATCTGACCCAATTTGGATTCTTCAAGAGAGAGTTATACCCAATTTATCACACTGTCCTAATTATGGAATGTTTCAGTAGAGCGCACTTGTACGGCATTCCATGTGTCATTGTTTCTTCATTTGTTTCTAAAATTGATAAAGAGAAAATTATGTACTGTGCACTATCCGTAAATTTTTACGGCATTCCAATCTGATACTTAGAGAGACAGTTATGATGATTTTACAAAGGTCACTTCTTTGAGATTAATTTCAGGAGCTTGCAAAAACCCTTACTTCCACAGATCATATCTCCAAAAATATTGCGCAACTTGAGCTGAAATTTTTACTGCAGCTTCCTCAAGATTTCGGCTTCGCCTCATAAAAATTTCAGCTTCTGAGCCTTCATAGAAAACACGTTAGAGTGAAAATTCCATGATGATCTGTTTCAGATGGCCGAATCCCTTGCCTAAGGAGGAAATGAAGATCACAATATATATGAATGCTTAAGTTGAGAGGGGCTTCAACAAGTGAATGTGGGAGGGATTTTAGGAGCAAAAAAAATATTAATTATGAATTTTCAATGACCCATGCCCCAACCCCATGGGGTTTTAGCCCACTATCTAGGGTACAAACTTCAAACATGAATATCTCTCAAACCATGAAGAATTACGTGGCGTCCCATATATCAACAAAAACATCTCGACAAGTAGAAACCATCAAAAGCATTATTGACCCATCATATATTAATTTGGTAGGTCAAAATTCCCATTCAATTTTGGGTTAGCCCCTGATGCTGCTTGGGTTAACATCAATGACAACTGTTGATCAACAGAAGGAAAACCTCTATCAGTTGTCTTTTGGACATCTATACGCAGAAAAAAAGCCACAGAATTCAGTTATTCAGAGTTTTTAGAGTTTTTTGTACATCCATTGACCACCATTTTTACAAAAACAGAGCATCCTAGAATCAGTGAGGAAATGAATAGAATTTTGTAGCTATCAGAGAAAAGAAAAGTAGGTGATTGGTATTTATATAGGGAATTCACTGAAATCAGAGTTTTTTGTTCTAACTTGTTTCCCTACAAGTTACCTAAGCATCCATATATGAGGATCTTTGCCTTAGAGTACATTAGGCAGATCCTCAATTCAGATTCAATTAATTTTATGGAAGCCAAGAAAAAGACCTAATTTAAACTCAAAAATCAAATTGGGCCTTTCATATGTAATCAAAGAGAAGCAAAAGAGAAAGCAACAAGTCAACTACTGGAATATAAACTAGAAGAAAGCTTCCCGTGGAATTATGATCCATAAGGGATTTTAAGTAAACTAAGGGTAAAATTGAAATTGACACCCTTTATCCATGAGTTAAAGCCATATATAGAGAAATTTGCTAATCAAATTGAGTGGGTTGAAAATACTTTAACAGAGACAGTAAACCAAAGGAATACTAGTCACCCTTTGGAAGTTTCCAAACAACCAGAGACATCCACTAAAAGAATCAGAGAAGAAGGAGCTTATACTGAAAAGACTACAACAGAGACAAAGTTTAAAATAATTTACAATAAGAGGCCAAAACTTGATACAATAGCTAAAGGTAAAGTAACAATAGATGTTGAGGAAACACAACCCTTGAATACCAACACTGCACAGACAGAGACCAATGTAGCCACTGTTATCATTAGTGAGCCAAATTAGAATCAAGAATAGTTGAATAATGAAGATGCACAGATAATGGAAAGGAAAAAAAGTATGGAGGCTTCTTCCTCACATTCAGCTGAGGAGAAGAATTTAGATATTAAGGAAAAATACAAGCAAATCAAATTGAATAATGAGGAAATCAAAACTGAAATATATTCTCATTTTTTGAAGCAGAAGCCAGGTAACCAAAACAGATTCCTATCAGCCTTTGATTATTCAACTCAAAAATTGATTATGTCAGTTCTACAGCCCACTGTACTAGTGCCAAAAACAGTGGCTGACTATAAAAAACTTGATATGGAAGCCATAGATAAAATCCATGAGTTGGATCAAATTGAATTTCACAGGAAAACATCAGAAATGCTCTATTCCACAGTGAAAATAAAGGCTATGAGTGCTCATAGACTTCAAAATACCATTTCTAATATGCAGGACCAAATGGAGATGGATAAAGCCTCATTATATGCAAAAGATCTAAGGATAAAGGCCTTAGAAGAATTATTATTGCAGGTAGGATATGATCCTACAAAAATCAAAGCAGCTGAAGCATTGGTTAAAAAGAAAAATGAGGACATAGCTACCTTGAGGAAACAACTCAAGCTTCCTCAAGGAGATCATCCTCAAAAAAAGGAAGTTTTACAGGATCAAAAGGAGAAAGATGAAATGACGAGCTTGATACTTCAACTAACAACTCAAATCAAGGAAATGGAAGTGCAAGTTGACCAAGTTGTCCAAGAAAAAGAGACAGTTAAGGAACCAGTCATTCCCACTATCATCCGAGTCATCATAGCAGTAGTACCATCTAATTTAGGAGAGAAATTGGCACCTAAAGAGCCATTGTCCACTGCAGTGCCAGTGACTTCTTCAACTACTTTAGTAACTGAATCCTCTACAACAGTATTGCCTCCTACAAATGAAAGCAGTCAACTAGTAAAGGAAATGGAAGAGATGTCCTTGAAAACCAATGAAATCAACAGATTGGCTAAGATAATTGAAAGTCTTGAGAAGACAAGCAAATCAACTCGGATAGATGCTCAAATACATGAGAAAAATGCCCACATATTGAGTGAATAAGTAAAGAAGCTTCAGAAAGAATTAAATCTCAAGGATCAAATATCATATATTAAAAATTATCTATGGAAAAATGTAATTGAAGCCATTCATGATGTTTGGCCATCAATTCAAGTAATTTTTGAGCAGAGAGAGTTACTATTGGCAGCACAAGCAGAGATCCAAAAGACACAAGAAGAATTGGCAGATAAACTAGAACAAGCTGTTAGGTTAATCAATTTCCTCAACAGCAAGAACATACATCAACTTGAAGAATTGAAAATAAATGATAGGACAACTACTATCCTTGAAATTAGGAAAGTAACCACCAAAAGAAATTTGATGAGGCAACTTGAAGAGAAATGTGAAGGATTGAACATTGCTGTCACTAGATTCATGGTTAAATTCACTAATTTAAGGCAAAAGGGACTTCCTGATATCATGGTGATCAATGATAAGTTAATGCCTCATAATGATTATGACAAAAAGATAAGAGAACATGCTAAAGAGTAGGTGAACAAGCCAACAAGCCAACGTATTCCCACATTTTCCAGATACGCTGAGGCTGATGAGAATTTTAGGAAACTCAAGAATATTAGAATTCCTAAAAATGAGGAGTGGCAAGCATTGACTCATTTTCTATGAAGAATGAAAGGCAAACACATGAAGAAGAAAAAATTTGTTTTCTGATTTCACAGTCAAAACATATTTTTACAGCAATAAGGAAGTTTTAATGATGGTAAAGAGTATCCGAAGTGAAAGAGTATAAGTGAGAAAGAGTATCAGCAAGAAAGAGTATCAGTGAAGGCAACTAGATTCTGAAAAATATCTAAAAGCCAGCAGAGAGGACACATAAGAAACCAACTTCTTCTTATCTTAAAACAGTTTCTATTTGTTTTGAATAAAATAGGACAACTTGCTAATTTGTTTACCAAGCTATCATTATTATTGTTGTAAGATATTTAATTTTCTTAAGTTAATTCCTAGAAGTCATCTAGGATATTTTGTAAGACATTTTATATAAATACTTCACTCTTTGAAGTATTTTTGGTGTGGAATAAAATTCTTGGAGATTACTATAGATAATTTGTTGACTTGAAGGCTTTGGATTTCAAATTTGAGTAGTATACTAGATCACCTTTTTGGCATCATACTTCAGGATCCCTGTATTAAGCTATCTAGAGTGAAGTACTTTCTTAAACTTGTCATTGATATCTTCTTTTGTTTCGTGCATGCATCTATGTTTTAATTCTAAATCTAAATGTATAACTAGGAGTATTACTATAGGACATGTTAATAGCACCATGTTTTTAACTAGTTATCATTTCTTTGTTTTCTTCTGATTTCCAGTGTAGGGAACCCTTAATTTGTCCCTCTCCCGTTTGACCTATCTACTACTTTCCTTTTCTGGATCAAAGGATCCTTAAGTGCCCTTTATCCTGATCATATCATCTCAAAAACTAATTTTCCCAAGGTCTCCAAGGGTTATCTACCTTGCCCTGAAGAAATTTGACCTTTTAGGCTTTGATCCTAGTTCTGTTAGCTTGAATTAGACTCCATAGCCCAATGGACAAGTATATTTCCCTCTATCTACCCTCCAAGTGAAATTTTCCCACCAAAATCCAAAAAAATAAAACCAAATCTGCACTTTAATAACTAGCCTAATATTCAAAACTAAAACAAAGTTAAACTTGAAAGAGAGAGCCCTCTCTGAACTCTAGGAAGGCTAGATCCTAGAATTTGAAGTAGGTTTGTGGTTACTTCTAGTATTATTTGACTAAAAACCAAAATCCCACAACTTAAGAATTTACTGGAGTGATAACACTTACCATGCACCCATCAAGTACTTAATGAATAAACTAGATGTTAACACTAGAATCATTAGATGGTTGTTGTTATTATGGAAGTTTGATTTGAAATTTTTTGATAAACGAGGAAAGGAAAATGTTGTTGCAGATTTCTTATATATACTAACTCTACCTACAGATGAGGAAGGAATGGTGGATGATCAACTACCGAATGAACATCTATTTGCTATCTCAACACTCTCTCCTTGGTTTGCTAACATAGCTAACTACTTGGTTCCTCCAAACCTTTCATCGAATTGCAAGCAGGTTACTATTGGCCTACCCTCCACCAAGATGCAAGAGATACACTAGTAGATGTGATGAATGTCAAAGGATGGGGAGACCTACACCAAGGGATGAAATTCCATTGCTGTGAAAATTTTTGAATCTTAATCCGAAACCCTACTGTAGTAAATCTGATTTACTTCTCCTACTTTATTTCTTTAATTAACAAGTTATTTTCCGAATAATTCAGGAAAAAATAAAAGTAAATACATTGCAGCCTACACAATTATACAGATCAAATGCTGAAAAATAAGCAAGGTATTCAGACAAAGGACACACAAATTTTTTGGACAAATATCCCTGGAAAAATACATTGCAGGAAAACCGGTGTAGTAGATATGAGGGTTTTTATTATTAACAACAATATTTTGAGTACATGTAGGGTGCCAAAAACTCGCTCACCCAACACAGAAAACCTTGGCAGACAAAGATAAATTATGAGTTTTACCTCACTCTAAAAGTCCTGGCTGATCTAGATCAGACACTCGTGAAACCCCAGCTAGCTCTGTGCAGTCTCTATGCTGGCACTGCATAAGTGTGCTTGGGCCTGGCTGAAGGACTATGTCACCCTTCCCCTGCGCTGATCAACTTCTCTAGAAATCTAGTTTCAGCCCTGTCGACTTAGAAACCCTGATCTCCACCTAATTCTGGATTGTCCCTCAGATGCTCTGCATTGCCCCCGCGTGAGCCCTGTGTGGGATTACGTCAGGCCCTCTAGAGACTGCATCACCTCTCCTGGTGACTGTGTTGCCTCCTATGCGTCTCTACTTCCCTTTCTCTTCTTGTACTCTTGGTCCTCCGATGAATTACTACATATTCCCCTCACTGCAACACTGAATCACTCAGATCTGATCTTCGTCCAAGCACTGCTCCATCAGAAGAATTTGATATCCAGATTCACTGTGTGTATGTTCTCCAATTGGCCCCAAGACTTCCTTTAATACTTTTTCTATTGAGAAATCAATGCTCATGATCTAATCTCTAATCAAAGACTGAGAACATTCTCACCCACATGTTAAATTAACTCACTTTAACTATTTAATTTCCCTAAGTTAGACTTATGGTATCCATTAAAATAATTAATTATTTGAATAACTTAAGCTACGAGTCGAATTTATCCAAACGATTTCTAGGTCTTGGAGATATCATGTGTTTTATCCCCTCCACAAAGTTTCAAAAATAGAGCACATCCGATGCTACCCAAAAATAAACACTCCCCCTTAGCAAGGAATGTGCTCAAGCAATACTTCAACCTGAAGCATCACCCTAATCCACGGCATCAGTCCCCTATGCTGTTGATGCTCAACATGCCCTTAATCCACTGCACTACCGCCTTCTGCACTACTGCCCTTGATACTACAACTGCCACTGCCTAATCTGTACTGCAACTCCCTCTCAAATGTTGCATCATGCTGCCTATAGCACTATCACTCCTAAATGTTGCAATGCAACTCAGTTGCTGAGAAGTAAGAAACTGAAAACATGACCCAAAAACTTGACATACAAGTCAATATGGGCACACCTTTATACTGAAGCACCCCACCCTCTGCTGTTAATCCGTGATGACCCTTTGGTGCTTTGCGTTGCTACTACTCTACACTACATAAGCGCTCCCTCTGTGCTGTTGAAATCCATCAACCTTTGCAATGTTGCTATATTACTACTACCTCTTCTCTACGATGCTTCAGTCTTCAGCGCTCTAGCTCTACCAATGTTTCTCCATCATCCTCTGCACCAATTGACTCCAGTCATCTTTCTATTTTCATTAAGGGCTCTCGTAGCTCGTATGTGATCCAAGAGTTTGGGCACCTCAAGGATCCTACCCCAACTATCTATAGTTCAATAGAACTACAGGTCTATGTCGCCCAACCTATTTTCTTGAGGCACATGAGAAATCATAGCCACATCATCATCATCATCCCCATCATAGTCCTTAGCTATGGCAACCTTCGAATTAGAATATTCCTTGCCCTTCTTTTTCATAGGGAAAGCTGTGGCGAAATTTCCTAATTCACCACACCTGAAGCATATGACCTTCGAAAGGTCTTTCTTATTCTTCCTCTGTTTCCCCTTAGATGCGAGAGTTGCATCTTCCTCCTCCTCCTTCTTGATCTTGATATCACTGCTACTGATGCCTGCCTTGGTCATCCTCCTGATCTCTTCTTGTCGAAGAGTTTCTTGCATGTCTTCCCAACTTGGAGGCACTTCTCTTCCCAAAATGCCTTGGAAAAAGCTACCCCACTCATCGGAAACTGTATTTAGAGTAGTCCTCACCATAATAACTTCATTAGGTGTGGCCCCCATGACAACTAGCTGATCATGGATCACCTTCAGTCTAATGAGGAAGGGGTTTATGTCTTCTCCCTACAACATCTATAATAATTGAAGCTAATTCTCAAGAAGCAACCTCCTTTGAATAGAAGTCCCCTAATACAATGTGGTCAAATAATTCCACATCTCATGTCTTTTGTTCACCTCAAAAATATGTGGGACAACATGATCCTTCACTTCATCCATGATCAAGCGCTTAACCTTCGCTTGAGCATCTTCATATTCTTGAGTGGATCAACGTCAAGAGGAACAAAAACTGTGCTCTCGGTGAGATGCTTGATATGATGCTCATCTAATACTGACAAGATTTTGGCCTTCTAGATGACAAAGTTGGATGCTCCATCCAACCTGTCTTAATCCCTCAGTCCATATGTGGCCATCTGTGCACAACAAAAAGATTTCAAAATGGTTCTCTTCTCCCTCTTTTGTTGCTGCTCCAGCAAAACTCAGATCTGGGTTTCTTGGCATTAGAAACCCTATAAGGAACCATGCTCCCTCTGAAAAAATGAATTTCCTCACAGAAATCCTCTGCCAACTGATGTTGAATCATCCCTCTTTGATCACTCTTTGTTTTTTTATCAGCATTGGATCTAGAATTCTTGGCGAGAAGTCTTATGAGTAACCAGTTCCCTCTACTTTCTCACAACCCCACTAGGCATTGTTTTGTACCAACAAAAACAATGCCCCACCAACAACTCATGAAAAAAAAAAAAAAAACTTCTCTTCCAACCGTGGAAACCGGAAATACGGAGACTCAAATGTTTGCACTAACCCAAAAAACACCGCGCTACCTCTGATGCAGCTACAACATCACCCCAACTGGCTGAAGCAGGCTCTGCATGAGCCCCTTTGGTAAATATGTCACCCTTCCTTGCTTCTTCCTCAATTTGCGTTGTCACTCGGGACAATCGCCTTCCTATAGCAAATGTTTCTTTGTCTCTTCACTGATGGCTTCAAATCTACCTAATCTACAAACCTTATGATACCATGTGAAAATTTATGAATTTTAACCAAAAACCCTACTGTAGTAAATCTAATTTACTTATCCTACTTGTTTTCTTTAATTAACAAGTTATTTTCTGAATAATTCATGAAAACATTAAAGTAAATACACTACACCCTACAAAATTATACAAATCAAGTGCTTAAAAATAAGCAAGGAACACAGAAAAAGGAAAATTGGTGTAGTAGACCTGAGGGTTTTTATTATTAAGTAGTAGTCTTCTGAGTACATATAGGGTGCCAAAAATCTTTGCACCCAATAGATAAACCTTGGTGGACATAGATAAATTATGAGTTTTACCTCACTCTACAAGTCCCGACTGTTCCAGATCATATACTGGTGAAAACCCAGCTAGCTCTATGTAGTCTCTACATTGCCATTGCGTAAGCCTACGTGGGCTTGGCTGAAGGACTATGTTACCCTTCCTTTGCATTGGTCAGCTTATCCATAAATCGAGTTTTAGCCCTGCTGGCTTATAAACACTGATCTCTAGCTCATTCTGGATTTTCCCTCGGATGCTCTACGCTACCCCTGCATGGGCCTACGTCAGCCCCTCTAGGGACTTCATCACCTCTCCTTGATAAAAATCTAGATTGGGGACAAAATTTTGCTAAAAATTCAAAGTTCTTAGAATTTCTCCAAACCAGAATGATTGGATATGTCTCATCACTATGAATCTGGCACAATTTGTTTCACTCAAAACAGAGTCCGTATGAGGAATATAGAGTCTAGTGTTCATTTTCCTAAATGATTTAGAAATTGCATAAAAGAGCAGAATGGTGACATGGCAAGCTAGTCAGCAAAAAGAGAATATTCTAAGAATATTCCTTAATTTCACCTAATGACACTATGCCAAGTGCCAATTTGTGGATGGTGGCCGAGTGGGTGATTTTTTGTGTTTTCATTGGTCTAATTTTAATTCAATGGGAAGAGGATACGTGACAAGCCCGAAGGTCAAGGACGAACCCGCGACCTCCCCCCACATAACACATGCTCTTACCAACATACCACACAATAAGATCTTAATATGCATAGGGTGTGAAATTTATTTAAAGTTTATTTTGGGTTTGGGTGGAGACAAGAAGGGTCAGCCCTTACTAGAGAATTGTGGCCCTAGAACCAGGCAGAGCACCAAACCTAATGATGGGTTTAAAACTTTTAAACATGGGATAATTAACCCTTATCACATGTTATAAGCACTAATCTAATTTTAATTTGGATTTTTTTAACTTGTGCGCTTAGCCTAAAATCCTGGTTAAATGTGCTTAACATTAATTAATTGTGTGATTAATTCAGCGACTAGTTTGTCAGCTCCGCTAATTTCGGCACCACTTCCACATTTGTAGTGCTAACTGGAGTTTCTCCATATTTGGAGGAGTTTTCTTAGGGAAAACTAAAGAATTCATAACTTTGGCATATTTCGACCAATTTTGGCTCAAAAAGAGTAATTCCTAGATGATTTGGATGTTCTGAGCATGATGGCGTAGGTATTAGAGGCGTTGGAGCACTTCTGTAAGTGATTTTTCCACTTTGAAGATTAAAGAAGCCTAGGGCCACCAGGAGAGGGGGTAATGCCTAGTTCACTTGAAGAACATTTTCAGAGATTGAAGAGTATATTTTTAGGTTTTTGGGTCTTATGAATCCAATGGAGTAGGTTTCAAATCCATTGGAGCAATTTAGGTGCATGTATTCAGAGAATTGACCATTAATCCAAAGAGGGCCTAGCCATTGAAGCAGGTACATGGGGATGTATCCTAGGAGGGGTGAACTCCGTTATTAGGTACTGAGCAATGTGTTTGTTGTGTTTTATTTCTCTGCAATTTATTTGTTGTACATGTGTTTTAAACAACTAATTTACTTAATAAATTGCACATAAAAGACAAAAACATGATACATAAGGCCTCAAATAATTGGCTAATTTGAGATGATCTTAAACATATTTATTTAATACTGATGAGGGACCTAGCACAACAAAACTATTATTCCCATATTCAAATCAAGTTGGTATCAGAGAACAATTTAGCTCATTTTAGCCAAGGTTAGCTAGAAGAATTAGCTATTGGTTTTGTATTTGTGCAATAATAATTTAACTGTGTGCAAGTTTATTTGTGTGAAGAGAAGGTTAATATTGAGGACTTAGCTCTCAAATCACAACAAAGAAGCTTTTTATGCATTACAAGTGTGATGGAAAATTCATCAAGCAATGTCTCTAGTAAATATTCCTTAGCAAAACTCTTTGATACAAATATGTTGCAGAAGTTATACATCATGAATGATATGGGGAAAGAGATGCATGAATATAAGAGGGAGAGCATTATACTTCAAGAGCAGTTGATTTCCATGAAGGAGGAGAAGCAAGAGCTTCTTGAAAAGATGCATGAGATGGAGACTCGACTCCATATTGCAAATGAAATCCTAGCAAGGTTGAATGAGATGGAGACTCAACTCCATAATGCCAAAGAAACTTTAGCCAAGTATGTGCATGAAAAAGAGGTATGAAATTCAAGTTTATCTTCTATTTCCTCTCAAAATAAATGTGTAGGTTATTTTGAAAGACAGAGTAGAGGAATAGGGTCCAAATTATTGATGAATATGGGATATGAAGCTAAAGGATTGATCAAACATGCACAAGGCATAGTTGAGCCAATTGTTGTTTAGGAAAGGCCTAATTATTTTGGTCTTGGTTATGGAAAACAAGATGGAGAATGCTCCAAAGCCAAGGAGGCACATGAAGGTGTTCCAAGAAGGACTTTCATTATGTGTTCATTACTTCAAGCTTGTGAAGTTTTTTTTCATGAGGAATGCAAAAGTTTTACATCCACTTTGCAAGAAGATGCTCATAAGCATACATCGAATGGAAATTGAAAACAAGAGGATCTTGAAAGCTCTAAAGTCATGGATGCAATTGTTGGTATTTTGAAGAGAGCCACTACCTCATCAAATTCACCTTATCAAGAAGGCGACAAAGGTGAATGTGAAAGGTATAAATATTCCTTTAATCAAGTTGTTTTTTATTATGATAAACATGGAAATTTTCACATAAGATTTAGAGAAAGTTTACATGTTCCTTTTGTGGCTTGAATAACCATAATGTTTTGAAGTGTTGGAAGAAGTTTCCATGTACAGGAAAATTTCTAAACAAAGGAGGCAGAAATCCAAAGGTCCATTGGATAATGGAAACCATGTGGAAAAAAATATGCAATTATTTTGCACTCATTTCCATAAGCAGGGTCATCTTGTAGAAAATTGTTGGAATTTGTATCCAAAAAGTCATCCACGACATTTGAAGAAGGTGGAGAGAGATCTTGACAAGAATGGAAAAGAGGATTCCATAATTCATGTGGGCTAGGATGATTCACATGATAAAGTGCAGCTAAAAGAAGCGCCATTTAAATGGTTTGGTAAGATATGGTTAGATTTCTTATCCAATTAATGCCTTGCATGTCTTTTGATGATTGATGCAAATATTTCCAATTGAATGCATTTATTTTCTCTTGAAAGTATGTTTCATGTTGCATGTTTACACCAAGAAGGTGTTTGAAAGTGGAGTATGTTGACTCACTTTGTTTATCATGAATGTATGTCAACTTGAGAGTGTTGATCATTTGCACATGAATGAGTGTCGACTTGTGTTTGGTTGATAATTTTGTACACCAAGATGTAAGAGTACATGACTATTTTCACATGATGTGACATTTGTTTCTTTGAAGGAGAAAAAGGATATGTTGTCAAGTTATGTTTCTTGCATGATGTGTTTTTCAGATTAATGGTTTTCCTTGTGACAAGATGTCCCAGGATTTTGGGAAGGGCCACTCTTGAGCAAGAGGCTCATGATTAGCCTTCGTTCCCAATTCATGGCATGAGCAGCATGTAAACACTAGAGGATGATGGAAAATAAGGACAAGATGCCAAAAATATTGCAACCAAAACAACAACCATTATAGACCATTTGATGTGTTGAGGGGAAGAAGTGAAATAAATGGTGAACGCATTCTTCCAGATGTGGAATTAGGTAATGTGGAGGTTAAAGAATGGTCATTTCTTTTCTTGTGATTACTAATATTGGAAGTTGTTATCACTCTGTCAGATTCCCAAGGTTGAGGAAGGAATCCCAACAGAGGTAACCACAAACCAAGCTTTTGACTTGGTATCTAGCCCTACCATGTTGGAGAGGGATCTCTCCACAAAATCACAACCAAGAAAGTTGTATGAAAAAGGTTTTAGGCTAGCTAAGAAGTGCAAAAGTGTTTGATTTTTTTTTATTGGGGTTGGGCTCACTAGATGAGGATTAGGTCAAGCGGACTAGGTCAGAGCAAATGAGATGGAAATGCAGTCCATTCAATGGGGCAAGGTAGGTAGAAGGCTCAACACTTAAAAGGAGATTTGGTGAGATGTTTTAAGACTGATGAGGAGCTAGGAAGAGCATAGGATATGTATTCTTCATAGACTGAAGAAAATGGACAAATTATGAAAAAATTCCCAAAACAAAGCATGAAAAAAATGTATTTTGCCTATAAAATTGAAATTTATCATATAATAGACATGAAAATTTTGAGCTTACAAAACATTTATAAAAATTATCACAGAGAAAAAAATATGCCAAACATTCATACCACATGAATCCCAAGGAAATAGCTGCAATTCTTCATTAATTTCTAGGCCAAACCAATTCTTGATCAATACATTAACATTCAAACTGATGTCAACCTTTGACTCTTGCGAATATCAGAGTTAAATATACCTCAAAACCACCTTCACACATCCATAGGGCTCAAATCCATGAGGTGAGGGAGATATTACAAAAAAAGCTGAACTGATAGCTAGAGTATAGGATGAGAAAAGTGACTCAATCCTATATCTAATTAACTGATTCGTAACACCTCAACTGACTGACTCACCTAATGTATTTACGCTAGATAAAAGTAAAAACATTATATTTACATTCATCTTGACCATTTACATAAGTTCCTCATTTTCTAAAGTAAATCTCAAACTGGAGTGAAACTTCAAAAAATTCTGAAAACTGTGTAAAAATGCAATTTCCTTATCAAACGCGCAGCGTTCAGGTTGAAAAAATGACCTTTGTTCAAGGCTGGTTGTGAGTGTCTTCCTAGTGTACAAATAAGCTCCATGATAGCTCACGGGAAATCCCTTTGAGTCTATTTCCCAAAACTACCTCCAATTTTCAAAATGGCGCTCATTTTACCTCTCAAAAACCTATTCTCCAAAGACTCGTAAATGTGCAGTGACCAGGCAGATTTGGAGGTAGAAACATGAAATTTTGATGGTTTTTTGAGCTTTTGATGGGCCAGTTCTCCTCTAAAAACTCTCAAAATTTCTAGGGTTGGTGTCCTCATCAATATAAACCTGCTAGTGGTGCGCATTTGTCATTTGGAGGCCCCAAAAAACTACGGAGCGTCCAGGCTATTGCGCCTTTGGAAAATTTTATGTGTGCAAAAATTCTCAAAAACATAGAAATGAAAAAAAGTGAAAAGTATGCCAAAATTTTGTCAAAATTGTGAGGGTACTTTCTCATAAAGTGTTTGAGGCATGGATTGACACCTCAACAAGTATGTCTAACTTCTCTTTCTCTCCTTGCTTGGTCAAATTTTCAATTTTAGCATTGGCTCTTTTGAGCTTTGCCAAAGCAATTCTCTCTTTCCATGCATGAAGTTTGACCCTTGTCCTTAACAATTCATTGTCCTTGTTGGCCTTTTCTAGCAAATTCTCCAAGTGTGGATTGGCTCTATCAATTCATGGTTCCCTGTCCTTGTTGATTTCTAGGGAAATCTGTTCATTTGGTGTGAGCTGGTCTGCTAGCTTAGCTTCCCTTTGTCTCTCTAGGGCTAGAGCTCTTTTCAGCCCTCTAGTCCTTGGTCTCTATCTTGGAGGCTGATCCCCCTCATCGTCAGGTTCACCAAACCTTTCTAATGTTTCCTTAAGCAAGGCTTTATCCTTTTCTTCCTCTCTTTTTTCTTTGATACACTTCATCTCATTCATGGCCTACTTGGTCTTCAGCTGCTGATTTTCTTGTTCAAAGAAGTCAATCAAATATTTGGCCCTCTTTGCCTCTTTTCCTCTCTGGATTTAATTTCTGCATTGGTGATTTTGTCTTCATCTCCTTCACTTAAGTCAATCAACTAAAATTCATGCTCTGTCTCATGTTTTCCCTCCTCATCATCGATGTTTGGCTCTATTACCTTTTCCTTACCTTTTCTACCTACTATGTTGTTGAAGAAGGCTTGGCCCCTTTCACTCCTAGTGAAGCAAACACATGCCTATAGCCCCTATGGTAAGTTTTGGGAAATGGATCAACCTCTGCCAAACTAGCCCATGTTGCCTCAATATCTTCCTCACTGCTTGATGACTCTGAATCATGATGTGATGATGATATAGGGTTATAGAAAGGTGAAGAAGAAGGCTCAATATGAGGTGAATGACACTGACCTAGTAATGATGTATGAAAAAAAGGATGAGATGGAGGGATAGATGCGGGAGGATGAGATGACGAAGGGGCATTCTGGTCATGCTGACTAGGTGGGGTAGTAAAAATTTCATTGGATATGAAGGTTTCCCATGGAATTTTGAGTTGATCAAGCTGATACATGACTATCATTTTGATGAGGGAGTGGTGGAAAAGGCTCCGCATTTGATGACAATAATCTCTCTTCTGGGAAATATATGCCATTTTTTCAATGATGTGAGAGAGATAATAGGGTATGTGAAGCATTCTGACTCTAGTGAAGTGCATGAGGAGCTGGATATGATAGGAATAAAGTCTAGAAAACCTTCCTTCATAGGTGAAGTATTTCATGATGATTTTCATCGTGGGGACATATCTGTCAAGGATATGAGAGAAAGGAAAATTTGTCTTTTTGTCATTCTTGTATCTTGGTTGAATATATGGTTCATAATAACAATGATTGAGGTTTCCTTGTTTAAACTAATTTTCTCCTACATTTGGGATCCCTGTAGTAGCTGCAATGATATTAGTGGAAATAGTGAAATTAACCTTGGCAAGAGTGACCTGTCTATCATGAATATTGAAAATGAACAATCTTGTCAACGTAGGATGATAATGGATCTTTTGCACTTTTTCACAAAATTCAAAACAACCTACATTCTTGAAACATGACATAGTTAAGGGAGATGCCATAAGCTCTCTAGTGGTTTATGGTTCATGTCTAATGACTTTCCTTCCCTTTTTATATGGATTTTTCTTTAGTCTATGTTCCTCACTGATACTTCTATTCTCCTCTTCAACCATAATTGAAGTTGAAACCCTAGGGTGATGGAATGAAATGGAGGAAATGTGAAGTGAAAGGAAGTGTTTTGGGAAATGGAGGGAATGCGAATGTGAATGGGAACCTAGGTTAGTGAAAACCCTAGTATTTAGGGGTATTAGGAATGGCATTGCTTTAGGGAATGTGGATATGGAAAAATATATATGAAAATAAAAAATTGTATTTTTGTCATTAAATATGGAAATTACAAATTGTATTTTATTAAAGCAAAATATTATAAAATGAGAATGTATTCTAGAAAATAAACATATTTCTCCCATTTTTTTAAATAATGTAATACTTTTTTTATGATTTTTATGTTTAATTTATTTTATCAAATGAATGTACTTGATAAAATAATGTAAATACATGTTTACCATTCTTTTTAAATAATATAACAAAAGACTACATATATAAAATATTGACTATTATGTTATTTAATATTACTATATATTTGAACAATTGTTTGTGTTCAATTGTTGTTGAATTTTATCAAAATTACTGCATACTTTGAGAACATGTATGTTACCTCACAAAACATGATCATGGAGATGGTTGCTTCCTATGAATTATTATTATTTCTAGTTCTATGTTCAAACATGGTCTTTTTTATTTCATAGATGCCTCTAATATATATGTGTGTGTGTGTGTGTGTGTGAGAGAGATAGGAGAGATAATCATAACAACCTATTACAATTTGGATGATGATGGAACTTAAGTAGTTATAACTCATACATTGTAAAATATTCTCTAGAATAAAAACATTGTTTAGAAGAATGCATTGGAACAATACATTTACATGATTAATGCTAACATTGAACAAAGTACACATCAACCATGTCAACAATATTTGATTTAATAAATTCAATTATTGAGTAGTTATTTAATTTGCATTGATTTATTACAACATTAATTATGTGTCACTTACGGTGCATCTATGCATTTGTGTTGATGGTCACAGTTCATTGTTAATGTGAATCATGCGTGTCATGTTAATTAAGGTGCATCACTTATATGTGACACCTAATATGGTGTGTCGCAACCTTTGTGTATTACTTTAGTGCATTGATGCTTAACTATGTCACTCATGGTAGGTATCTTGTGGTATGTTGAGTATATGTCTCACTTTGAAAAGTATCACTTATGTACATCGCTGATGGGGAAACACTTAATTATCTCACTTATGGTTTCTTGGGTATAAATTAGCCACAATGGTATAAATAACAATTACATCCCTAAAATTTTTCATTGGCTAATAAATTTAATAAATATAATGAAAAAATATAGCATAAATAAATAAGTGTTGTTGATCTCTTAAGAAAAAAATGAGGTTATCCACTCAATAATCATTGCTGATGTAAAGAATTCTACGTTTCATGATACAAACTATCGTCCCTTCAATGACTGGTATTCTATAATTTTTCACCATCCTTGTGATTCATGAGTTTGGGAAGTGGAATCATAATCCTGACCATTTTCTGTGTAAAAGCATACTTTAATTCAAAATTATCATGTCAAGCTATTGTTTTTATTGGTGGTTGCTTCAAAACAATTTTGTAATTTCCACACATAAGTGAATGCAAGAATCTCTCAACATCTTCATCTTGAAAATTCAGTTGAAATTTGATGTCTTTGTAAGTCAATTTGTGGGAGTCATTGAACAAAAATATTATATATACTTTGTAGGTTGTTACTATCATGTCTATACATTTCGGGAGAAAGTGGGAGATGATATCACACGTACCCAGTAAATGTATCCATGTAAGCATACAATTTTTATGTTTGGTAGAATAAAAGTGCTTGAAAACCTCAACACAAGTAAGCATATTAGATGACATATTAAGTTGGGAGTGTGTAATCTTATGATATTGAAAATCAAGCCCAAACCTTACTAGAACATGGAGAGGAAACAAATCATGATGTTGCAAAAGAGGAGATTGAAGAGGATGAGGAAGAGAACATGGGAGAAAAAGTAGAGGAAGAAGAGGAAATTAAAGAGGAAAAAGGAGAGGAACCACGAAATAATAATATGGAGACCCTTGAGGAACCTTCCAAACCTCAGAAGAGAAGCAAACAAGGACACCAAGTAAACCTTTCAAAAGGGGACACTGAGAAAGAATTGTCTACCAAACTAGAAATCTTAAGTATACCAGTCAAGGCCTAAGCAATGCAATCAAGGAAGGGTCTTTTATATTTAAAGAATAGTAGTAGACTCAAGCAAGGGGAGCCTTAGCCTTCCTCAACAACCCCCATCACCATTGATGGGTTAGCTAGTAACCAATAGCGGTAACTGGAGAAGGATAAGAAAAAAAATGGAAGTAACCTCCCTCAAGACCAAAGGAAAACAACCCCAAGCCTCACAAAGGAAGCAAAACACCAAGGGAGATAAGATGATATAATTTAAGGAGGAATCTTCCAAGCTATAGGAAGGTATATAAGTGCTACAGGAAGGTAGAAAAGTGTTATAATAAAGTAGTGTAGTGCTACAGGAAATGGTTGCACAATCACAAGAATTAGGATAAATAAAAAAAGAGATACATTAACCTAATCCCAAACCAAACATTGGGTCTTATTATAAATTCTTTTAGAAAGGACAGATGACCCCCCCCCCCCTCCCCCAATTTTTAGCCTCGATCCTCCTTCAGTTATACAAATAAATAATTAGAATCCATTGATGGATGCAAATTTCAAAGTCCAACAAGGTGGAGGATGTGGGTTTGATGGAGGAGAAGATGAGAAATATGGGTGAGGAAATGGCTGATTTTTTACTTAGAGAATCAAATATGAGGGAACGACTACATATAGAAAACAAGAGATTGAAAGAGAAATTGTAGGAGAAAGAAGGGCAACTTTCCACTATGGAAAGCTTAGTTATGGAGGCCATCCAATGTGGATACCCATAAAAAACATATGACATGTTCCTCAAAGAATAGTCGATTTAGCTTCTTATCAGGACTTTATAACAATATGGTTCACTCCCTTTCTAATACTACAAAAAATTATTGAGTTTTTCATAGATCTAGTGTGGAGGACAAAGCTAGAATGGTAGAAATATTTAAGCACAATCTCATATTGACATGAACTTATGGGATCTCAATTCTAGGATGGGACACATACAAATGATGGAATTGGCCTCTTTGTCGACTCATGAGGAAGAAAGGTTTGAAGAGAAAAAAAGGGCCATGTCTAGGGAAATTAATGAACCTATATGGATAAGAGTAAAATTTAGAGCCCCTCACCTTGTCAGAAGCAACCATAGAATCATTTCTAAAGAACCCAAATTGGCACCACTCTACATAGAAAAATAAGAACAATTCATCCTACACTTTAAGGAAATATTTAGGTTCCTAGGAACCGAGATTTTACACGATTTTCAGAGGATATAGCACTCCTTACCACATAGCTTAAAAAATAGAGAGTATCACTCTCTAGAAATATTTAGGAATGCCTTGGAAAATACACCCTTGTATAAGAGAATAGTTCAAAGGTTGAAAGTCAATTGAATTGTGGTTCAACCCTTCGTTTGCAGTTAGGGATACAATAAATAAAATAAAAGACAAAAAAGTAACAAGAATGGGTAGGGATAGAGAAAAATGCAGGGTTCCACCCTCAAGAAGGCACCTCATAATTGATATTGTGGGATGTCAGGGATACCACTAGGGCTATGAACAAAATGGAATTAAGTGGTTGAGTTTCTCAGAAGGTGAGGAACACCTTTATTAGGGGGTGATGATGGGCCTCACTAATAGGTATATAAAAAGGCCCATCTGGCCATCCTTTAACATACAATTACCTCTCTCCTTGTATTTGATAAGAAATTTTTTGAATATAATGTGTTTATTGGAGAGATTAAGGGATTTTTATCATATATTGTAGTTTAACATGATTAATGTGTAGGAAAAGGGTGCATTTATTGTGCAAAATTACATTGGATTCAGCTATAACATATGTTTATTTTATCACCTACAACTCAACTTTCTTGTGTGTTAAAGCCTCCATCTCTCACCTCTTCCATTGGAGCTTGAGGAAGGTACATCTTCACCACAGACCTAAAATTTCTCTTAGTTTATGATTTCTTGGAAAAGTTAGATAGGTTTATTTGCTTATGATGGACATGTTGTAGATGCAGAGGTAGATTTTTGTTTCAAGTGCATAGGTAGGTTTATTTTAATTCAACTCATATTTTCCACCATTGTTATGATAGGTTTGTAAATGATGAATGCATTAACAGGTAGTTTTCTTGTAGGTTCTAATAGAGCAGCAAAGGGGGACTTCCCCAGAAAAATTATCTTCAATCTCCGCCCTTCATCACTCAAATTCCAACCAAGTCACCTTCAACTCCGTTTTTTGAAATCTCCACCGCAACACCAAGAACCACCTTGGATGTGCAAGACAGGCTTTGAGAGGAGTTCTAAGAATAACCAAGGGTTGGATGCCCTTCATCCACCTATAATCCAACCACCTTCATTCCACCTCTCCTATCCCTTTACTCACTATTTTTAACCTCAAACTACCCTCGGTCTATTTCCTATAGCGTTTCAGGACATCCTGTAGCACTACAATATATCTTGTAGAAGATCCTATAGCAGCGCCAAACACTCACTCCTTCAACCCAAAACCACTCTTTAACCTCATCTCAGCCTAGCAAAACTTCCAATAAACCTTTAGCTCTAAAACCTTGAGTGAGGTACCCTCTTAGGTCACCTCAACGCCTCCTTATTTTGCTTCAAAATAGACTCATTTATAAGGATAATTAGCTCATTGATAGATGAATTGTTAAGAACAATAGTGAAGCATAATATAAATAGAACTCAATCATTCATCTGGTTCAACATGTGTGCCTAGATTATTTTCCCTTTTGAAATTTTAGTTCAGCAATTTAAATTATGAATTCCACTTAGTTTAATTTCCCTTCTTGCATTATCCTAAGTGTGGTTTCTCTTTCTTGCAAATAGTTAGATGAATCATTATGATATAGAGTTTTTTCTTTTCCAGTTGATAGAGCAATGGACTTGATTTATTTCCATTCTTATATTTCATTCAAAAGTGTGACAAAATTCCTTTCCTAGAAGTAACGCTATAAGTAACATGACGCCACAGGCCATAGGCCCACAACTTAACAAAAAACACACACATAAAAGTTAAATAAACTGCACACCCAAACTATTCAATAATTAATCAATAAATAAAATATTTACAAAGAACTGTTGGCCTCATGCTTTGGCCATCATTCCTCACATTCACTCCCAAACTCTACACACACTACATGCCTCATGCCTCATAGGCTCACCTCAATTTATACAATTGGATTAGAATCGAAGGAGGTTCTAGATCCTAATATAACTCCCAAAATATCTCTCTTATCCCTAACATCTCTCATATAATCTCTAGAATATCTCATTCAATCTCTTATCCCTAGATAAGAGCTAACTAATCCACGGTCCTCTCAAACCTTCCAGAATCCTATCGAATCTTCTTCTAATTACAAGAATTTTCACTCTCTCCTAAAAAATATAAGAAAATACATTAATTAATTAATCCTCACTTTACAAACTAACTCCTCTAGTAAAATTATTAACCCAAGTTAGATTCACCTACATCAGATTCCCCAGATAAAAGAAATCATAGTCTCTTGACCATCAGTCTTTAAGACAATAAGAATCCTCCTGGATCCCAAACTTTCATTTGCAGTAAATCAATTTCTCTGTCATGTTGTTGATGTTCTGTGTTTTTCCTTTTCTATCTTCTAGGCTTCCAAACTTTAAGTTTTATTTATTGAAGTTTGCAACAAGAAACAATGAAATTGGCATCCAGAAACAACATCCTTGATCCTAGTGAAATTAACCAGCTACACTAGGTGGGGCCCACATAGGCTATTTTTAGGTGGATGTATATTTATAGATGCATGAGAAAAATCTATTTATAGATGCATGTATATATATAGATGTATGTGCAAATTATATTTATAAATTGCATGTCTATTTATAGATGCATGTCGACTATTATTATCCCTTAATATTAGTTTCCCAATAAACTGTAATCTATTGTCAATGTGGACTTGGAAATAGTTAACTGAAGTGGAAAATAATTTAGCTAACTGAATTTCAAGTTAAGAGGTTGGTTGGTGGGACATGCAGGTTGAATTTAGTTGTAACAGAGGGATTCTAGTCGTAACGGAGTTGTTAGTGCAATGGTGCATGTGTTGTGCAAGTCGTAAATCAGTTTAACTCAGTTAAGTGAGTTAAAGTCAGTTGTGCTAGTTGTAACTGAAGATACACTAGTGAGAGATCGTGAATTAAATATTAATTAATTCACATGTAGTGATATCACATGCAACATATTTTTTTACTATTATTAACTGCATGCATGTCAGATCTAGTGGAGACCCACTTGAGTTCTCGGTGAAAGGGAAGTAAACTATCAGTTGTTACATTATCTTCTTGCAAACATGCAAGCATGCACACATTGGATGTGCCCATGATATTTACCCAGTCAAGGCAGGCAATAATCATTCATTTAGGGGTTCTTCACCATCAGGGATTGCACAGTGGAGGCAGGTTGTCTAGAGACAGTAAATTGGCTAAGGAACTTGCCAATTTTTGTATGACAGTGTGAGACAGTTAGTTCATGTACTGAGAGCTCTTGGATTAGAGATTTGTATGCAATTGTTTCATGATCCATGATATAATACATAATATAATATAGTGGGGGTTTTAACTATATGCTTTCCCTGGGTAAATTAACTTTGTTATGTGTGATTGTGTAATATTCCCAAAATTCCACATCACATTTGGAATATTAGAGTCCTTGATTTTCTTAATGAATTAAGTAAATAAAAGGGTGGAGGAACCCAAAATCCTCAATAATAATAAATATCTACTTTGTGTGTGTGAATGTGGAATAATCTAGAATAGATATGCAAAAAGGGGTAGTTGAGCAACTACTAATGTGAATAAGATTGGAGATCTTGTCTCATTTAATGAGAAGATCGTGGAGGGTTGATTCAGTCAACTAAGATCTTGAATATGTCAAACAAAGGGTATTTGAGAATTAATGATCAAGTGTTGGAGGATCATGTCCAAATGAAGCACACATGATGGAAAAGGTGTACATTGCACCTAGACTGTTTGGTTGATTTGGTCAAACAACGTTGTCCCACTTGGAGGATCTTGTCCACATGTGACAACGCAGTTGAGATTAGGGCCAATGCTTGGGATGGATCAATCATTATAAAGGAGATGAAGGAAAAGGTGAAAGGCATCTTGGATTATTTGATGTATGATATTTTAGATCTAGTATTGTCAAGTGACATTCTACTGCATTCTTGGCTGTTTAGCAGAGATTGCAGGTGTTGTTTAGCACAGGGTGTTCCCAAGCGGGAATCCCTCCTCTTTCTTTGAGTGATCTCTAAGGAATATGTTTTTACTTCATTATACATCAGGCTTAAGTGCCATTTCATTTTTCTACTTTCTGCAGAACATTCACATTCAGAAAACTACCTTTTCTGAAGATCGGTTTTGAAGGTGGAAGTTGTCTTCAGTACTTCAGCTGGAGAACAAGGTGAGGGATTATTCCCATTACTTGGGATTATATTTCAGCACTCCCAGAGCCACATTGCAGATCTAGCAGCAAGCCAAAAGTTATGACCTCCTTGTAGCAGTATTCTATCCAAGAATAACGTTGTCCGTATTGTAGATCTCAAAGGAGGAAGGAAGTTGCTAGTACTTTAGCTAGCAATCCAGTGGAGGATAATTCCTTCACATTTCCATCAGTCTCACCATCAGCCTGGATCTTATTGCAACATTTTTCAGTAGGAATAAGGCCTCTCTTTCTCTCACAGCACAATTTTCAGTGGCAGTTGTGTTGCAGCAGCTGCAATCATCTTTTGGAGGATTGAGAAGTTAGATCTAAAGCTTCTAGCTCATAGATTTGAGGAAGGGATCAACCCTTCAAGCATAGATCTGATCTGAGCACATATTCCAGCCATCTATTCTTTAGATCTAGCTTCAGATCTATATTTCCCAGTAGATCAAGGATCAAATCCTAGTGAGCTAATTTTCCAAAGTTGCAGATCTGGAAAATCCTTTCTGGGTTATCTTGGGAATCCATCACATTGGCCAGATCTCGAATCTTGGCATCATCAGAGCTCCTTTGACTAGATCTACATTTATCTTTTCAGCCTGCAACTCCATGTTTATATTCTGCTGAAGAGACTGCGCAACATTTGCTGCAGAGCCTCAACAGTTACGCTGTACCTGCTTCACTCATGTTTTCAGGGTGATCCTAGCTTATCTTTTTGGCTAGATCTACCTATATCTTGTACTTGTGTAACTGATTCATCTCCAATATAATAAAATGGCTCAACTATTTCTGCATATTCTGATTGGTACTTAGATTTATTGTTTATCTTGCTGTAAGTTCTTATATTGTGTGAAGTATTGATGCATTCTCCCTTTTGGGATATTACAGTGGTATCAAAGCATGATCTTTGGTTCAGCTTGTGGAAACTTCATATTTTTACATTGAAATAAGAACGGGTAGATGAGATCTATCATGGAGGATGAGAGATCTATCACTCCTTTCCTTAGATCCATGTAATATCTCTACAAGGAGGTCAATCAAATGAAGGAGGAAGAACAGAGAGAAGATCCAAGAAGAAGATCTAATGAGGAAAGCACTTCCTATCAGCAACAAAGAAGACTGGAGAATCTTAGATCTCCTCATAAACCCACTATGCCCACTTTCTTTGAAGAAGGTGAGAGGTATGTGAGTGAAGAAAGGAATGAACCTAAGACTCATGAGACTCTCAGTCTATATCTTGAAGAGTAAAAAGCATAGTCTAGAGCTTTCAAGGAAAAGCTAACCCTCCAACAATTCTTCCAGATTAAAGAAGAAGGAGGATCCTATAGCAGCAATAGAAGGAAGAGGCATCTATTTTCCTACATTTGACGGATATTCCTCAAGAAATTTCAAGGCTTGGAGGAAGGAGTTGGATTAATTTTTCAAGCTACATCTCGTGGTTGAAGAGGAGGTTGTCCAAATTGTAGCACTTCATCTCTTAGATGAAGCAGAAGATTGGTGGTTTGGGCACATAGAGCATGCAAAGGTGACCAAGTATTCAGATTTCTTTCACAAGTTGAGAAAGAAGTTTGATTTGGAGAAGACAGAGTTGTGATACAAGGAGAATGTCAATCTTGTCACTCTGGACAAGAGGTCACTACTTTCACTACCTGCTGCAGTAGTACTTGTATCTGGAGAAGAGACACTTGCATCTTTGCAAGACAGTCTTTAGCTCTCGACATATGGAGTCCCATGCATGGATCAGGAGATACATGAGGAAGAGGAGGAGGATACCAACACTGGTACACTTGAAGGAAAGAGGCCATCACTCTTACCAGAAGTTGGCAATACTATTGTTCCGGATGGAGGAACTCTTGTGTTCTGTCAAGAGGCTCCCACATATCAGTTGATCCAAGGTATGCATAAAATTTCAGCACACATTGTTTCAAGATCAATGCATGACCAAGGATTAGAACAAAATGCTGATTTGAAGCATACACATATCACAGTGCAGAGGACCCTTGATCTAATCAAGGAGGAGACTGAAAAATATCCCTGTTCATCATTGTTGAGCTACATTCAACCCCTTGAGTTGAGATGTAGAGTTTCAGGAAATGGGATTAGCATTATCCTATGTACTATGATTGATTGTGAGATTAGTGTTGTATCTTTCTTTAAGACAGTGCATGTATCACCCTGCAGATCTACAACGCTATCACTTAGTAGTTGTGAAAAAGAAAGGGCTTCATCATTCTTGGAGCATTCTTGGGGTAGCTTCACTCATGAATCAATGGAAGCAAAGATGACAAATGGTAGACATCTTGAAATGAGAAACCTTTTCTCCTTTCAAGATGACCCTTTCTCAAAGAGCCTCTCACTGCTCAAAGAGAAACTTCTACTTGCATTAAATCCAAAACTTATTTGGTTTTGGAGGGCCTTTGATGGAGAGAGGATCTCATTAAGAGATCTCATTAGAGATGCATTTCAACATTTCATGAAAGTCAAAAGTCTTCAACAGTTTGGGAAGGATGGCATTCTACATAGGGAGGATGCCATGATTATGCAGTACCTCATTAATCATCCCCATGGGAGTGAATGGGTGAGGATGATAAGCAAGGGGTTGCAAAGCCTCTTACAAATTTGTATGGGCCATCATGCTTGGTTACTTTAATTGCCATTGGGAGATTTCTATCACTCTCCAAAGGCACCTATTTTTGTAATCCATGCGTTGAGAAGCATGTATGAAATGAATAAGGAGGCATGGCTGCACTGGCTTCTCTTGGGTGAGTATGGATACCACCCAATAGCTCATCATTTTCTAAATCATTCCTTCTTTTCCAATGATAAACTGCAGCAAGAGAAGGCATGTTCATTTTTGTTTCACTCGAGGAATTTTGGCCACCACATGACATCTCCTATGTCTATGTGTTTTGTATTATGTAAAACTTGGCATAATGATCTCATGATGTGCATTGATGATGTTTCTTTGTATGGGGTTGATGTGATATCTCACATGTCCATTATTATTCTTTTGCTTCATAATGCACATGAGGAGGAGAGAAAGCAACAAGATCTCTTGTTGCTTGGAATTCTTTAGGGGGAGTTTGGCTTGTCCATATTACATACAAGAGATGGAGGATGGCAACATAGGGCCTTACTCCGGTGGTTATTGTTAGGAGAATATGGTTTGACATATTTATCTACCCATATTAATTCTTCCCTTATTCTTTTTCATAACCTTATAATGATGGATTTTGGGTCCAACAAGGCCAACAGGGCTAAGTATGGGAGCATATCAATGCTCAATCTAGTTCATGAAACATGGGATGAAGGAGTGGATTGTATGATGGAGTTTTTCCTTTGTGGAAAGAGTTATTTTATCTTATGTCTCTCATGTATTGTTGATAATGTTGGACATCATATGGTTGTCACCTGGTGCTTCATGATCGAAGGAGGACATATAACCAAATAGTTGAAGGTCATTCTTTAATGTTTTTTAAAGACAACTTTGGAACCAAACATACATAACCTATTGCAGAAAATGGAGGAAGCCTTCCTTATGTGGATGTCATATGGAGGGGGGTAGATGGCCTTGCATCTACTTTTGGAGTTGCTTGAGGACAAGCAACATTTTTCCAGGGGGGTACTATAATATTCCCAAATTTTCACATCACATTTGGAATATTAGAGTCCTTTATTTTCTTAATGAATTAAGTAAATAAAAGGGTGGAGGGACCCACAGTCCTCAATAAGAATAAATATCCACTTTTTGTGTGTGAATGTGGATTAATCTAGAATAGATCTACAAAATGGGGTAGTTGAGCAACTACTAATGTGAATAAGATTGGAGATCTTGTCTCATTTAATGAGAAGATCATGGAGGGTTGATTTAGTCAAATAAGATCTTGAAGATGTCAAACAAAGGGTCTTTGAGCATTAATGATCAAGTGGTGGAGGATCATGTGCAAATGAAGCACACATGATGGAAGAGGTGTACATTGCACCTAGACTGTTTGGTTGATTTGGTCAAATAGCGCTATCCCACTTGGAGGATCTTGTCCACATGTGACAACGCAGTTGAGATTAGGACCAAGGCTTGGGATGTCTCAATCATTATAAAGGAGATGAAGGCAAAGGTGAAAGGAATCTTGGATTATTTGATGTATGATCTTTTAGACCTGGAATTTTCAAGTGACATTCCACTACATTCTTGGGTTATTTAGCAAAGATTGTAGGTGTTGTTTAGCACAGGGTGTTCCCGAGTGGGAATCCCTCCTCTTTCTTTGAATGATCTCTAAGGAATAGGTTTATACTTCATTATACATCAAGCTTAAGTGCCATTTCCTTTTTATACTTTCTGCAGAACATTCACATTCAGAAAACTGTGTTTTTTGAAGATCAGTTTTGAAGGTGGAAGTTGTCTTCAGTACTTTAGCTGGAGAATAAGGTGAGGGATTATTCCCATCACTTAGGCTTATATTTTAGCACTCCCAGAGCCACATTGCAGATCTGGAAGTAGGCCAAAAGTTATTTACCTCCTAGCATCAATATTCTCTCCAAGAATAACGCTATCCATATTGAAGATCTAAAAGAAGGAAGGAAGTTGTTAGTACTTCAGCTAGCAATCCAGTGGAGGATCATTCCTTCACATTGCCATCAGTCTCACCATTAGCCTGGATCTTATTGCAACATTTTTCAGTAGGTAGAAGGCCTCTCTTTCCCTCACAGTGCAGTTTTCAATGGAAGTTGTGTTGTAGCAGCTGCAATTATCTTTTGGAGGATTGAGAAGTTAGATCTAGAGCTTCTAGCTCATAGATCTGAGGAAGTAATCAACCGTTCAAGCATAGATATGATCTGAGCACATATTTCAGCCATCTATTCTTCAGATCTAGCTTCAGATCTATATTTCCCAGCAGATCAAGGATCAAATCCTAGGGAGGTGATTTTCCAAAGTTTTAGATCTGGAAAATCCTTTCTGGATTATCTTGGGAATCCATCACATTGGCCAGATCTCTAATCTTGGCATCATCAGAGCTCCAGTTTTGAGTAGATCTACATTTATCTTTTCAGCCCGCAACTCCATGTTTATATTCTGCTGAAGAGACAACACAGTATTTACTACAGAGCCTCAACAATTACGTTGTACCTGCTTCACTCATGTTTTTAGGGTGATCATAGCTCATATTTTTGGCTAGATCTACCTACATCTTGTACTTGTGTAACTGATTCATCTCCAATATAATAAAATTCCTCAACTCTTTCTACATATTCTGATCTGTACTTAGATTTATTTTTTATCTTGCTGTAAGTTCTTATATTGTGTGAAGTATTGCTGCATTCTCCCTTTTTGGATATTACAGATTGATCTTTCTTCATGATATTGTGATTGGCTATTGTGTTTCAAATTCCACAAAGATTTTGTAGAAGCGATTCTGTATTTAACAATAGCATATTACTATTAGATCAGGAGAATCCAGGAAATACATATTTTGTATTAAATTTCTACATTGTTTTTCCTCTTGCTTTGTTGATGTATGCTTGTTCAGTTGTTATCAACAAGCTTCTTCCATCTTCTTTCCTTCCTGCAATATGTTTCCTCTGGGACATTTTCACCATCAATCTTCTAATATCTTCAATTTCCATTTCCAAATTGTTTTCTTGCTAGTAAAAATCACCCATTTTTGTTGAAAATGATTATTGTTTTCCATGAATTCACTAGGATACCACTCATATTCTATCATTCTTTGCCTCTTCTCCTAGAATTCGTCCTCATTGCTGCCACTTTGTTGCTACATTTTCTTCATTGAAATCTCGTCCTCATCCTCTATTAAATTTTTTTACTCCATCATCATTTCATTTGATTCACAAATTTTCTTTGGATTGTCCAACCAATCCTATAAAAAATCTGTTTCTACAGTAATATCATCCATATCTACACCTTTGTAGACTTGCATAGGTTCCTCCAATGGTTCCCGAGCTTCCTTAATTTCTAGCTTACTCTCAGTTTATTGCGATTATCCACTACCTGCGAGCACAAAACAAGTATTAGTTTCAAAATCATGAGACCTGGAGGTCTCTCTTATGGCTTCCTGCATCCCTTCCTTATGTAGCATACATTCCTTCAAGTTGCCCACTAACGCTTCCTCATATTTTTCAATTTTCGTATTGGTGTCCATATCCATACGTTCATCATCCTCAGGTTGTTCTGGCCTTTTTTCAATCTCCACAATAGTCTTCAATCATTATTCTTCAGAATAATTTATGGCACCAATTGTGAGAATTTAACCCATGTTCACACCATCATTTTCATCACCCAACAATGATCCTTGCTCAGGTTGATAGATATATATCTTTGTCCGGAGTTTCAGTTTGCACTTCAATCTTCTTTCCATCAATTGTTTAATTGGTCATTTAATTTTTATCTTTATTACCCATCTATGTCTTTGTATTTGTGATATCTCTAGCAACAAATTGAGTCATGATTTTAATTCATCAATCTCTCTCTCTTCATCATTAATGCCAACCACTATAGCATCTCTGTAACTTTTCTCTGAATCCTGCATCTTCATCTTCTTCTCCTTTCATGAACTTCACCCTGTTCACTGTACCCTGCAACTGAATCACTTTACCAAGTTGTATTTTCTGAACTCGGCCAATGGTTCACTTCACTTGAACCTTTTTCCTGAGCCCTCCTTGCTCCTCTTTGATGCAAACAAAAACTCAGTATCACTTCAAATTATCCTTACAACACTTTGGCTAGACTTTGGGTGTCGGGCTCCACCGATCATGCACCCAATTACATTCAAAATTTTGACTTGGCCTTTATTTTTTTGACTCCAGACTTGTGACTTGACATCAATGTCTAATAGACCTCGAGTGTCGAGTACAACCTTAAATGCACCCAAATTCGAATGGCTTCAACTTTACAATTTTTACCAAGATACTTTGGACCCTTCCACTCAACTTGACAAATTTACTTATCTAACTTATGTCAAAATACCTTGAATTAAATTTTTACCTTCTCACTTCAACTTAATTTGTCTTGAAAACAATAACTTTGCTTTCTACAATTAACCCAATGAATTTTAAGTATTCAACTTAGACAACTTTTCTGACTTCCAAATCCTACTTTCATATCTTTCATTTTTGTTTCATCCTTATCATCACCTTGTAAGTTAGCTTCATTACATTAAGGCCTTATAGTAAATAAGAGTGGCACATATTATAAATATTAATTTATCTCTTAAATAATAAATACTCTCTTACCACTTATTATTTCTCATTAAAAACTACCATGCTCCATTATAAACCTTGAGAATTTTCTCCTCAACTCAGAGTTGAGAATTTCAAAAGAGGATTTCTTTGCCACAACAGAGGAAATTGAGGTCATAAGGCTTGTTTTCTAGCTACCATTAGTGTGCTTTCCATTTATGCTTCCTCAACCTTCTTTGTAACTGTGGACATTGTTGCAAATTAATACGCTGGCTTTTGAGGGATTTTTAAACAAAGTAGACAATGATGTCGCCAAGATTATACACAGGCTTTTATTTTTCTCAAAACTTGGAAAAGCCTAAAAATTTACTATTTTATTTAGATTCTACATTCCTTACAATCACGAATGCATAGGGGAAAATGTTAAATTGTCACATCACAAAATAATATACAGTAAGAAGAAATTTTGGCAGCGTTTTATAGTAGTTCTTTAGGCACATGAGGATAACACTTCTTCTCAACTTTTACACATAGCAACAACATTAATATTTTATTAATTGCTAATCGAAATATGTTCTTCCTCTGCCAAGCTCGACCTCCTTTTCCATGTAGCTAACAAATACACAGAGAATTGCAAGCTCAATTCACCGGTTTGTTGGAAATATTAATTCCAACTGTAACTGCAAGGAGGAAAGAAATTGATTTTTTATTTTATTTTGAAGGACAGAAGGAGCAGGAAATGTTTAGTTTTTTTGTGCACTCCATCGAGCATTAAAGCGATGTCTTTAAACCCTGCAAGTTCATTTTGTATTAAAGGCTGTAGCCTTGTTTTGCAATGAATTTCGTGGTTTGACCACGCAACCCTACCTCCTCTTAAACCCTCGTCCACCACCTTTAAACCATGCCATACCTTCTTTAAAACCCCCACCAACAAACACTCATCTCGCCATTTCCATTTTATTTAAATGGGCCTCGTCATTTGAGTGGAGCCCATAGTCCACGTCGCCAAGATCGTCGTCCAATCCCGTGTCGATCGCAAGCTTTGATCCCACGTCACCATAGTCTATTCCACGTGATGAATGGAGGTCCCAATCATGCCAATGCAACAAGCCATCAACCAATGGCGTGCACATCACACATTTCTGTGCCTATGTCACCAAGGCAGAAAATAGATGTGATAAGAGTCTTAGACATTTTTTATAAAGTTTTGAGGCCTGCCAGCGTGTCATGGCTCGACCAATCACGGCGTTATCAGACCGTTCGGGTGCACAATCAGCAGGCCCGAATTTGGATGCAATAAGCGATTAAACTATTTTGTATAAAGACCCTTGAAATCTGCAAAACACATTATATAAGGTTTCAAACCTTAGTTTTAATGGTTAATGTTTTATTCGCCGCGATGGGTTGATGTTTTTTTATTAAATAATTAGGACTATATAACATATAGCATATATATTGTAAATATATATATTTTCAATATATATAATCAAAAAAATGTATAGTGATATATATATTCCCGAAGGAGAAAAATAAAGTGTAAGCACATTGACTGTGTATTGTATTATGCCTGAAGGTACAAAACAAAAAGAGAGACAGAGAGAATTTTTTTTGAAGTGTTATGTGTGTCAAGCAGCCAGAAGATTTGCATTGTAATCCAGAACTTTGTTCTGAATACAGAATCTCATTTTGTAACAGATTTTTATTTTAAATGAAATATTGTGTTTTCATCCATCTCTTTCCATATCTTTTGTATTGAATCTCTGTGTTTAGTTGAGGAAGTGTATTTCCTCTGTGTGTTAGAAATATTCAGAAATTTCAACATGGTATCAGAGCTAGTCCAGGCTCTTTACATTTTCTAAATAAGCTGAAGGAGGAAGAAGAAGTTTGTTGAAGCTTTTGACCAACAAAGTGAAAGCTCAGCAAAGCCAAGTATTTACAAAATAGAGTTTTGTGTTTTTTTTAAAAGAGTGCAGTCCAGAGAAGTCTCTTGAAGACAGAGTTTGATCTCTCAGCAGTGAGAAGGTTCATTTGAGAAACACAGTGAAGTTTTTTAAGCATCATTCAGAAAGCTAGCAATGGTAGGAACCAACACAAGCACGAGTATGGGAAATACTCAACTCCCACAGTTCGCTGGGAAGAACTATGACTTTTCGGCAATCATAATGAGAGCCCTGTTTGCCTCTCAAGATTTATGAGACCTAGTTGAAGATGGTTTAGAAGAACCAGCAGATGAACAAGCATATAATGCCTTAACATAGGCAGAGAAGGATTTGTTGAAGAGAAATAGGAAGAAAGACTCAAAAGCCCTCTTCTATCTCTATTCACCAGTACATGAAAGTATATTTCCAAGAATTGCAGTAGAAAAGAGGTCCAAGGATGGGATACCCTCCAGATAGCCTACCAAGGTATGGAGAAGGTAAAGACAACAAAGCTTCAATTAATGAGAAGAGATTTTGAAGTTATTTGCATGAAAGAGTCTGATACAATAGACTCATTCTTCACTTTTTTTATTGGGATGGTCACCCAAATGAGATCTCATGGAGAGATCATAGAAGAAATAATAATAGTGGAGAAAGTATTGAGGAGCTTACCCTCAAGATTTGATGCGATAGTCACAACCATTGAAAAGATACATGATCTCTCAAAATTTACAGTTGATGAGCTTCATGCATCATTAATGACACATGAGCAAAGATTGGGCAGAACAAAAAACTCATATTTGGAGCATGCCTTCAATACCCAAATGTCCTTTGGAAGAGGAAGAGGTCAAGGCAGAGGAAACTACAGACAAAAAGGAAGAGGCAGAAGCCAAAACAGAGGAAGAAACAATTATACAAATACTAGTGGAAGGGGTAGCAATCAAAGTCAGAATCAAAGCCAAGGAAATAGCCAACAAGGTGGAAAAAATCAAGCACATGGACAAAGGTATGATAAATCCCAAGTCTAATTTCATTACTGTAAGAAGTATGGCCATTATGCCAATGAATGTAGAAATAAACAGAGTGACATGGGTAATAGACCCAGTGCTAATTTTACTAAGGAAAATATCAATCAAGAGAATTTGTTTTTAACATGTAATATTGCTGAAGAGAAAATTAAAGATATATGGTTTCTAGATTCAGGATGTAGCAACCATATGACTAAAAACATTTATATGTTTTCCATGCTATATGAAAATGTGAAGTCTCAAGTAACATTGGGGACAGATATTAAATTATTTGTCATGGGAAAAGGTAAAGTAATTGTTTTAACAAATAAAGAAGAAAATAAATCCATATCAGATGTATACTATGTGCCTAGTATGAAGTGTAACATTTTGAGAAGTGGACAACTCATTGAGAAAGGCTACAATGTATTATTTGAAGATGATGTATGCACCATCATGGATAAACCCAAGCAAGCAAAGGATTGCACAAGTGAAGATGACAAGAAATAGAATGTTTCCTCTCAAAATGAGATCATATTTGAAGAAAGGAGTTGCAATGGCAGCAGTAACACAAGAGACATTCCAAAGAGAAGAAAAATATGAAAATTGGTTATGGCACTTGAGATTTGGACATCTCAACTTTGGAGGTCTGAATTTGTTGCATATGAAAGGTATGGTAAAGGGATTACCATTGATTGAGAAGCCAGATAGCCTATGTGAAGCTTTCATCTTGGGCAAACAACACAGAGAAAGCTTTCCATCGGGAAAGAGCATAAGGGAAAAATCACCCTTAGAAATAGTCCATTATAATTTATGTGGACCAATGAAAACACCATCATTAGCAGGCAGCCATTATATGCTAACCTTTATTGATGATTACATAAGAAAATCTTGGGTTTATTTTCTGAAGTTGAAGAGTGAAGTGTTTGAGAAATTTTTCCACTCTAAGGCTCTTGTAGAGAATCAAAGTGGGCATCATATTAAAGTCTTAAGAACAGAAAGAGGAGGAGAATATATCTCTAAATAATTTCTGTGTTTTTGTAGAGAAAATGGGATTCATAAATAATTTACAGCAAGGTATACACCTCAGCAAAATGGAGTTGTTGAAAAGAAAAATAGAACCATCATGGATATGGTAAGAAGTATGCTGAAGGAAAAACATTTGCCAAATGAATGTTGGGTTGAAGTTGTACATTGTGCAGCATATGTGCTGAATAGATGCCCAACAAAAAGTGTTATGAAAAAAGTTTCGGAAGAATCATGGAGTAGCATAAAGCAGTTTGTCACCCACATGAGAGTTTTTGGTTGTGTGGCTTATGCACACATTCCAGATAAGCTAAGAAATAAGTTGGACAGTAAGGGGGAGAAGTGAATATTTATTGGATATAGTGAAGAATCCAAAGCATATAGATTGTATAACCCATCCACCAAGAATTTTATGATAAGCAAAGATGTGCAATTCATTGAAGAAGAAGATTGGGATGGAAGCATTGAGAAAACAGTGAATGTAAAAAGTTGTTTGTTTCATAATGAAGATGAGGAAGAAATGGCTGAAAGAAACCCCTCATTAGTAGCACCACCTCCACCAACACAAGGATAGCAAGGGACACCACAAGTAGGTATGATAACACCCTTGAGAAGTGATGACAATGCTTCTCCAAGCACATCACAAGGAGAAGATTTGAGTGCTTCTACAAGCAAAAGTTCAACAAGTGAAAGAGGAACCAGATTCAGAAGTCTAAATGAAATCTATGAACAAGAGACAACAAATGAAGGTATGAACTCTTTATTTGCATAGTATTGTCATGTAGAAGATCCTATTCATTTTGAACAAGCTGTAAAAGATAAGAAATGGATAGATTCTATGGATGAAGAGATAAATTCCATAGAGAAGAATAAGACATGGGAATTAGTCGATCTCCCAAAAGGTAAAGAATTTATTAGAGTGAAAAGGGTTTATAAAACCAAAAGTAATGCTAAAGGTAAGATTGAAAGTCACAAGGCCAGACTTGTTGTCAAAGGCTACAAGCAGCAACAAGGAAGAGATTATGAGGAAAATTTTACACTAGTTGCAAGAATGGAAACAATAAGAGCAGTGTTGTCCATAGCAACACAACACAAGTGGAAATTTTACCAAATGGATGTGAAATCAACATTCCTAAATGGAGTATTGATGGAAGAGGTTTATGTTGGAAAACCTTTGGGATATGAGAAAAAAGGCCAAGAGCACAAAGTATGCAGATTGAAGAAAGCTTTGTATGTGCTGAAACAAGCACCAAGAACATGGTATAGTAGGATAGATGCCTATCTACTAGAAAATAGGTTTGAGAAATGTGAAGGAGAACCCACATTCTACATCAAGGAGAAAGATGGTAAGATGCTGATTGTTGTTTTATATGTTGATGATGTTATATTCATAGGTAATGATGCTTACCTCATTGAGAATTTTAAAATATTCATGAAGGATGAATTTGAGATGACTGGTATGGGATTGCTGAGATACTTCTTACGAATAGAAGTAACGAAAAGTGAAAATAATATTTTTATCTCTCAAGCTAAATATGTGAATGAATTTTTGGAAAGATTTAATATCAGGATTTCAAGGCAGCAGTTACTCCTACAGTGATGGGTTTGAAACTAAGCAAAGAAGACAATAGCAAGGATGTTGATCCAAGTTTGTACAAAGGCATAATTGACAGCCTCATGTATTTGACTACAACTAGGCCAAATATTATGCATGATGTAAGTTTAATTTCCAAATTTATGGAAAGGCCAAAGGAAGCACATTGGAAAGCAACAAAAAGAATTATGAGGTATGTGAAAGGAACAAAAAGGTATGGTATTTTATACACCACTTCATAAAATTTTGAATTTATTGGATATACTAACAGTGATTGGGCTAGAAGTATAGATGATAGGAAAAACACCTATGGATATTTTTTTCATATGGGATCAGGAGCCATCTCATGGGCTTCTAAGAAACAACCAATTATGGCTTTATCAATAGAAGAGGCAGATTATGTGGCAGATATAGCAACAACATGTCAAGCAGTATGGATGAGGAGAATGTTGAGAAGTTTGTGTCGTGAATAGGTAAAAGGCACAACAATTTATTGTGATAACAGCTCAGCTATAGCTTCATCCAAGAATTCAGTGTTTCATAAGAGAACGAAACACATAGATGCAAAGTATCACTGCATCATAGAATTAGTGAGCAATGGAGAAATTGTTTTTCAACATTGAAGAACAGAAGATCAGTTTGCTGATATATTGACAAAACCATTAGGGCGGGAGAGTTTTAATTATTTGAGGAAATGTATAGGTATGCAAGAGAATGCAGCAATTGAAATTAAGGGGGAGTGTTGGAAATATTAATTCCAACTGCAACTGAAAGCAGGAGGATAGAAATTCATTTTTGATTGTATTTTGAAGGACAGAAGGAGCAAGAAATGTTTATTTTTTTGTGTGCACTCCATCAAGCATTAAAGTCGCATATTTAAACCATGAAAGTTCATTTTTTATTAAAGGCCGTAGCCCTGTTTTGCAATGAATTTTGTGGTTTGAACACACAACCCTGCCTCCTCTTAAACCCTCATCCAACGCCTTTAAACCATTCCATACCTGCTTTAAAACCCCCACCGACCAACATTCATCCTGCCATTTCCATTTTATTTAAATGGACCACGTCATTTGAGTGGAGAACATAGTCCACGTCGCCAAGATCGTTGTCTAATCCCATGTTGATTGCAAGCTTTGAGACCACGTCACCATAGTCTATTCTTGATCTAGGTGGATATTGGTGGCCAACTGCCTATTCCACTTGGGGCCCCACCATTGTCTCTTTCAGTTTTTTCACAACTTACTATTTTTAGAAGTTTTTCAGGTCTTGAACTTCCGAAGCTATTTTGAGGCCCCAAACAGAGATAGCATGCCAAAGTCACGTCCCCGTGAAGTTGAAACACCAATTTATCCAATTGGGGCCCATATTTTTAGCACTTCATCTCCTAGGGTTAGGTTTTTGGACGTTTAGAGTTCTCCATTGTTTCTCCATAATAAATAGGCCCTCGAGCCTCATTGTAACACAGTTAAGAGGTTTGTAGCTGCCACATCTCTTCTCACAGATTCACTACCAGCACCCTAGCTATTTTATTTCCATCATGTTTGTAAGCATATGATTTGAAATTAATAAAATGAAGCCTTATTTCTGCTGTATTTCTATGACTATGGTTATTTCTGTATTCTGTTGCGTTCCTGCATAAATCTAGATCAATGGTATCAGTGCACTCTAATTTTTCTCGATCCTTCTTTGCATGTTCCCAATGAGGTCGGGGCATAAGAATTTAGGGCTCGATCTGGTGGAACCTTTGCAAGATCAACTTCGCAAAGCCTGACGGATGCCCATGGGAGATGAAAAGAAAGATGAGGGAGTAGGAGATCCTATCAAAATATTGCTCTAGGAGGCCCTCGAAAAACAAAGGAACGCGATGATGGATAACTTTTCCCAGATCCTTCAACGACTACCCACCGGCAGCGCATCTGCATCTAGCAACCACTCTAGAGGCACGACTCCCTTTAAGGTACAAGTAAACTTTGACATTCCCATATTTGAGGGTAAAATAGATGTAGATGCCATAGATAGATGGTTGAATCTATTAGAAGGATATTTTTTGGTTCATGACTTTTCCGACTGGGAGAAGATTATTTTTGCACTCCTCAAAGCTACCCCCCATGTCAAGGACTGGTGGGAAACCTACTGTGAGAAAAAGGACGAGACAAAACCCTCTCTGTTCTTAGTCGTACCCACTTGGAATTATTTTTAAGTTCCATGATGGAATAATACTATCCCGTGGAGAGCTATGAGGATAAGTACATACAATGGACCACACTGCGGCAACAAAGGGATCAATATGCGCATGAGCTAATGAATATGTTCCTTACCCTGGGCACAAAGTTGGGTATTAAAGATTCAGAGGAAAATTTGGTGCTATAGTATCGTGGTTGTTTGAAAAGATACATTCAGGAGGAAAAAATATTCCTCGACATCTCCTCGCTTGGTACGACATATCGGTATGCTGCCAAGATTGAGCAGAAATTCAAACAGAAGAAGCGATACTTTAGACCTGTTAATCAAAAGTAAGGGAAAGGTGCCCCAAAACCGTAGAACAAAGGACAAAGCCAAGGCATGGCGGCCCAAGACAACCTGCCAAAGACACAATCAAAGAACAACATCACGAAGCCAAATAAGGACACGGGAAAGTGGTGTGAGTTCCATAAGAGCTTCACTCACAACACAAGTGATTGTCGGGCCAAGCAATCGCTGGTGGCCGAGATGAGGGTTTTTGAATCAGATGCATGCTCTAACTCTGAATCTTAACCTGACAAGGTGAATGAAAAAGGGAAGCAGATTATTGATGTGGAACCCAATGCCATTGTTGCCACTATGAAGATCCAGAAGGAGGAACCAAAAGATCTAGAGGAGGTAGAGCGTCTCTTCCACTCCCAGATGTGGGTAAAGGGTTCCCTGCTACGGTTCATTATCGAAAATGGGAGCCAAAAGAACCTCATTTTAGCAGATGTCATGAAGCGGTTGGTCTTGCCAACCACAGAGCACCCAAAACCATACACCATTGGGTGGCTTCACCAAGGATGGGATCTCCGCATCAGCTAGTAGTGTCACCTTCCCTATAGCATCAAGCCCTTCACAGATGAGGTATTGTGTCACATTGCTCCTATTGATGTTTGTGATGTATTATTAGGCCAACCATACTTGTGGAAGCGACATGTTGTGTATGAGTCCCGGCCTTGCACTATTATTGTTACTTTGGGAAATAAATTGTACAGGATACCAGAGGTACCACCGCCTCCCACTATTTCTTTGGTTACTGTAGAAAAATGTAGTAACCTCATTTCCAAAACTAGGAAATTTTTTTTCCTGATGATCCACCCCTAGGTCAAGAAGAAGACTGTGGCCACGACCTCCAGACATGGCTCCTCTGCACAACAACAACAAATGGACAAGCTTGTGGAGGAGTACGGGGACATCTTCACCTTGCCCACAGGGGTGCCTCTACACTATCAGGTCAAGCACCCCATTGACCTGACCCTAGGTGCTCCGCTACCCAATGGATCGATCTATAGGTGCTCTGTTCTGGAGAATGATGAAATCAAGAGGCAGATTCAGGAGCTGCTGCATAAAGGTCACATCTGGCCAAGTTCATCGCCCTGTGGGAGCCTGATCGTGTTGGTACAGAAGAAGGATGGGACTTGGAGACTATGTATTGATTATCGGGTGCTGAACAAGATCACTATCTGGAATAGGTACCCGATCCCATAGATTGATGACCTTCTGGACCAACTCAAAGGGGAAAAATATTTTAGCAAGATCGACTTGAAGTCTAGGTATCACTAGGTACCAATCGAACCCTTTTATGTGTGGAAGACTTCCTTCAAAGACAAGGAGGGCATTTTTGAATTGCTCGTCATGCCTTTCAGATTGAAAAATTCTCCTGCAACATTCATGAGGTTGATGGATGACATCTTGCATACATTCACCAAATCATTTGTGGTGGTATACTTGGATGACAATATGATCTTCAACCAAACTTGGGAAGAGCACCTCCACCACATCCGAGAAGTCCTCCAAACACTGCGGCAACACAAGTTGTGTGCAAATTTGGAGAAGTGCACTTTTGGCATGACCCAGGTTCAATATCTGGGATACATTGTTGATGAAAGGGGGGTGCATGTGGATCCAACCAAGATCCAAGTCATTCGGGAATGGCTAGCCCCAACCACCCTAACAGAGCTTCGCAGCTTTCTGGGTCTTAATAATTTCTACCGCAGGTTCGTGTTGGGATTCTCTCATATCACTTGGCCCTTGACTCAAGTCACTAAGGGAGGAGTGAAAGAAAAAATTTTATTGGTCGGAATCTCAACAGAAGGCATTCGTAGAATTGAAACATCGCCTTTATTCTGCCCCAATGCTCACATTACCAAACTTGAAACAACCATTTGAGATCGATACAGATGCCTCTGACTATGCTATTAGGACATTTCTTACTCAACAGGGGCATCCAGTGGCATATCACAGTGAGACATTGTCTGAAACAATTAAAAATTATCCCACTTATGAAAAATAAATGTATTCCATTATGTAGGCTTGTCGACAATGGAAGCATTTCATTTTGGGGAAGGAGACAATCATCCACATAGACCACCAACCCCTGCAGTTCATACAGACACAAGGGAAGTTGCATAATGATCACCATCAGAAGTGGTCCACATATCTGCAACAATTTCATTTGAACATCAAGTACAAGAAGGGTAGCACCAATAATGTTGTAGACTGCCTCAGCCGACCACCGATCATGGCCATAACCACCGTTCTCAACTCTTGTGGGCATGAGACATTTGATTGGTCGCTTCTCTACAAGAGCGATCCAAAATTTAGCTACACATACAAGGCACTCTTGGGGGGTATGCAAGTTCCCAATTTTCACCTCCAAGATGCACTATTGTGTCACCTAGGACACCTTTGTGTTCCTTCAAGTGAGCGTGCCAAGATGATATGGGAAGCGCACTATAGTCGATTCGCTGGGAATTTTGGGGTTGGGAAAATAGTGGTAGTACTGCAGAAGTATTTCTATTGGCTGAACCTTCGACAGGATGTGGGGAAGTACATCAGATCCTGCACTTCTTGCACCATTTCCAAGCTGACCATCAAGAAGCAAGGGCTCTATACTCTGCTACCTATCCCTAGTTGACCTTGGGAATCCATCTCCATGGATTACATGTCAGGCCTTCTGATGCAGGGGCATTAGAAACTAGCCAGAAATGTAGGAGGTTTTTTCCACATGTTGTGGCTAGAAGGTTTCGAAATCATTTGAATTGTAAAAGCTAGGTGTCAATACCTTAGCTACCTGTTTCATTTGGATTATTTAGAATTGTAGAAGTCGAACAATTCAGTTCAAGTCCATCTTTCATGTTTCAGTTATTTGAATAAATTGTAATTAGGCCTTTGATTTTCTAAACAGTCCTCACCGAGGAACCAAAGAGACACATTGTAATGTATATACATTGTATCCCTCAGATGTATTGAGGGAGGAGGTTTCAGCAATAAAAATCTGTGTGTTCAACAATTGCTTCCGGTTAATTAAATTTCAGTGCTTGTGGCCATCGAATTACCTCAAACCGTTATTTGTGAGGAAATTTGTTTAACTGTGAGGTGATTAAACTCTGTGCGTATGTCATTTCTGAATGGAAATATTGTACAGTACCCGCACCCCTCTGTCTATTGTTTCTCTCAAAATTTTTGAACAAGTTCTATGAATTAATCCCACTCGCAGGCGAGGTTTGTGTAGAGAAATCGTGGTCGTCAACCTCAGTTTAATGGTGGTGAAACCCCGCTTACACAGAGATAGAATTGTTTTTCCATTGGAGCTCTTACCAGGGTTAGACCCTGAGTAAGTGAATAAGAAGGATAACGCAACCCCGAATTAACTGTGGTTAATCACTGTTCCAAACTTGTGAGCGGATTAGCGAAACTGGACTACCATATCGCACCGCTTTTGCAGAGATAAGTGGTATTTTAAAATTGGAAGTGATTCCCTAGAAAAATGGACACGTAGCTAAGGTGGGACCCCGAAAACCACCTTTTTTCATTGCCATCGTACGTTAACGTTCGACATCGGAGCCCGTGCGATATTGAGGTAAGCCGTCGATCTGGAGGAAGGCTAACCGAGCGGTGATTGCGTTCGGAAGTTGAAAGAAGGATAACCAAGGTACGGTGCATGTATTTGATTGGGCTATTGATTTTAGATGTGGGGCCCAGAGCCAAAGGTTTATTACAAAGCCATTGTTCAAAAAGCATCGGGTATTTATATAAAGTTCGAAGGATTAAACCCTTGGTTATAAGGTTGGGCAGTAAAATATAAAGCTCGAGAGATTTATTTTAATTTCAAAGGTTTTTGAATATGTATATTTATCAAATTCCTCGAATTTGATAAAAAAAAACGAAAGAAGTTGGGGAAAACCACGTGGAGGAAGAGAACAGGGTTTTAGCAGAGAAATGCTGACAGAGCGACAAGAAAAGACCAGCTCCCCTTAGGGGCCAAATTTCAGTTTTGTTGCCGTCATTTGTGGTATCAGAGTGTTTTCGAGTTGTTTTTGTAGAGAATTAACATGGCAATCCGAGTTGGTAGAGGTGCTGGTAGAAGGAGAGGCAGACCCGTTGCCAATGCAGAAGTGTTGGGGATTTTGCACAGGGTTGAGGCCAGAATGGATGCCATGGAGCAAAGACAGCCCAAAGATCCTGAAGACATCAGTGAACCTGAAATAGAAAAAGCGGAAGAAAACGTTGAGATTCCTCCTGACTTGAGGCTCCTAAGGACTGTTCTGGGGTCTGCAGTTAAGCCCAATATTGAAGTATCAAATTTTGCAGGAGGACTGAATCTAGAGGAGATGGTGGACTGGATTAATGAAATGAACAAGTGCTTTGACTATGAAGAAATAAGCGAAGATAAAAAGGTCAAGTTTGCAGTGACAAAGCTGAAAGGACATGCTGCACTCTGGTGGGATGGAGTGCAGACAGAAAGGAGGAGAGTTGGCAAGCAGCCTATCAAGAGCTGGACCAGAATGATGGCTAAGTTAAAAGTTAAATTCTTGCCTAGTGATTATCAGCTGACATCGTTTACGCAAATGCAGAACCTGAGACAGAGGTTTCTGACAGTAAAGGAATACACAAAGGAATTTTATAGAGTAAGCATAAGAGCTGGGAAATTTCAAGACAGACCAGAGAAGACTGCTAGATATTTGAATGGTCTCAAGCTGGAGATCCAAGATGAGATTGGTCTTCTGTCTCCTAATAAAATTGAAGAGGCCTATCAGATGGCCTTGAAAGCAGAGGAGAAACTCCTGAGGAAACAATCTGCCAAGAAGAGAGGTACTTTCCATGGAAAGGGAAGTCAGGGTGGTAGAGGAAAGCCTACTACACCCAGGGATGGAGCTAACAGTAGCTCACCTTAGAATGCATCTACAGAGGGTGATGCAAGGGGCAGAAGGGTTTATTACAGAGGAAAAGGAAGAGGAGGCAGAGACAGAGGCAGAGGTAGAGAATTGAGGTGTTATAGATGTCAGCAAGTGGGGCATAAGGACTATGAGTGTCCAAAGAATGTGGGTGCTAGTCCAAGAAATGCTATTGTTGCCCAGGCTGGAGAAGAGGCAAAAATTGAAGAATAAATTCTACCAGAGAGGGGAGAGTCCTTGGTGGTTAATAAGGTCCTGTTGAAGCAAGACAAAGAGGTCACTGAGCCTACACAAAGGAAGACTTTGTTTAGGAGCATATGCAAAGTCCAAGGGAAATGCTGCCAACTATTCATTGATAGTGGCAACACAGACAATCTGGTTTCCACTGAGGTGATAGAGAAGTTGAAGCTGAAGACAAGGGAGCATCCAACTCCCTATAGGGTGTCCTGGCTGCATAAAGGGCACTAGCTGGTTGTAAAAGAACAGTGTGAGATAGAGCTGAAAATGGGAAAATACAAATATGAGGTCCTGTGTGATGTAATTCCCATGGATGTGTGTCACATACTGCTGGGTAGACCTTGGCAGTTTGACAGAGCAGTGGTGCATGATGGCAAGAAGAAAACTTACAAGTTCTTCAAAGATGGGGTACACCATACATTGATACCCATGGAAGAAGGAGAGCCATCCAGCGGGGTGATTGATCCAAAGACCTTGTTGCTGAGCGGGAAGGAATATCTACAGAAGATAGAAGAAGAAGAGGTAAGTTTTGCTTTATTTTGCAAACCTAAGGTAGTTCTTACTTCTACAAAGATTTCTGATTTGCCAATAGAAATCTAAGAGATGTTAGACAATTATTGTGACATTGTTGTGGATGATTTACCTGATGAGCTGCCACCTGTGAGAAAGATCAGCCATCAGATAGATTTTATCCCTAGTTCAAATTTTCCAAATAAGGTAGCCTATAGAATGACTCCCACAGAAAATGAGGAAATCAGGAGACAAGTATAGGAATTGGTGGACAAGGGACTGATTAGAGAAAGTTTGAGTCCATGTGCAGTACTAGCAGTGTTGAGCCCAAAGAGAGATGGAGGCTGGAGGATGTGTACTGATTCCAGAGCAATCAATAAGATCAAAATTAGGTACAAATTCCCTTTTCCCAGAGTTGAGGATTTGATGGTATGTTTGAGTGGTGCTAAATATTTTTCAAAGATAGATTTGAAAAGTGGATATCATCAGATTAGAATAAGAGAGGGTGATGAGTGGAAAACTACCTTTAAAACAAATGAAGGACTATATGAATGGATGGTAATGCCTTTTGGGTTGTCAAATGCACCTATCACTTTCATGAGACTTATGAATGAAGTATTGAAAGAATTCATTGGTAAATTTGTGATAGTGTATCTGGATGATATATTGGTTTTCAGCAAAACTAAAGAAGAACATTTAAGGCATCTTAATTATGTCTTGAAGAAGTTGCACCAAGAGAAACTGCTAATAAACTTAAAGAAATGCTCATTCATGAAGGAAGAGTTGGTGTATTTGGGATTTGTTGTTTCTGCAGAAGGATTGAAGATGGACCCAGAAAAGGTTAAGGCGATTGTGGAGTGGCCTTCACCCAGAAATGTTTTTGAGGTAAGAAGTTTCCATGGACTTGCCAGTTTTTACAGGAAATTTATAAGAAACTTCAGTAAGATTAATGCACCCATAATTAAGACAATAAAAAAGAGAAAAAAACCATTTAAGTGGACTGCTGAAGCAGAAAGAAACTTTAAACTTTTAAAGAAAAAGATAACTGAGAAGCCTATTTTGATTCTGGCTGATTTTACTGAACCATTTCAAGTGAAGTGCGATGCCAGTGGGGAAGCCATTGGAGCTGTGTTGAGTGAGGATGATAGGCCTATAGCCTATTTCAGTGAGAAGTTAAATGACACCAGAAGAAAGTATTCCTCTTATGAGAAGGAATTCTATGCAATTGTCCAAGCATTGAAAAAGTGGAGACATTATTTGATGTCCAGGGAATTCGTATTATATTCTGATAATCATGCTTTGCAGTATATTGTACAGCAACCCAAGTTGAATCATAAGCATGAAAAATGGGTTCAATATCTCCAAGGTTTTAACTTTGTTTTGAAACACATAAGTGGCCAAAAAAATAAAGTAGCTGATGCTTTGAGTAGAAGGCACATGCTTGTTCAAGAAACTAATTTTGAAGTTGTAGGATTTGATTTTCTCAAGGAATTGTATAAAACAGATTCAGATTTTAAGGAAGAATTTGAGGCATGTTGTAATCTTGTTCTAACAGATAGAAGCCAGTGGCTAGATTATTTCTTGCAGGAGGACTTACTATTCAGAAGAAACCAACTGTGTGTACCAAAATGTTCCATGAAAGAAAACTTGATTAAGGAGAAGCATAGTGGGGGAATTGCTGGACACTTTGGTACTGATAAAACTTATGAGCAGCTGAGTTTCTTCTATTATTGACCTAAGATGAGAGCAGAAGTGGACAATTTTTTGAATAATTGCAAAATCTGTCAATATGCCAAAGGAAGGAGCCAGAATGCAGGATTGTACACTCCCTTGCCTATTCCAGACATGCCTTGGGACATGGTGAGTATGGATTTTGTTCTAGGATTTCCCAAGACTTAGAGAGGGAATGATGTAGTCCTTTTTTTAGTGGACAGATTCTCCAAAATGGCACATTTTATTCCATGTTATAAAACTAGTGATGCCACCCATGTTGCTAACTTGTTTTTCAAAGAAGTTGTTAGATTGCATGGGTTTCCCAAGAGTATTGTTTCAGACAGAGACACCAGATTTGTGGGTCATTTTTGGAGGAAACTGTGGAAGAAACTTGGTACCAAACTGAGTTCCAGCTCGACTTATCATCCTCAGACTGATGGACAAACTGAGGTAGTGAATAGGAGTCTGGGAAATTTGTTGAGAATTCTTGCAGGAGAGCATCCCAAGCAGTGGGATCATATTTTTCCCCAGGAAGAATATGCATATAATGACTCACCAAACAGAAGCACAGGGTAGATCCCATTCCATATTGTCTATGGAATGCACCCCAGAGGAATATCAGAGTTAAGAAATCTGGGAAGGGCAGAGCTAAGGAGCGCAGATGGTGAAGAATTTTCTTCAGAGATCTAGGCCATACATGAACAAGTGAAACAAAAACTACAAGGTAGCAGCATCAAATACAAAAGAAGAGCAGACTTGAGCAAAAAGGAAGTCCATTTTGAAGTAGGAGATCTGGTTTTGGCACACTTGAGAAAGGAGATATTCCCAAAGAAGTAGTATAACAAACTGAAGTTAAAAAATATTGGGCCATGCAAGATACTTAGAAAGTTTTCTGCAAATTCTTATGAGATTGAATTGCCACCTGATGTTGGAATATATCCCATTTTTAATGTTGCAGATTTGTACAAGTATGAAGATGATGGTGTAGAAGAAATATCAGCAGATAAGGAACAAATTGAGTGGAAAGAGCAGCTACCTCCAGCACAACCATTACAACCAGAGAAGATATTGGACGAAAGAGTGTTCAGGAAGACCAGAGGACAAGAGTGTTTTCAGTACTTAATCAAATGGAGGGATAAGCTAGAGGAAGATGCCACTTGGATGACTGAAGGAATGTTGCAGAAGATAGGCAGATTAGTGGAAGAGCTCATGGACAGGAGCCCATGGAGAAAATTCCCTCGGGAGTCTGATGCAGGGGCATTAGACACTAGCCAGCAATGTAGGAGGTTTTGTCCACATGTTGTGGCTAGAAGGGTTTGAAATAATTTGAATTGTAATAGATAGATTTCAATACCTCAGCTGCTTGTTTCATTTAGATTAGTTAAAATTTTAGAAGTCGAACAGTTCAGTTCAAGTCCATCTGTCATGTTTCAGTTATTTGAATAAATTGTAATTAGGCCTTTGATTTTCTAAACGGTCCTCACCGAGGAACCAAAGAGACACATTGTAATGTATATAAATTGTATCCCTCGGATGTATTTAGGGAGGAGGTTTTGGAAATAAAAATCTGTGTGTTCAACAATTGCTTCTGGTTAATTAAATTTTAGTGCTCGTGGCCATCGAATTACCTCAAACCGTTATTTGTGAGGAAATTTGTTTAACTGTGAGGCGATTGAACTCTATGTGTATGTCATTTCTGAATGGAACTATTTTACAGTCCTTGCAACCCTTTGGCTATTGTTTCTCTCAAAATTTTTGAACAAGTTCTGTGAATTAATCTCACCTGCAGGCGAGGTCTGTGTAAAGAAATCATGGTCGTCAACCTCAGTTTAATGGTGGTGAAACCCCGCTTACACAGAGATAGAATTGTTTTTCCATTGGAACTCTTGTCGGGGTTAGAACTTGATTAAGTGAATAAGAAGGATAGCGCAACCCCGAATTAACTGTGGTTAATCATTGTTCCAAACTCGCGAGCGGATTAGCGAAATCGGACTACCATATCGCACCGCTTTTGCGGAGATAAGCGATATTTTCAAATTGGAAGCGATTCCCTAGAACAGTGGACACGTAGCTAAGGTGGGACCATGAAAATCGCCTTTTCGCATTGTCATCGCACGTTAACGTTTGACATCGAATCCCACGCGATATTGAGGTAAGCCGTTGATCTGGAGGAAGGCTAACCGAGCGGTGATCACGTTCGGAAGTTGCAAGAAGGATAACCAAGGTACGGTGCATGTATTTGATTGGGCTATTGATTTTAGATGTGGGGCCCAGAGCCAAAGGTTTATTACAAATCCATTGTTCAAAAAGCATCAGGTATTTATATAAAGTTCGAAGGATTAAACCCTTGGTTATAAGGTTGGGCGGTAGAATATAAAGCCCGAGAGATTTATTTTAATTTCAAAGGTTGTTGAATATGTTTATTTATCAAAATCCTCAAATTTGATAAACAAAACCAAAGAAGCTGGGGAAGACCACGTGGAGGAAGAGAATGGGTTTTTAGTAGAGAAATGTTGACAGAGCGACAAGAAAAGACCAGCTCCCCTTAGGGGCCGACTTTCAGTTTTTTTGCCATCACCTTCCTTCTACTAAGCATGGAAACGACTGTGTTTTCGTGGTCATCGAAAGATTCTCAAAGGTGGCCATTATGGCGGCCTGCAAGAAGAATATCACAGCAGAAGTCATTACTAAACTCTTCTTTGAATGAGTGTGGGTGCACTTTGGGATCGCACAATCTATTATATCAGATCGCGACAGTAGGTTCTGCTAGACTCCTATACCAATAGGTGTCATATATCATGATTGACCTGATGGGCTATATAATATGTTCATACCTTTCCTTGTTGCAAAGATTTTCCATATTGTCAAAAAAATCAAAAAATTTAAAAAATGTAAAGAGGGTATACCCTAAAAGAAAAATCAAAGGGCAAAAAAATGAAAATGGCCAAAAAATGAAAGAAAATGAACCCCACCAAAAGAAAGGCCAAGAAAGTGCGCAAGTCTAAATGAGACTACTTTTTAATCTTATATAAATAAACAAATTGTGTGCAACTTGTATCTTGTGCCACAACTTACGAACAATCAAACAGTTTAAGCTTGGCTAGTTCATATTTCAATTTTATGTTTTAGATAGAGAATAAAATCTGACCAAACTATTTAATCTTGGGAGATAAGTAGATAGGTAGAGTAAATAAAAGGAGTTCAACAGTTTAATCTGAGCCCTTGGATGTAATAAGGTTAGAATTAGATAGATTTATACATGTAAAATAAAAAGTGTGATAAGGGTTTTCCAGTCTAAGTGCACCCTAATAAAAAAGAAAAAATGGCAGGGTAAAGTAGGTAGGGTGGGTAGATGTTGTTGCAGAATTACATGTGATGGATAATGAATCTAGATGTGTTAAATCTTTACTTTCATCACAAGTGCAAAGGCAGACACTACACTGGAAGAATTTCAAGCAAAGCAAAGTCAAATTATTAACTTCCTTTCTCATTTTTCCCTAAGAATTTCACTAATTTCCCCTAAGTACTAAGGCATTTGAAGATTAGAGGGGCTCAAGGAATTTCCTTGACTTTTGGAGGGACCAGACCCTCGGCCCAATAATTGGAAAAGCCTAAGTACTTAAAAGCATTCATAAATCATTCATTCACTTCCACAAGACAATATTTTCCTAAGTAGAATCCTATTTTACTTAGGGAAATTTCACCGCCACCTTGACTGAGGAAAGTTGCAGACGAACAATCTAGAAACCATCCACCATTGCCTGCACCTGTTTTCATCACTGCTTATTTTCCGGAAAACAGGTATTTACCCAATTTCCCTTTGAACTTTGCAAATCTTGGTTTCTGTTCTAATTCCATAGGAAAAATCAAAAACAGAGAACCAGTTGGTCTTTATTTCATTCCTTAATTCCGAGAATTGCAATTGTATTCCTAAACCTGTGACGGTGCCTTTTTTTCACCAAAACCTGAATTCCTTTCTGAATCCATAAGAAATAGAAATGGAAATTCCCGTGGCTTTGAATTTCACACCCCTGAATGCCCCTCACAGAGATTTAGACTATCTGCCTTTAGCAGATAGGGATTTCTAGATTAAAGACCTCGTCCTCAGTGAAAGTCCTCTCAGAATTTTTTGCCAATGCAGAGATAGTTACTTAAACGGCTCTGACATTTTTGGACTATGGGAATCCAATATTCCGATGTATATTTTACCCTCAGTCCACATTTTTCCCGAAATAATTCACTACTGCCATGCCAATTATGATCCCAATCAACGAGCAGTCATGTCCCCGAGTCAAACTGTCCTTTTCCCAATAACTACTCGGTCTATCAATGAAATGTTGCAGTTTCAGCCTGGTCACACCCTGACTCCCCTTTTCATGGGAGATTTACTTGAAAAATCGACCAATTTATCTCAAGAAGAGTTGAATCGTCTCTGCCAAACTTTCACGTTGCCAGAACATCAACCAAAAGGCCCACCTCCTTATGGGTATACTTTTTTCACAGATATGGGTAGAATCATTTTGAATATGATTGTTGAGCTCCAAAAATGTTCTTTCTTCCACCACATTCCACTCCATTTCTTTTATCCATTATTAATCCCAGGCTCAAATGATCAATGAAATTAGTTAAAATTGCTTTAAGAATGAATATCATGGCTAACTTGCTATGTTTTTATGATTGTGTCATTGTAGTACTTTTTGAACTGAAACTAGCTACAAAATGCAGAAATTCTATAGCTAGTTGCCAATTTTGTAGCCAACTTCATGTTTATACAGGTTCCAGATGTCAGCTTGGAGAAAAGCACATATGGGTATATTCCAGGTCATGTCCTCATCATTTGTTGCCCTCCATGGAGATTGAACGGAATTCTGTACGTGGTTAAGCACGTGGAAACTCAAACTAGGAGGTAGACTCCTAACAGGATAAGGACAGTCCAGATTCTGTTACGTGATCATGATCAGAGTCCTAGTTTAGTTTCTATTAGGAAAGAAAATAATCCCCGTATTATCTCAAGTTTTGTTATGTTCATATTTGTTTATATTTACTATCACAACCAAACTTACTCTAATCAACTCTTCCAAAGTATCATTATGAAGAATAAGGCACAAATGTGATAGTGTAGGTTTAGTTGCATTTAATTTTGTTAGTTATCACAGTTAAGACTTACTCTAATAAACTTTTCCAAAATATCATTATGATGGATAAGGCATAACTGTGGTATTGTAGGTTTTAGTTGTTAAGTTTAAACCAAGTAGCATAGCCAATCTTACTCTTACAAAGCTCTTCCAAAATATCATAACAATGAGTAAGAAGTAATTGTGGTGTCTTGGACTTTAGTTGTATTTGCTTTCGGTCTTGTGTTTATGTTCAATTTCTTTGAATGATACAGCCATACTCATTCTCACAAACTCTTCCAAAACATCATTCATAATGAATGGGATGAACTGTAGAATTCCTTAGGTTAGTTGCATGATAACTTAGTTATAGCACTCCGGAGGTAGAATGCATGTGGTTCAGTTCTGTCATTTCATTTTCAGTTTGATAATGGCTTTTAATTTAACATTGTTCACTGTAGACTAGTAGTACCCTAGTTTAGTCTTAACTTAGTTCACTGTGTTAACATTCCAGTGTAGTTTCCATCCATTGCATTTCAAATTGTATTAGTTGTTAAATTTAAACACCACGGTCTTCATTATTTACAAAACTTCTTTTGTTCCAAACTCATACTAACACATAATTATCTGGACAGAAGGTAGTATCAGTCTAAGGCCTGGAGTACTTTTGCAACCTTTTTACCATTTCACAAACAAGCCTTTTCTCAAATACCATTCTAAAAGGAAATCTATAACTTTTGTGTGAGGCCTAGTGGTGCTCGATTGAGTTGCAGAACAAAGTTAGAAGCTAGTTTAGAATAGAAATCTTATGGTGCTACAAATGTTCTTTTCCAAATATATTGAAATAGACCTTTAATCATGGATGAGATGTTGTAACATTGTAAGTTGATTGTTTGATTGTTTAATTAGGATAACTTCATTTACACTTAACTGCCCATTTCTCAAGCTCTTCCAAAACATCTTTAATGAATGAATTGGACAAGTTAAGCTCATGTTGTGATTTATTTCCTTGAAGTCATTATCAAGCTTTGTATTTTGCTAGTCATAGTTTAGGCTTTGTTTTGTTTCAATATTTGCATTTGTCATTTGTCATCCATAATTTAGGCTTCACTATGTTTTTCAACCAGTAGCTTCTTTCCACCAGCATTTAGTTCTTTCCCTTGTGAACATAAAACCATAAAAAATCCAAAAACATCATAAAACACTAGACACAACGTAGTGAGAAACAATTACCTAGGCACATATAGTGCACTACACTTCAGCAGTTTACCAACCCTGGTTGACAATTAATGAACTCAATTTAGGAGACTAGGTTGAGCACAAACAATGATATCCTCTGTAATGGGCTTCAATACTAGCGAATATGTTGATCAGTTAAACCTAGTATTGTTGTCCATTTTTACCCCTGGACAGCCCCCTGCTGTCAAATATGATTTTGCTTCCTATATTGCTGATAAAATTCATGACCAGTTCATGAGATTAGAATATGAGAGAGTTTTTAAATATTCCATTTTTATATACCATCTTATGCTTTTCTATCAATCAGAGAGTTTCCCTTTCCATGTCATGAAACTTGATGCCAAAGGAAATCCTAGGTCTATCATCTTTTGGTCTGCAATCTTCCATAATTCCTCGGATTCTCCTTATTCTTACAATGAGTTCATTGACCTATTTGTGTACCCTGCAACAACTTTATTAACAGGAATCTCTCCTCCTAGGGTCAATAATGACATTAAGAAAATTCTCCAACTATCCGAGCAATACAAGATAGGTGATTGGTAGCTATACATGAATCATACAGAAATTAGAATATATGGCAGTGAGCTAGGTCGTTTCAAGCTACCAAAGTATGTTCCAATGAGGCTCTTTACCTTGGAATATTTTAGACAGATGATAAATTTAGACATAGTCCATTTTTGTAATGCAAAAAAGAAAGCTCAGCTCAGAATCAAGAGTCAATTAGGTCATTTTATCTAAAATTCTAGGGATGCAGGAAAAGAAGCTAAAATAATCCTAGAAGATTATCTCAAATTGCAAAAAAGCTTCCATTGGATACCTTATGACCCAAACAGCTTTATTTGTGATAGGAGAATGAAAAACAAATTGTCACCATACCTTCATCATAGAATTCCAGAGATTGAAAAATTTGCCAATATGGATGAATGGATGGAAGGGGCCTTAATAGAACAAGATAGTGAACAGGTCAGTGTTGAAAATGTTATGAAATATCTTGAGAAAATACTTGACCTGGATTATTTTGGACAGGTGCAAAGACTAGGAATTGGTCCTTCCTCTACTACAACCTCTCAGCAAAAGTTGCAGGAAATCAGTGCATTAGCCACAGTAGCATCCAAAGGGAAGGAAAAAGAGACTGCTACACAGGTTACAGAGAAATTCGCAATGACAGAACAACCTAAAACTTCTAAGGAAAAGTGCCAAATACAGACTCCCCCCACTCAGATTAATGTGACAGGAATTTCAATTTTGCAAACTCCTCTCAATGAATAAAAAGGTAAGAAGAGAGATGCAGAAACAGCTACCCCTATCAGTGGATCTTCAGAACAAACTGATGTGAAAAGACAAAAATTAAATCCTCTTATAGAAGCAGAATTTATTCAAGAAACCCCTGATAGTCAGCGGAGAGAAGAATTAGATAGCCAGCAAACATGCACAATCAGTTGAACATCCACTAATTCACAGAGAAAAGAGCTACGAAGACAACAAAGTACAAAATTATCTTCCTTCAAACCACCAGTGAAGGATGCCTAGGATATTAAGAAAACATTTATAAATATAAAGGCCAAAAATGATCCATTAAGACTTCAAATTTATAATCAATATTTGAAGATGGCTCCCAAAAATCAACAAAGATAGATGTCAGCCTATGACATCTAGCAACGTAAAATGGTGATGAGTCATTTCAAGCCCAAAGTGAAACAGCCTCAAACAGCTGCAAATTATGTTAGAACCAATTTTGAAGTCATGAAAAAGGATATTCATCCTTTGGATCATATTGAACAGCACAAACAAACAGGAGAAATGATTTATTCAACTTTGACTGATAAATCAATGATGACCCAAAGATTACAGGATTCCTTGAATAATACTACTGCTCAATTGCATCTTGAGAAAGCCTCTTCCCAGGCTAAGGACAACAGAATAAAGACTTTGGAAGAAATAATTATTGGATTGGGTCATAATCCCAAAGATGTCAAAGGTATAGAAGCCTTGATTAAAAATAAAGATGATGATATTGCCGCCTTAAGGAAACAGCTAAAGTTTCCATCTTCAAGGCATCAACAAATTGCAGAAATCATAAAGCAAAACTCTGAAGAAGAATTGACGGATTTGCTCTTGAAACTGAATGAGAAACTAAATGAGACTGAAAAAGAACTTGAAAAGGCATTAAAGGACAAGCAAACAAACAGTCTAGCATCTACAGCAGAAGTAGTTACAGGTACAACAACAACAGGTCAGCCAACAGAATTATCTCAGGTCAACACTTCCAATTTAAGCACTGAAGAATTAATAAACTCAATGGAGGAATTGAAACTCCAAGTGACAGAGCTTTAGAAAACAAAGGTACAATTTATCTCCTTAGAGAAAAGATATGATCTCTAAAAAATGAGTGCTGAAGAAAAGACAAGAGATATTAACAGATTAGAAAAATTGGTGAGAGCATTAGAAAGGGATCTCACATTGGAGAAACCTTTGGGAGAAATCAAAGAAATTCTTTGGACCAACATCATTCAGTCAATAGAATATGTCTGGCCATCAATCCAAATAATGTATGAGCAGAATGATTTAATTAAATTGGCTCTGGAAGAAATTTTAAAGGGAAGAGAAGAATTATGAAACATGCCTAAAGAAGCCAATGATCTTATACAGTTTTTGAATACCAAGAACAAATATCAACTTGAAGAACTAGGCATCCAAGACAGAACAGGAACAATTTTGGAGATTAAAAGAGTTTTTACTAAAAGAACTCTGATGAAGAATCTAGAAAGAAGATGCTCTGATATGTAGGAAGAAGTCAATGCCTTTACAAAGAGATTCAATATTTTTGAGAGTAAAGGATTTCCAAGTCCTTTAATTTCAGAGGATAAACTTATGAGTCTGGAAAACTATGTTGAGAAATTGAATAAATATGCTGACAACTAGGCCAATTCATTAACTAGTTCATCAGTAACAAAAGCATTGCCTACAGGAAAGATTCTTCATGACAATCTGGAAAATTTGCTTTATCTCGAACATGAGGTAAAACACTTATTCCCAATTCAGCCTACTTTCTTCAGATATACAGAGACTGCTGAAACTCTGAGGAAGCTTCAAAGAACAAGAATACCAGAAATAGAATGGTTGGAAGAAATGTTAGAATTTTTGTAAATATTATCCTTGTATGAATTTTGATTATTTACTATAGTAAGACATGATAAAAGGATAAACAAAGATAAAAAAAAATTCAAAGTGTATCAGTATAGGTAAAGAGTATCAGTAAAACAGAGCAGCCAACACAGAATTACTAAATGGGACAGCAGCAAGCCCAATAATAGGGCCTGCCTCCAGCACATTCTCAAAAGAAGGAAACAGCACAACATCGTTTATCCTTTCTCTTATCTACGAGACCATCTGTCTCTATTTTCTTGTAATATATCCATGAGTCATCCTAGATTATATCTCATTTTGTTAGGAGATATTTTTTATAATTCTTTGTATAAATACTCCCTCAATTGGAGTATTGAGGGGTGGATTCTTCGACTTTTCTGTAATACTGATTATTTTGGAATAAAGTGATGTTGGATAAATTTCGTATGGCTAGATAGATAAAGAATTGACGCAAAAGACTTTTCACAGGATTCTTGAGTCAGACAACGGATCAATAAGTCATCTATCTCTTATGTTTTAGAGTTTTATACTTGTTTATTATACCATCTGTGTTTCATATCTGAATGATAAACGAAAAGGAATAATTCAGAAAGTGCTTAAGTGAAATCAGTTTTCAATCGTTGTTATTCTTAATGTTTTCTTCTGAACTAGTTTAAACGGTGAATTCTTAATTTCTCTTGTTTTCTAGTTTATCCATTCTGATTATTTGATAAAGAATTCTTAATTGCTCTTTTTCAATAATCATTTAGGTTCCCTCTTTCGAAAATATTGAAGGATTCTTAATTTCCCTTCACCCATTTTGAGTCCATTCCATTCATTTTAGATCTTTAATTGTTCCCTATTTGATTACCTTGCCCTGTGAAACCATCCCTTGTTAAGAAACTACATCCAGTTAAGCCATATTATTTGACTCCATTAGCCCAATGGACTAAAACTACTCAGTCATACCTTTCTACTAATGAATTTCATCACCCAAACAAACAAAATCAAAATCCCTGAACTTTCATAACTAGCCTAATATATTTTAAAAACAAAGCTAAATCTTACAGAGAGAGCCCTCTCTGGGTACAGATTGGCTAGATTCTGTACCTAAAAGTTGGTTTGTGGTTACCTCGGACCCCTTTCCTCTTCCAACAACTTCAAGGAAAATATGAGTGATAACATAGTGGTGACTCCACTGGGGAGCTGAATAATTTTATTGTTACTATTGTTTACTTTATAAACTACAGACGGAGCCTGAAGTTAGCCAGGTAGCCTTTGAACTGCTTTTGCTCTGCAATTGCGTAAGTAAATAAATGTTGCTTCACTCTATCTCTGGTCTATTTTATGACCTGAACATTCGGTTTCAAACATTTGATCAGTTCCTCTAGTCAAATAAATCTTTAAGAAAATTTAAATCCAAAATCTTAAACCTCTTAAAGAAATTGTAGAAGTTGTATTGTTCATTCCATTTAGACAAAAAACCAAAAAAGAGAATCATCTAGAAACTTGGCTTCAGAAAGGACTCATTACACCAGGTCTAATCCTGATCCAAATCCCCTGCCTATGTTTGAAAATACGAATCTGATCTCCAGGATTCTTAGGAGACAGGAAAGCCAAGAAATTTCTGCTAGTTCTTGGCCTCTCTATAGATCAATATCCTTTCCTGTGAAGTGGATTTACCTTGAGGACGAACCTTTTGATGAGAAATTTGAAGCCTCTTTATTTGTAAAATTTTCTGAATCAGAGCTGTCCAATTTGGTTCCAGACCCAGTATTTATTGAAGATTTACAATTTGAATTTGTTACTTCACATCTTGATAAAGATTTGAGAAATTCCATACAATATGAGCTTACCTCTGAAGGAACATTAAATATTTCTGTGATCACTTCAGCCTCTCCAAGTTCATCAACATTTCCTCAAACATCTCAACCTCAAATTACCCCTTCTACTCCTCCACCCACCACTCACAGACCAACCTCACCTGTTATTTCATCACTACCTCCTACAATGGCAAACATATATGCTCCTTTGGTATTACCAGCCAATCTAGGGGCTATGCCCCAAGACTACCAAACTAAAATCACTCCCTTTGATGGTTCTGGTACTTACACTGCACAACAGCATACTAAAAAGAAGACCGATTATTTTGAAATTTATGAAATAGATGTTGATGATGTAAGAATGAGAATATTTGTCCAAAGTCTTACTGGAGAAGTCAGAACCTGGTTCAAAGCCCTTCCTAAAAAAAGTATTACTGACTTACAAGCTCTTTATAGAACATTTTTAAACAAATGGGAAAAGAAGAAAGATCCTCTTCAAATCTTATCAGAATTTGGAAATTTAAAGAGAGGAAAAAAAGAGACTGTGCAAGATTACTCCACTAGGTTCAATGATGTTTACTATGCTATTCCTCAAAACCTTAGACCTCCTCCAGATTCGGTATTAATTAAATTCCCTGATGGATTTGATTCTGATATGGCGTATCAGCTTAGGGAAAGAGCTCCTCAAACTTTAGAAGATATTCAAGTATAACTGTTAGTGTTGAAGCCAACCTAATAGAGAAACGAGTTAGAGCTAGAGCTGAAAGGAGAATGCCTTTAAATTAAGAACCCTCGGCTTTAGAAAAGAAACTGGATGCTATTATTAAAGGGATGGAAAGGCTAGGAGATAGAGTAGAAAAAATTGAAAATAAATCTCCTTGGGATGGTCAACCAAGAAATACTGGGAGAAATCAAAATTTCAGAAAGAACCAAAACCAAAATACTGGAAAAAATGGTCCTGACCAAAATATTAGGCTCCCATTCCAGGAAAATTATATTGAAGCCTCAACTTCTGATGAACCAACAGAAGATGCTCAAATAAATAACTTGACTGAATGCAAGAATGAACCAGAATTTTTTTTGACCCAAGATGATCAAGAAGCTCACATTCTTGAACCTTTCCAAACTCATTCAGGAGAATCATTTGACTTCAAGGAGGGATATGACACAGCCATTTACGAAGTTCACAAGCAATATAATTTGCGGATCATAAGAATTGATGTCCCGGAAACAAGTAAACAGAAAGCTACAAAACAACCCCTCAAAGGTAAAACCAATACTACCCCTGTACATATTCTTTCTAGATCAGATACTAATCCTGCCAACCCAATAATTGAAGACGTATCCGATACTCAACTAAATAATAGAAAACTTTCCAATACTCTTCCTCCTAAAGGAAATGTAGAGGAACCTCCAGAAGTTGATTCAGCCCACAACCCCACTCCTGAGAAGGAGAAAAATACTAAAAACACAGAAGAAAAAGAGAATCCAAATTTCTGAAATACAAGAAATCAGACTGAAAAACCTTTTAATCTAAAGGCTGAAGTAGGAAAAATAAAAATAGCTATTCCATTGTCTGAATTAGCTAAACATGATTTCTACCGAGGCCAAATCAGTAGATCACTTAAGATCACTGAAAGTGATGACTCAGTAAACTTTTTTGATAATCATCCCAGATTACTCTTTGGCCCTAAAGTAAATGGAAAACTAGGAAGTGGAGGAACTCCTCCATTCTATGTGAGTTTAAATATACATGATAAAATACTTCATAATGCCATGCTTGATTTTGGGGCATCTCACAATCTAATGCCCAAGTCTGTAATGGAGAAATTGAACCTAGATATCTCCAGACCTTACAAAGATCTCTTTTCTTTTGATTCAAGTTAGGTGAGATGTTTAGGATTAATCAAAGACTTGTGTGTTTCACTGTTTCAATACCCTGCAAAAACAATTTTGATGGACATAGTAGTAGCAGATATTCCTCCAAAATATGGTATGTTATTATCTAGATATTGGGTTACAAAACTTCAAGGATATCTTCAATTGGACATGTCATATGCTACTATTTTAGTGTTTGGTCAACCTAAGGGACTATACAGAGAAACTTTAATGAAATATGTAGTCAGTAGTAAAGAGAAACCTGAAAATTTCCCCATCTACTCAGTACACTCTGATATGGACTCATTTATTCTTTACAACGCTGAAATTGATCCTCCTACTAAATTAGAAGCTCCAGCAGCAGAACCAAAACAAACTACAAATGAAAAATCTAGTGTTCAAATCCAGGAAATATCTAAGGACATTGAAACATTAGATACCCAAGGAAAACAAAAAGAAAGTAAGAAACCAGATCTCACTGTTAAGAAAGTTCTTGAAACTCCCGATACCAATTACAAACATGAAATTATTTGGCATTTAGAATTTGATGGTTCCATTAATAATTTAGGAGCAGGAGCTGGAGTTTGGGTGCATAATCTTGAAAATGATCATGCTAAAGGCCATGCCTACAAATTAAATTTTAAGTGCACCAATAATATGGCAGAATATGAAGCTCTTTTGCTAGGTCTTAAACTGGTCAAAAGATTAGGAGCAATTAGAGTATCTGTCATAGGGGATTCTGATTTAATAATTCAACAGATCAAAGGACACTTTCTAACAAACGATCCCAGACTGAGAGAATATAGAGGAACAATTGTAGATATTTTCAATACTTTTCTACAAACTCAGCTTGCGAAAATCCCAAGAAAATAGAATTTGCATGCCCATAGCTTAGCAATGTTTGCCAACACTTGTAAATTACCATTCGAACCTAATCATCAGTTCACAGCTGAGATTAGACACAGACTAGCCATACCAGACAATTTTAAGAACTGGCAAGTGTTTGCAAGCAATGAGCAGATTAACAATTCCCTGACTTTAGAGAATGAATTTTCTAACAGTAACATAGATGAAGATACAGTCATTGAATCTGATAAAAAAAATGAACAAGAAATAGACATTTCAGAAGAAAGTGCAATTCAAATGCTTCATCCAACAAAGCTCACCAAAAAAGAAATGCAGGACCTCAAACAAATGGAGGTTGATGAGATTATAGAAGAAGAATCTGAGATCATTAATTTAAAAGATAATCATTTGCCTAAGGGATTAACTCCTCTAGAAGATCTTTTCGATTCTAATGATATTCCAAAGAAACCCAAAATGGAACCATTGAAAGCTGATATTGAGGAATATAATTTGGGAACTGAAGAAAATCCTAAAATGATAAAGTTATCTAAATCTTTGTCTCCTGATCAAAAACTAAAATATGTTGAACTAATAAGAGAATTCCAGGATGTCTTTGCCTGGAGTTATGAAGACTTGAAATCATATGACACCTCTATAATTCAGCATACAATACCTCTGAAAGAAAATCAGAAACCATTTAAACAGAAATTCATAAGAATAAACCCTGTACTGTTGCCTTTAATTGAAAAGGAAATAAAACGAATGTATGAAGCAGGGATAATTGCTCCCATTAGGTTTTCAGAGTGGGTGTCTAATTTAGTCCCTACTAGGAAGAAAACTAGAGAGATTAGATTATGTGTTGATTTAAGAAATGTAAATAAGGTTTCTTTGAAGGATAATTACCCTTTGCCCAAAATGGATCACATTTTACAAAGGGTAGTAGGTGCTTCTAGGATTTCTCTGCTAGATGGGTTCTCAGGGTATAACCAGATTCTAGTTCATCCTGATGACCAGGAAAAAAACAGCTTTTACAACACCATGGGGTACATTCAAGTACGTTAAAATTCCATTTGGACTTAAAAATGATAGAGCAACCTTCCAAAGAGCAATGGACATTGCATTCGCAAAAGAAATTCATGACTTTCTTGTTATATATCTAGATGATTTAACTATTTTTTCTAAATCAGATCAGCAGCATTTGGACCATCTCAGACAAGTATTCATAAAATGTAGAAAGTATGGTATCTCTTTGAATCCAAAAAAGTCCTTGTTTGGTCTTGAAGAAGGTAAACTCTTGGGCCATATCATTTCCAAAGATGGTATTAGAATTGATCCTGCTAGAATAGAAGCTATATTGCAGAGACCTCACCCTAGAAATGTTAAAGAACTTCAAGCTTTCCTAGGAAAAATCAATTTTTTGAGAAGATTCATATCTAGCTTAGCTGAATTAATTAGATTACTTACTAACATGTTAAGAAAGGATTCAAGTATTAAATGGACAGTAGAAGCCAAACAAGCATTTGAAGAAATTAAAATGGCTTTGACTAGAACACCAATTCTTACTAGTCCACAATTTGATAGAGACTTCATAATATTTTCATTTGCATCAGAACATACTGTAGTAGCTGTTTTATTACAAAAGGATGATCAAGGATGTGAAAAACCTATAGCCTTTTTTAGTAAAGCACTAAGGGATGCATCATTAAAATACAACATCATGGAAAAACAAGCTTTTGCACTTATAAAAGCCATTAAAGATTTTAGAATCTACATATTGTATTCCCATGTGATAGCCTATGTACCAAATGTTGTTGTCAAAGACATCTTAACTCAAGATGGAATTGAGGGCAAAAGAGGTAAATGGATTGCTACCATATTAGAGTATGATATTGAAATAAAACCTACAAAGCTTATAAAAGGACAGGGATTGGCTCAACTCATGACAGAAACAAATTGCCAAGCCCTGGATATTAATGAACTGGATGACGAACAGGAGATGGTGACTCCACAAATCAGCCAGGCCTTCTTAGATTCACCTTGGTATGCTGATATAATTTATGTATTGTTAAACCTGCAAGCTCCTCCAGGGTTATCCAGAACAAAGAAAAGGTTTTTAAAGATGACATCTTCAAAGTTTTGTATTTTAGATAATGTTCTTTTTTGGAAAAATCATGAAGGTATTCTATTGAATTGTTTGTTAAAAGATGAAGCTGACAAGGCTCTCAATGAATTCCATTCAGGAGACTGTGGTGGACACCTTTATTGGAAATAAACTGCAAACAATATCCTAAGAGCTGGATTTTATTGGCCAAACTTGTTCTCTGATGTAAATAAATTTGTCACTGCTTGCCATAAATGTCAAATCTTTGAAGGCAAGAGAAAACTATTACCTTTACCCCTGAAACCAATTTCCACTGAAAAACCTTTCCAACAATGGGGCCTGGATTTCATTGGAGAAATCCATCCTCCTTCTTCTGGCCAACACAAATGGATCCTCACTGCTACAGATTATTTCACCAAATGGATAGAAGCAATTCCTTCCAGACAAGCCAATGACACTGTGATTATAGGATTCCTAGAAACCAATATATTATCAAGATTTGGTTGTCCTGAGAAAATTATAACTGATAATGTTGCTGCCTTCAAATCTAAGAAGATGATAAGTTTCTGTAATAAATATCATATCACCTTAAGCCATTCCACAGCCTATTACCCTCAGGGTAATGGACTGGCTGAATCTTCCAACAAGAGTCTCATTAATATTATTAAGAAATTATTGGAGGAAAACAAGAAAAATTGGCACAAGAAACTTACAAATGCACTATGGGCAGACAGACTCACCACCAAAAAATCTATTGGGACCAGTCCTTATGAGTTATTCTATGGTATTGAGGTTGTATTTCCTTCATCTTTAGGAGTTCCTGTAATGAAATTACTTCAAGAAGCTCAGGTTGAACCTAATGACATTCAAAGGAGAATAAATCAGACTATCAATTTGCAGCAAACCAGAGAGGAAGTTTATCAAAGATCCCAAGTATTGCAGGAGAAACTAAAGAATATATTTGATAAAAGGACCAAGGCAGAATATTTCCAACTGGGAAACAAAGTTTTAAGATGGGATTCCAGAAGAGAGGATAAGGGAAAACATGGGAAGTTTGACTTCCTATGGAAAGGACCTTATATTATTCATGCTTTACAAGGAAATAATACATATTTTCTGAAAAACTTGGATGGTACAGAAACTGAAGAAGGACCAGTTAATGGTCGAATGTTGAAACATTACTTTGATCCTATTTATTAGGATATTCTTATTTTTAACATATACATACTATATCCTTTGTAATGTTACGGTTTTGAGTGGATAGTAACTTACTGGAGTTGAAGCCCGAAGAGAAGGCCCTAAGCTTCAGAAGTATTACTGTCATACATACAATAAAGTAACAAGAAGAAGAAGATTCCATGGTTCAGTCAAAATCATTCTGAGGACAACTGACCTACTGTTCTTGACTTTTCACTAGGAAAAGCCATCCCCAAGTGGAGCCAGTGTTAGACTCCTATACCAATAGGTGTCATATATCATGATTGACTTGATGGGCTATGTAATATGTTCATACCTTTCCTTGTTGCAAAGATTTTCCATATTGTTAAAAAAATCAAAAAATTTAAAAAATGCAAAGAGGGTATACCCTAAAAGAAAAATCAAAGGGTAAAAAAATAAAAATGGCAAAAAAATGAAAGAAAATGAACCCCACCAAAAGAAAGGCCAAGAAAGTGCACAAGTCTAAATGCCACTACTTTTTACTCTTATATAAATAAACAAATTGTGTGCAACTTGTATTTTGTGCCACAACTTATGAATAGTCAAACAGTTTAAGCTTAGCTAGTTCATCTTTCAATTTTTTGTTTTAGATAGAGAATAAAATTTGACAAAACTATTTAATCTTGGTAGATAAGTAGATAGGTAGAGTAAATAAAAGGAGTTCAACAGTTTAATCTGAGCCCTTGGATGTAATAAAGTTAGAATTAGATAGATTTCTACATGTAAAAGAAAAAGTGTGATACGGGTTTGCCAGTCTAAGTGCACCCTAATAAAGAAGAAAAAATGGTAGGGTAAAGTAGGTAGGGTAGGTAGATGTTGTTGCTGAATTACATGTGATGGATAATGACTCTAGATGTGTTAAATCTTTACTTTCATCACAAGTGCAAAGGAAGACACTACACTGGAAGAATTTCAAGCAAAGCAAAGTCAAATTATTAACTTCCTTTCTCATTTTTCCCTAAGAATTTCACTAATTTCCCCTAATTACTAATGCATTTGAAAATTAGAGGGGCTCAAGGCATTTCCTTGACTTTTGGAGGGACCGGACCCTCGGCCCAATAATTGGAAAAGCCTAAGTACTTAAAAGCATTCATAAATCATTCATTCACTTCCACAAGACAAAAAAATTTCACCGCCACCTTGACTGAGGAAAGTTGCAGATGAACAATCCAGAAACCATCCACCATTGCCTGCACCTGTTTTCATCACTGTTTATTTTTCGAAAAATAGGTATTTACCCAATTTCTCGCTGAACTCTGAAAATCTTGATTTCTGTTCTAATTCCATAGGAAAAAGCAAAAACAGAGAACAAGTTGTTCTTTATTTCATTCCTTAATTCCCAGAATTGCAATTGTATTCCTAAACCTGTGACGGTGCCTTTTTTTTCACCAAAACCTGAATTCCTTTCTGAATCCATAAGAACTAGAAATGGAAATTCCCATGGCTTTGAATGTTGCACCCCTAAATGCCCCTCACAGAGATTTAGACTATCTGCCCTCAGTAGATAGGGATTTCCAGATTAAAGACCTCGTCCTCAGTGAAAGTCCTCTCGGAATTTTTTGCCAATGTAAAGATAGTTACTTAAATGGCTCTGAAATTTTTGGATTGTGGGAATCCAATATTCCGATGTATCTTTTACCCTCAGTCCACATTTTTCCCTAAATAATTCACTACTGCCATGCCAATTATGATCCCAATCAATGAGCAGTCATGTCCCCGAGTCAAACTGTCCTTTTCCCAATAACTACTCGGTCTATCAATTAAATGTTGCAGTTTCAGCCTGGTCAAGCCCTGACTCCCCTTTTCATGGGAGATTTACTTGAAAAATCGACCAAGTTATCTCAAGAAGAGCTTAATCGTCTCTGCCAAACTTTCATGTTGTCGAAACATCAATCCAAAGGCCCACCTCCTTATGGATATACCTTTTTCACAGATATGGGAAGAATCATTTTGAATATGATATCCTCTGCAATGGGTTTCAATACTAGCGAATATGTTGATCAGTTAACCCTAGTATTGTTGTCCATTTTTACCCTTGGACAGCCCCCTGCTATCAAATATGATTTTTCTTCCTATACTGCTGATGAAATTCATGACCAGTTCATGAGATTAGAAGATGAGATTGTTTTTAAATATTCCACTGTTATATACCATCTTATGCTTTACTATCAATCAGAGAGTTTCCCTTTCCATGTCATGAAACTTGATGCCAAAGGAAATACTAGGTCTGTCATTTTTTGGTCTGCAATCTTCCATAATTCCTTTGATTCTCCTTATTCTTACAATGAGTTCATTGACCTATTTGTGCACCCTGCAACAACTTTATTAACATGAATCTCTCCTCCTATGGTCAATAATGACATTAAGAAAATTCTCCAACTATCCAAGCAATACAAGATAGGTGATTGGTACCTATACAGGAATCATACAGAAATTAGAATATATGGCAGTGAGCTATGTCCTTTCAAGCTACCAAAGTATGTTCCAATGAGGCTCTTTGCCTTGGAATATTTCAGACAGATGATAAATTCAGACATAGTCCATTTTTGTAATGCAAAGAAGAAAGCTCAACTCAGAATCTGAAGCTGAAAGAATCCTAGAAGATTATCTCAAATTGCAAAAAAATTCCACTGGGTACCTTATGACCCAAACAGCTTTATTTGTGATAGGAGAATGAAAACAAAATTTTCACCATACCTTCCAGAGATTGAACAATTTTCCAATATGGATGAATGGATGGAAGGGACCTTAATAGAACAAGATAGTGAACAGGTCAGTGTTGAAAATGTTATGAAAGATCTTGAGAAAATACTTGACCTGGATTCTTTTGGACAGGTACAAAGACCAGGAATTGGTCCTTCCTCTGCTGGAACCTCTCAGTAAAATTTGCAGGAAATCAATGCATTAGCCACAGTAGCATCCAAGGGGAATGAAAAAGAGGCTGCTACACAGGTTACAGAGAAATTCACAATGACATAGCAGCCTGAAATTTCCAAGGAACAAGCCCAAGTACAAACTTCTCCTACTCAGATCAATGTGGCAGAAATTTCAATTTTGCAAACTCCTCTCAATGATGAAAAGGGTAAGAAAAGAAATGTAGAAACAACTACCCCTATCAGTGGATCTTCAGAACAACCTGATATAAAAAAAAAAAGATTAAATCCTCTTTCAGAAGTAGAATTTGTTCAAGAAATCCCTGATAGTCAGAGGAGAGAAGAATTAGATAGCCAGCAAACATACACAATCAGTGGAACATCCACTAATTCACAGAGAAAAGAGCTACAAAGACAACAAAGTACCGAAGTATCTTCATTCAAACCACCAGTGAAGGATGCCTGGGATATTAAGAAAACATTTATATGTTGTGTAACCAGCTTCAAAAATAGAAGAAAAGAGATATCAACGCCTTAGAAATAAGCCACTTCGAGGGGGCAACCTCCAATACATTACATAAATGCACAATTCTTGGATGATACAATTTACAAAACCTACTTTCTATATATAGGAGTCCATGGGGCCATAATGTAATCCTAGCCGACCTAACAATAATAATTTAAGGGCACAATAATAACAAAATGGGGGTTAAAAGGGTACAATAATAACAATAAGGGGGTTACACTAAAAATAATAAGGGACTATACTAGTGATATAGGGACCTAACATGCCCCTCTCCTTCAAAAAAGTGTTGTCCTAAACACTTGAGTAGCTCTGGGTGCTTCTGTATAAAATTCTCATCCTCCCATGTAGAATCTTCAGTGGGTAAGTTCTTCCACTTGATGAGATACTCTGAAATTGATCAATTCCGTAGCTGTCGAGTTCTTTTTTCCATGACCGCTTCAGGTTCCAATATGATTTTTCCTTCCTCATCAAGTTCTGGAAATATTGTTTGAACTGGAAGATTTTCACCTATAACCTTCTTTAAGCATGAAACATGCAAAATTGGATGCACTCGTGAAGAAGCAGGAAGCTCCAATTTGTATGCCATAGTACCAATCTTTTGCAACACCTTGTAAGGACCATAGTACTTTGGCGATAATTTATCATCCTTCTTAGCTTGCTTGAGGGACATTTGTTTGTATGGTTTTAGCCGTAAAAATACCCAATCTCCTACATCAAAACTTCTCTCGTTGTGATGTTGATCTGCCTGTTGTTTCATTCAATTTTGTGCCAAATTCAAGTTATCCTTTAAGAGTTGGAGAACTTCTTGCCGATGCTCGATGTGATCTTCCACTGCTTGAACCTTAGAATTTTCTCTTAAAGATGATGTGATGGATGGTGGATGATATCCATAAAGTGCCATAAATGGGGTCATTTTTACTGCAGTATGGAAGGAAGTGTTATACCACCATTTAGCAAGAGGTAACCACTGACCCATTGTGTTTGTTTATCAGATACAAAAAAACGAATATATCCTTCCAAACATTTATTTACGATCTCAGTTTGACCATCAGATTGAGGATGATAAGATGAGCTATGAGCTAATTGAGTACCCAAACAAGAAAATAACTCCGTCCAAAAATTTCAAGTAAAAATGGGATCTCTGTCGCTCACAATAACCCTTGGGCTTCCATGTAGCTTTTGAATTCTGTCCATAAATGTAGTAGCAACCGTACTTGCTTTAAATGGATGAGATAATGCACAAAAGTGTGCATACTTGGTAAGTCTATCAACTACCACCATGATGACACTCTTTCCTTCGTACTTAGGTAAACCTGTGATAAAATCCATTGAAATCTCCTCCCAACGTTGACTTGGAATGGATAAAGGTTGTAGAAGTCCTGGGGTCTTAATTGTTTCCACTTTATTCTGCTGGCAAACCAAACATTCCACCACAAACTTTTTAATATCAGATTTAAGGCCATCCCAAAAAAATTCTTTCTTCACCCTGTGGTAAGTTTTTAAAAATCCTAAGTGTCCTCCTAAAGGAGAAGTGTGCAATTCCAAAAGAATCTTTTGTTTTAGTTGGGAATTCTTACAAAGATATAAGCGATCTTTGTACCATAAGGAATCATTTTTCCAACTAAATGTATCGGATGTACTAGGATCTTGCTGCAACTTTTGAATGAGTGTCCATACATCTTTGTCCTTCTTCCATTCATCTCTTGCTTCAGTTATCCAATCTGGTTGGATAATAGAAATGGCACAAAGCAATGCTTCCACTTCTTCATTCTTTCTTGAGAGTGCATCTGCAACAACATTCAGCTTTCCTTTTTTGTAGATTATTTCAAAGTCATAACCCAACATCTTTGTGACCCATTTTTGTTGTTCTTCCGACGATAGTCTTTGTTCCAAAAAGTGTTTAAGACTATCATGATTAGTTTTTACCTTGAAGTGTCTTCCCATTAGGTAAGTTCGCCATTTCTTTAGTGCATGCAACATTGCTAACATTTCCTTCTCATAAATAGGTTTCTGTAAATACTTTCGTTTGATTGGACGACTTTCAAAAGCAATGGTTCTTCCTTCCTGCATTAAAACAACACCAATTCCATTTCCTGAGGCATCACATTCCACAATAAAGGTTTTTGTGAAGTCTGGCATAGCTAAGATCGGTGCTAGGCACATTGCCTCTTTAAGATGTTCAAAGGCCTTAGTTGCTTCAGGAGTCCATGAAAATGCATCTTTCTTCAATAATGTTGTTAGAGGTGCCGCTATTCTCCCATAATTCTTAACAAACTTGCGATAATACCCTGTTAACCCGAGAAATCCTCGCAACTGCTTTATGGTTGTGGGAACTTTCCATTCCTTAATGGCTTTAATTTTGTTAGGTCCACTTTAACACCCTCGTGAGATACAATATGACCCAGATATTCCACCTCTTGTACTCCAAAGAAACATTTGGATTTTTTTGCATATAATTGTTTCTCCCGCAATAGTTTGAGCACCCTGTCAACATGTTCAACATGATCCTTCCAAGACCTGCTGTAGATTAGTATATCATCAAAAAATACTAGCACAAATTTTCTAAGGAAGGGTTTTAAAATGGAATTCATCAACCCTTGAAATGTAGAAGGTGCATTGATAAGGCCAAAAGGCATGACCAAAAATTCATAATGACCCTCATGAGTTCGAAATGCCGTTTTCGAAATATCTTCAGTCTTCATTCTAATTTGATGATATCCTGAACGAAGATCCAACTTGGTAAAATAAATTGCTCCATGTAATTCATCCAATAATTCATCAATCACAGGAATGGGAAATTTGTCTTTAATGGTGAGCTTATTGGGCTCCCTATAATCCAGACATATTCACCATGATCCATCCTTCTTGTGTACTAATACTATAGGAGCAGAGAAAGAACTTTGACTAGGTTGAATTATACTTGCCTCTAACATTTCTGCAATCATACGTTCAATTTCGCTCTTTTGGAAGTAAGGATATCTATAAGGCCTGATGTTTGGAGGAACACTTCCTGGAATCAAATGAATAGCATGATCATGATCAAGAATAGGTGGGAGTCCTTTGGGAGTTTCAAACACCTTGGAATGATTGTCCAAGACTTGTTGGAGATCTGCAGAAATAGATGATTTTGATGTTGGAACTTCTAGTGAGCATAATTGTGCAATTACGCCTCGCTGTTCTTTCTTTAGAAGCTTTTCATGACATTAGAGCTTATTATCCTTCCTGGCTTCCCCGCAATACCCCGTAATTCGACTTCCTTTCCTTCTGAAAAAAATTTCAAGAAAATTTCTTGAAAATTAAAAGCTACCGTCCCCAAAGATTGTAACCATTGTACTCCTAGTACAACATGAGCACCTCCCATAGGAATGGAAAGCATTGGACTATTCAATACATATTCCCCCATGGTTAGCTTGATATTATGGCATTTTCTAGAGCAATTTATAGTTCCTTCATTTGCAACCATCACTTGACATTCTGGTGCTGGGTATAGGAAACAATTTAATTCCTTGGCTACCTTACAATGAATAAAATTATGGGTGCTACCTGAATCAATCAACACTATTACCTTTTTCTTCTTGATATGTCCTTCTATCTTGAGAGTTTGAGGAGTGGTAATTCCTGCCATTGCATTACATGATATGGTCGGATTCATTTCTTCCTCTTCTAGGGCTGGTTCCTGGTGTATATCCTCTTCTTGTTCATTTTCTTCTTCCTCTTCACAATCTATGTAAAATAATTTCTTCTCAACACACTTATGACCTTTAGTGTATTTTCTATCACAACTGTAGAAAAGCCCTTTTCTCTTTTTTCTTCCAATTGTTGTGGTGTCAACCTTGTAGGTTGTGGAAATCTAGATGTAGCAACACTTCCTTCTTTATAGAATTGAGTGGTAGGCTTCCTTGTCGCCATAACTTTACATTCAACTTTTCTTGCCAACCTGAATGCCTTCTCCAATGAATCGGGTTCCAGAACGCGAACTTCATGTTGGATGTTATCCTTTAAAGTGCCTATGAAGAGATCAATCCTGTGTTCCTCTGGAATATCAGTTACCCTTATATTCAATTTTTGGAAGTCCTCAATGTGCTGCCCCACTAAACCCTTTTGTTTGAGATTGATCAATTGGCTAAAGAAGGTGTTTCTCTTTGTATCCTCATAATGTGCTATCATTTCCTCCGTAAAAATTGACCAAGTGACAATTTTTTACGGGAGAAAAGCCATCGATACCATACAAATGTATTTTGTTCTAAATGTAAAGTTGCAATGCGTACCTTTTGTGTGTTTTGCACATTATGGAGATGAAAATATTGCTCCATCTGTAGTATCCATGTTACAGGATCCTTTCCATCAAACTTCCTCATATCCATTTTTGGAATATGGTGGTTCTTCCCGCCAACATTAGAGTTTATGAAATCACGATTAACATTTATTTTGTTCTCATCATGAGGTTCTTCTACTATATTTTCGCCATTAGGAATCATTTCTAGTTTTAAACTTGTCATCAAGCCTTCCATGTATGCTTTTAGATCATTCTTCATGTTTTCCATGTTGTCTTTCATGTCATCCATCTTAGCTTCCATGCCCACTTCCATGCCATCCATATTAGCTTACAAACCATTCATCTTAGCTTCCACGCCTTTCTTCAAACCATCCATCTTATTTTCCACGCCTTTCTTCAAAACTTCCATTTCATTTTTTGTTGTTCTTTGTGAGAGCGAAATTTGCTCTTGTAATTTTGATATGTCATGTTGCCATTCTTCATCTTCATGAGTCATAGTAGAGCCTTCTAAAGGCTTAATGGGTGTTGAATTCTTTTTAGGGGCCATTTTAGAATCCAATATTGATATCTATTCTACAATATTCCCTTGGGATCAATTTAACTTGATTATTCAAACAAGACTTATGCAATTTAGAAAAAAATACACACCTTTTTCTTGCTTTTGAGGAGCTCGATATTGAAAATGGATTATTTCTGTGATTGTAGCACTTCAATATCTAAATTTTAGTACTGATGTAGCCCTCTGAATTATCTTCCGAATGCCACAGGTCTAACCTGATTTTGATTCTCCAGGACAAAGTTGTGTCCAATCTCCCACAATGACCTAATTATGGACTGGTTCAGTAGTGCGAACTTGTACGACTTGCCACGTGCCACTGTTTCGTCCTTTGTCTTTGAAATTGATAGCCAAGAACATACAGCCTGTGTACTTGTGACCACTTTTTACGTCACTCCAATCCGATTCCCAAAGAGAGAGTTATTGAACTTTTCCCACGATCACCTCTTTGAGATGAAATTCAGGAGCCTGAAAAAGCACTACCTTCCACAGATCATATCTCCAAAAATATTGTGAACCAAGCTCTGAAATTTTTTTACAAATTTCCTCAGGATTTCAGCTTCGCACCATATGAATTTCAAACTCTAAACCTTCGTAAAAAAAAATTTATAGCGCAAATTCCACGATGACCTGTTTAGGAGCCTGAAAAAATACCTAACTTCCACAGATGATATCTCCTCAAATATTGCAAACCAAGCTCTGAAATTTTTCGAAAAGCTTCCTGAGGATTTCAGCTTCGTACCTTAAAAATTTCAGCTTCTGAAACTTTGTAGAAAAAATGTTATAGCGCAAATGCCACGATGACCTGTTTGGAGTAGCGAAACCCTAGAATCCAAAGCTCTGATACCAAATGTTGTGTAACCAGCTTCAAAAATAGAAGAAAAGAGATATCAACGCCTTAGAAATAAGCCACTTTGAGGGGGAAACCTCCAATACATTACATAAATGCACAATTCTTGGATGATACAATTTACAAAACCTTCTTTCTATATATAGGAGTCCATGGGGCCATAATGTAATCCTAGTGGGCCACAATATAATCCTAGCCGACCTAACAATAATAATTTAAGGGCACAATAATAACAAAATGGGGGTTACAAGGGTACAATAATAACAATAAGGGGGTTACACTAATAATAATAAGGGACTATACTAGTGATATAGGGACCTAACATTATAAATATAAAGGCCAGAAATGATCCATTAAGAATTCAAATCTATAATCAATATTTGAAGATGGCTCCCAAAAATCAACAAAGATTGATGTCAACCTATGACATCCAGCAAGGTAACATGGTGATGAGTCATTTCAAGCCCAAAGTGCAGCAACCTCAAATAGCTGCAGATTATGTTAGAACCAATTTTGAAGTCATGGAAAAGGATATTCATCTTTTGGATCAGATTTAACTGCACAAACAAACAGGAGAAATGATTTATTCAACTTTGACTGATAAATCAATGATGACCCAAAGATTACAAGATTCCTTGAATAATACTACTGCTCAATTACATCTTGAGAAAGCCTCTTCCCAGGCTAAGAACAATAGAATAAAGACTTTGGAAGAAACAATTATTAGATCGGGTCATAATCCCAAAGATGTCAAAGGTATAGAAGCCTTGATTAAGAAGAAAGATGATGATATTGAAGCCTTAAAGAAACAGCTGAATGTGCCATCTTCAAGGCATCCACAAACTGCAGAAATCATAAATCAAAACTCTGAAGAAGAATTGATGGATTTGCTCTTGAAACTGAATGAGAAACTAAATGAGACTGAAAAATAACTTGAAAAGGCATTAAAGGACAAGTAGACAAACTTTCCAGCATCTACAGCAGAAGTAATTATAGGTACAACAACAACAGGTCAGCCAACAGAATTATCACAGGTCAACACTACCAATTTAAGCGCTGAAGAATTAATAAAATCAATGGAGGAATTGAAACTCCAAGTGACAGAGCTTCAGAAAACAAAGGTACAATTTATCTCCTTAGAGAAAAAATATGATCTCTAAAAAATGAGTGTTGCAGAAAAGACAAGAGAGATTAACAGATTAGAAAAATTGGTGAGAGCATTAGAAAGGGATCTCACATTGGAGAAACCTTTGGGAGAAATCAAAGAAATTCTTTGGACCAACATCATTCAGTCAATAAAAGATGTCTGACCATCAATCCAAATAATGTATGAGCAGAATGATTTAATTAAATTGGCTCTGGAAGAAATTTGAAAGGCAAGAGAAGAATTAGGAAACATGCCTGAAGAAGCCAATGATCTTATACAATTTTTGAATACCAAGAAAAAATATCAACTTGAAGAACTAGGCATCTAAGTCAGAACAGGAACAATTTTGGAGATTAAAGGAGTTTTTACTAAAATAACTTTGATGCAGAATCTAGAAATAATATGCTCTGATATGCAGGAAGAAGTCAATGCCTTTACAAAGAGATTCAATGTTTTGCAGAGTAAAGGATTGCCAAGTCCTTTAATTTCAGAGGATAAAATTATGAGCCTGGAAAACTATGTTGAGAAATTGAATAAATATGCTGACAACTAGGCCAGTTCATCAACTAGTTCATCAGTAACAAAGGAATTGCCTACAGGAAAGATTCTTCATGACAATCTGGAAAATTTGTTTTATCTTGAACATGAGGTAAAACACTTATTCCCAATTCAGCCTACTTTCTTTAGATATACAGAGACTAATGAAAATCTGAGGAAGCTTCAAAGAACAAGAATACCAGAAATAGAATGGTGGGAAGAAATGTTAGAGTTTTTGTAAATATTATCCTTGTATGAATTTTGATTATTTACTACAGTAAGACATGATAAAGGGATAAACAAAGATAAAAAAGAAGTCATAGTGTATAAGTACAAGTAAAGAGTATCAGTAAAACAGAGCAGCCAACATAGAATTACTAAAGAGGACAACAACAAGCCCAATCATAGGGCCTTCCTCCAGCACATTCTCAAAAGAAGGAAACAACACAACATCGATTATCCTTTCTCTTATCTACGAGACCATCTGTCTCTATTTTCTTGTAATATATCCATGAGTCATCCTAGATTATATCTCATTTTGTTAGGAGATATTTTTTATAATTATTAGTATAAATACTCCCTCAATTGGAGTATTGAGGATGGTGGATTCTTAGACTTTGCTGTAATACTGATTATTTTGGAATAAAGTGTTGTTGGATAAATTTCGTATGGCTAGCTGGATAAAGAATTGATGCAAAATACTTTTCACAGGATTCTTGAGTCAAACAACGGATCAATAAGTCATCTATCTCTTATGTTTTAAAGTTTTATACTTGTTTATTATACCATCTGTGTTTCATATTTGAATGATAGATGAAAAGGAATAATTCAGAAAGTGCTTAAGTGAAATCTGTTTTCAATCGTTGTTATTCTTAATGTTTTCTTCTGAACTAGTTTAAACAGTGAATTCTTAATTGCTCCTGTTTTCTAGTTTATCCATTCTGATTATTTGATAAATAATTCTTAATTGCTCTTTGTTAATAATCATTCAGGTTCCCTCTTTCGAAAATATTGAAGGATTCTTAATTTCCCTTCACCCATTTCAAGTACATTCCATTCATTTTAGATCTTTAATTGTTCCCTATTTGATTACCTTGCCCTGTGAAACCATCCCTTGTTAAGAAACTACATCCAGTTAAGCCATATTCTTTGACTCCATTAGCCCAATGGACTAAAACTACTCAGTCATACCCCTCTGCTAATGAATTTCATCACCCAAACAAACAAAATCAAAATCCATGAAATTTCATAACTAGCCTAATATCTTTTAAAAACAAAGCTAAATCTTACAGAGAGAGCCCTCTCTGGGTAAAGATTGGCTAGATTCTGTACCTAAAAGTTGGTTTGTGGTTACCTCGGACCCCTTTCCTCTTCCAACAACTTCAAGGAAAATCTGAGTGATAACAGGTTCCTCAGCACATTTTGGTCCATCCTCTGGTCAATGTTGGACACCAAGCTCACCAAGTCCACAGCTTTCCAACCCCAAACTGACGGCCAAACAGAGGTTGTCAACAGGATGATTGTACACATTCTGCGCATGTACAATTCAAAGCATCCATGCACATGGGATGAGAACCTTCCCTATGTAAAACACAGTTATAACCAGGCTCTCCACAGCTCAATCGGCCACAACCCCTTTTAGGCGGGCTTGGGATTCTAGCCACTATGTCCCATTGACGTAGCCATGCCATTTGCAGCTACTCAGGCTGATTCGGCTCATGTCCAATCTGAAGCTGACAAAGAAAAAAACTTCATCGAGTGCATTCAACACATCTGCCAACAGGTTGATGACATATTAGACAGAGCCAATGCTAAGTACAAGCAACGACATGATCAACATCGGGTTCCACACAACTTCCATGTGGGCAAAAAAGTGTGGCTACATTTGCAGAAGGAGTGCCTCACTGGACCCCAGCACAAGATTCGCCCACTCTGATATGGGCCATACACCATCACCAAGGCTATAGGGAACAATGCCTTCAAGCTCGGTATTCCACGATTCCTTGGTCTGTACCCAGTATTCAATGTAGATCGCCTTCGTCCCTACTTCCCACCTCTATTGGACAACTCTGACATTGTAGAAGAACTCACACCAAAAGAGTTAAACCCAGAATGCATGGAACAGGCCACCACAGACTGTATCATGGACATGCAAATCAGGAACACTCGCCGACAAAATATCCAACTATATCGGGTTGTCAAAGCCGACCAGCTCCTGCACCAAGGCAAGTAGTTCACCAGGGACCAAGTTCAACAGAGGTTTCCTCATCTCATGGAGGAACTCAATGCAATGGGGACCATTGCTTCCTAAGGGGGGAGGAATGATCCAGGTGGATATTTGTGGCCACCTGCCTATTTCACTTGGGGCCCCACCATTGTCTCTTTTAGCTTTTTCATAAATTACTATTTTTAGCAGTTTTTTGAGTCCTGAACTTCCGGAGCCATTTTGAGGCCCCAAACGGAGATAGTATGCCAAAGTTACGTCCCCGGGAAGTTGAAACACCAATTTACCCAAACGGGGCCCATAGTTTTGGCGCTTCATCTCCTAGGGTTAGGTTTTTGTATTTTTAGAGTTCTCCATTGTTTCTCCATAATAAATAGGCCCTCGAGCTTCATTGTAACATAGTTCAGAGGTCTGTAGCCGCCACATCTCTTCTCAGAGATTCGCTACCAACACCCTAGCTATTTTATTTCCATGATGTTTGTAAGCATATTTCTGTGATTTGATATTAATGAAATGAAACCTTATTTCCATTGTATTTCTATGTCTATGGTTATTTCTGTATTCTGTTTCCTTCCTGCATAAATCCGGATCAATTCCACGCGATGAATGGAGGTCCCCACCATGCCAACGCAACAAGCCATCAACCAATGGCATGTGTATCGCACATTTTTGTGCCTATGTCACCAAGGAATAAAATGGATACGATAAGAGTCTTAAATGTTTTTTTTATAAATTTTTGTGGTCCGCCAGTGTGTCATGGCTCGACTAATCACGGTGCGACGGTCAACAGACATGAATTTGGATGCGATAAGCGATTAAACTATTTTGTATAGAAAACCTTCAGATCCGCGAAACACATTTTATAAGGTTTCAAATTGTTGAAGTTTGCAACAAGAAACAGTGAAGGAGGCATCCTGAAACATCATCCTTGATCCTAGTTGGAAAATAATCACCTAAACTAGGTGGGGCCCACATAGGTGATTTTTGGCGCAAAGTATATTTTTAGACTATGTCTATTTTTAGACATGTCGATCATATTCTATGAGTTGTAGGATGCTATTTGTGGATGGTTGGTCAAGTTGGAAAAATATATGGAATTCTATTTTTAGACATATTGGGCGGAGTATATTTTTAGACTGCCAGTCTAAAAATAGATATGTCGAATTTTATTAGCTCTTAATAATATTTGGGCTCTGTTGGGGTTCCCATGTTTTGGCCAGATTGGCAAGACTAAAAGATGAGACAACATCAGAACCACTTTGGGGCCCTAGGATCTAGCCCTCCTCGAACCGGAGAGGGATCTCTCCAAATAGAGCAAAGAATGATATATCTTTGAGGCCCAAGATGAAATATTAGGCTAGTTATGAAGCACAGAGGGGGGTTTAAAGTGATTTGGTTGAAGGGTTGCTGGGTTGGTCAGGAGATCATAGACTGGGAAAGTAATGAGAGAAAGGAAACAAAACAGCAGGAGGCTTCAGCAAAGAGGATAGGCTAAGACCGTGCCATCCATTGGGCTATGGAGTCATGAGAGGAAATTACTTGCACCCACTAGCCAAGGCTTCCAAAGGGCAAGTCATCTACACTAAAGGATCTTTTAGGCAGATGATGGGATGGAACATTAAGGAGGAAAGTGAAAGAAGGATAACAACCAGATTTCTGTCTATAGATCAGGTCAGAGGTCATTTAACTCCAGACCTGCTTGGAAATACTCAAAGGCAGCTCTCAAAGAGACAATGGGGCTGATTATAGATCAGACCAGAGGTCATTTAACTCCAGATCTGCTTTAGCAACTCCAAGGAAAAAACAGAGATAGATTTGACAAAGAAGCATCCAAGTGGCAGACCCCCAAGTTCATACATCAGCCAGCAGGCAATAACATCCGCTGCGCTAGTTAAACCCATGAATTTACCCTTGGATAACACATTTTAGCAGAAAACATTGATGGCAAGGAGAGCAGACAGCATAAGGCACCTAACAAGGGTGAATCCTATACCATTATTCTGATGTAAGCCCAGAAGAACATGAAACAATATGGAAATGTAATAAACAGAGTAAGAAAACATCACCTATAGTAATAGACCAGGATCCTGTGAAATGTGCTTTGATTAATTGATGCAAAACCAGTCATGTACAATATGGCTCAATGGCTGTTACAGTCCAGACTTCTCCTCCCAGCCTATTACATACAACTACTCTGCTACTCCCTCCCACGACTGTTCTAACAGTCAAGAATGAATCCCTCTAACAGCAAACTACCAGCAACTGAACAACAACCTTTACAATTCGTTCTCGGGGATCTTTTATAGGAGAAGAGGAAGAGACAGAAGTAGATGAGCAAATGAATGAGACTCATTAAGACAGAATAGTGGAAGTTTCCACGCCCACACTGCTTAATGGCTATATGCGGCGCTCTGAGTACTCTGCAGACTGTTTGGAGGCTCTGTCAGGCCGGGAATTGACCTTTTATATGTTCTTTAAGTCCTTTCTGGTGCTTGGAGCTCTATGCTGCCATTCTGAATAAATGAACTGGATGGAAGTCCGCAAGGCCCTCCATGCTTATTTAATGCTTCCTGACTATCTTTTAAGAAGCTCTGTCAGTATTCTTGACTTTCCTGGGCTCAAGAAACATGGAGGACGTTGCGGGAAGGTGTACTTCTGGAGGAAACATGTCCTGCTGTTAGGTAGCGCAATAATGGCTTGCTGGTGCGCTTTTAGTCTTCAAACAGTGCCTTAATTCTTTGAATGCGGGATTATAACCATTAATCTTCACTTACAGTCTCAAATCCCTTAAATCCGTCTCTGCTATCCCGGGCCGCTGAATTGGCCTCTCTGTGCTATCTGCATAATTTAAAATAAACCTGTTTATAACCTGGGAAGTGGTGGAGAAATACTGTGGAGGCGGAGGAACGCTGGCGGAAGAGTGGAGAAACGATGGAAAGTGGTGGCGAAACTAAGGAAAATAGTGGAAACAGTGCAGAGTGGTGGAGAAATGATCGCTAGTGTAGATGGCCAAAGGCTTTCACTTGAGCGAATTACAAAGAAAAGGGCGCAAAACAATGGAGCGGAGCGTGGATGTGGGACCCGACAGAGGCGGAGGGCGATTGAATCAAAACCATTAGATCTTAACCCAACGGACGGATGGATGAACTTGGGCCAATCGCAATCGGAGATCGGAGCGGGGAGCAATCGCAACGCACAACACAAAAGTTCTGATTGTGATTGAGATTGGAGATGCGATTGAGCTAGGACCGTCGATCTAGGGAAGGAATGGACTGCGGAGATGAAATCGGAAGGGCAAAGAGAAAGGAATGCGATTGCGATCGGGGAGGGACTTGCGATTGAGCGCTGACCGTTGATCTCGGGTCCAGATCAACGGCTCACGATCCATCGGAGGGAGAAACAGGAGGTGCGAAGGGAATGAAGCGATTAGCGTTGAGCCGTAAGATCAGCAGGGAGATGAACGGTCGGGATGTAATCGGAGCATCGAGAGAAGGACTTGCGATTGCAATCGGGAGGGGCATTGCGATTGAGCGCCGGCCGTTGATCTGCGCGAGGGATCAACGGTGGGAGATGCAATCGGAGGATCGGGAGAAGGGATTGCGATCAATCGGAGGTCGGACGCGGAGAGTTGCGATTGCGATGGGCGGGGGGCTGCGATTAGCGCCCAACTGTCGATCTTTACAACCGATCAATGGACCAAAATACGTCGCGAGATATTGTTAATAAAACAATCGCATCGGGATTTATTTTTGATATAACAAAGAAAATGCGCCCGCCCGGTCTTCCGATTGCGATTGGCCCCCAAGGCTTAAGCGCTTGGTCTTGGGGAAGGGTCACGTGGGGAAGTGGTTTGAAAGGGGTTGGCGGAAAGGGGCTAGGCTATATAATAAGGTCGGAAATGGGTTTTTAGCCCATCTTAATGGATTTTAAGGGGTTTGAAGGGGAACGATAGAGGAATAAAGGGGAGAAGAGGCCAACAAAGGTTAGGGGAGGAAATTAAAGGGGATTTTGGGGGGATTTGAGGGGTAATTGGGGAAATAGAAGGGGAGAAAAGGGGGAATAAAAAGAGGTTAAATGAGGGAAAAATAAAGGGGAAAGGAGGCCTTTGGGCATTTCTTCACATAGCAGAGATGCTTTATAAGGGGAATCAGCAGGGGGGATTTGATCAAAGGATAAAAGGCACATAGAGGCTTCAAGGAGAATGTGTTTTCAGGGGAAAAGCATTCCTTGAAGACTCAACAACAATTTAGCCCCCTATTTGCTTGTCAAAAATTTCATAGGGGGGCTAACGGGGCAGCTCCACATGGGGATGGCTTCTTCAGAGGAGTCAAGAATTCAAAAATTGATCTCTTGGTGTGGGCTAGATGCATTGTTTGCTTGAACCATCCTTTTCTTTCTTTAGTCTATTGCCCTGACTATGAGTCTTTCTGTAATGAGAAACAATTTTCAAACAACTACCTACCCACACTATAGTCCTAACATTTTTTCTTCTTGGGTGCATTTGGACTTGCAGACCCTTTCACATCATCAATTTTTTACAAACAGGAAAAAATAAACCTATTCTATTTCTACCCTTATTAATCCATGAGAACATATTAGACTGTTGGTCTCATAGCTTCTCTACCTACACTACTACCTACTAGGATTAGACTGTCTAGCAGGTTTCTTCTCTACATTCTAAGACAGAAATTTAAACAACTAATCTACTAGCTCATAGACTGAGCTTTATTGAGCTTTCCTACCTACCCTACCCTAACTGAAATATTTACAATCTAGCTTACAAACATGGTCTTCCAATGTAACCAGTCCATCAAGTGATCCCATGACTGGTCCTTTCTGCTCAACGCCTTGAGCATGCTGGATAGGCAGGGCAGCTCCCACTCTGTTTGTTCAATCATAGTAGCCTTGAAAAATTTTCCTTCTGTCTACAACATGCTGCTGAACAAGACCTTTGATCCTTCTTCAAATGTATGCAGGAAATGTGCATAAGGATCATGAAAAGATACCTGGCTACAAATGTCTGGCAGGCTGGCTTCGACCAGGATATCTTCTTCTTCCACTGGCTCAAGAATGAGACTCTCTTGAGAAAGAGAATCTCCTTCATCTGCTTCACTTTCTGAACTGGAGGACTCGTCATATATGGCAGTGCTGTCCTCTTGGAGCTCTGATGCATTCTGCTCTGGTGTGCTGAGCTCTGTGAAGAGATCTATGTATCCTTGAGCAGGGTCTTGTTCCACCTCCTCCTCTTTTTCAAGAGAAGGCTCCTTGCTCTCGTTCTGCTCAAGGATCTCTTCTTCGCTTTCCTCCTCCTCTTTTGAAAGGAAAATTTGCTGGCTGCCAATCTCATTGATGATCTGCGGTAAAGCAGAATGAAGATTCAAAGAATCTTCATCTGCTATTATACTGTCATAGCTCTCCCCATCAGTGTCATAAATATCCTGCGTTGGCTCATTATTCTCTGGAAGTGACAAGGATTGATTTCCCTCCCATAAATCTACTAATGATGACCCTACAAGATCTTCTTCTGTTTGGGGAACATCATCATCAGAGAGATCAAAAATAGGAAAATCGTAAATGCAAGTAATGCTGCCAACCGGACATACTGGATTGTCAGCAGATTTCTCTTCATTCTGATTTACACTTGAGCTTTCCAACTCTGTGCAATAAAGCTCATCAGATGAATGGGCAAGGATGTCTGATCTGCAAAAAATTTCAGAGGCTGGCTGTCTATTGATGATTTGATCTATTTCTTCCTCTGTCAAAGGGGAGGACAGTCTGGTGTCCCTTTGTGTAGAAGTGCAACAGCTCTCTGTTTCCTCTGAAGACTGGCCTTGAGGCAGGGTGTCAGCTTGAGCCTCAACTATCAGGGAGGGTAAGTCAGCATCTGAATTTTCGGGAATATCTTGAAGAATGTCCGCAATCTCTTAACTGCTTCCTTCCTCAGCCAACTCATCCATGTTCTTCTGATAGCTAGGATGCATATGAAATTCTTGAATGGTTGTCAACAGATCTTTAGATTGCGTATTAACCAAATCCTCATCAATGTCTAACAGGTACTGTATGATATTCTGAGATTTATCACAACCATCCCATGATAAGGATGGAGAGTTTCCTTTATAATTCTTGTAAAATACTTGGTGCATGTCCTTTAAAGAAAACAAACTCCTAGGTTCTAACCATTCATACCAGATCCTAGCCTTTCCTTCTAGCGTTGCCATGAACATTTTCATTAGGCAGTCTTCATGCCATTCAAATTTAAATTTCCACACATGTATATCAAACTTGATGAGATGTAGCAAGGGGTCCTCAGCGTTTTCACCCTGAAAAATAGGCAGGTTTTTTAACCAGTCCACTTTAGGCATTTTGTGTGGGAAACCAAGGATATGCTCCCTGCTCATTGGGGCATATCTTCTCTGTATGCGTGGAAGCATGTTTGTAAATCAAAAAGAGGTCATTGTGTCTTTTCAACCAGTTCGAAGTCTTCTACCAGTGGAGCCATCGGGTCTTTGGATCATAGGGAGTGTGGAGTCGCCAGGTGGATGATTATGAATATTTGAAGCAGGATGCTGTCCACCATCAGCAATTAGAAGCCAATCTAGAGGCGAAGCGGTCCTTGAATCTTAGATTATCCCCAGTGGAGTCGCCATTATGTTGGTATTCCCATGTTTTGGCCAGATTGGCAAGACCAAAAGATGAGACAACATCAGAACCACTTTGGGGCCCTAGGATCTATCCCTCCTGGACCCGGAGAGGGATCTCTCCAATAAACAAAGAATGATTTATCTTTGAAGCTCAAATGAGATGTTAGGCTAGGTATGAAGCACAGAAGGGGGGTTTTTAAATGATTTGGTTGAAGGGTTGCTGGGTTGGTTAGGAGATCACAGACTGGGAAAGCAATGGGAAGAAAGGAACAGAACAGCAGGAGGCTTCAACAAAGAGGATAGGCCAAGACCGTGCCATCCATTGGGCTATGGAGTCATGAGAGGAAATTACTTGCACCCACTAGCCAAGGCTTCCAAAGGGAAAGTCATCTATACTAAATGATCTTTAGATTAGAGAGTGGGGTGGAACGTTAAGGAGGAAAGTGAAAGAAGGAAAGCAACGAATTTTCTGTCTATAGATCAGGTCAGAGGTCATTTAACTCCAGACCTGCTTGGACATACTCAAAGGCAGCTCTCAAAGAAGCAATGGGGCTGCTTATAGATCAGACCAGAGGTCATTTAATTCCAGGTCTGCTTTAGCAACTCCAAGGGAAAAACAGAGATAGATTTGACAAAGAAGCATCCAAGTGGCAAACCCCCAAGTTCATACATCAGCTAGCAGGCAATAACATCCGCTGCACTGGTTAAAACCATGAATTTACTCTTGGATAACACATTTTAGCAGAAAACATTGATGGCAAGGAGAGCAGACAGCATAGGGCACCTAACAAGGGTGAATCCTATACCATTATTCTTATGCAAGCCCAGAAGAACATGAAACAATATGAAAATGTAAATAACAGAGTTAAGAAAAACATCACCAATAGTAATAGACCAGGATCCTGTGAAATGTGCTTTGATTAATTGATGCAAAACCAGTCATGTACAATATGGCTCAATGGCTAATACAGCCCAGACTTTCTCCTCCCAGCCTATTACATACAAACTACTCTGCTATTCCCTCCCACGACTGTTCTAACAGTCAAACTGAATCCCTCTAACAGCAGATGCCCAGAAAGGCAACAACAACCCTTACAATTCGTTCTCGGGGATCTTTTATAGGAGAAGAGGAAGAGAAAGAAGTAGATGAGAAAATGAATGAGACTCATTAAGACAGAATGGCGGAAGTGTCCATGCCCACACTGCTTAATGGCTATATGTGGCGCTCTAAGTACTCTGCAGACTGTTTGGAGGCTCTGTCAGGCCGGGAATTGACCTCTGATATGTTCTTTAAGTCCTTTCTGGTGCTTGGAGCTCTGCGCTAGCCTTTTGGAATAGATGGACTGGTGAAAGATCTACACGGTTTCTCCATTCCTCTTTAATGCTGCTTGACAGTCTCTTGAGAAGTTCTGTCAGTGTATTAATCTGTTTAAGGGCTCGAGGAGGCATGGAGGTTGCTGTAGGAAGGTGTACGTCTGGAGAGAACATCCTGCTATTAGGTAGCGCAGTAATGACTTTGCTGGTGCGCTCTTAATCTTCAAACAGTGCTTGAATCCTTTGACTGTGGGATTATAATCATTAATCTTCACTTACAGGCTCAAATCCCTTAAATCCGTCTCTGCTATCCCGTTTGGCCGCTGAATTGGCGTCTCTGTGCTATCTGCACAATTTAAAATAAACCTGTTTATAACCTGGGCAGTGGTGGAGAAATACTGTGGAGGCAGAGGAACGCTGGCGGAAGAGTGGAGAAACGATGGAAAGTGGTGGCGAAACTAAGGAAAACAGTGGAAACGGTGCAGAGTGGCGGAGAAATGATCGCTAGTGTAGATGGCCAAAGGCTTTCACTTGAGTGAATTACAAAGAAAAGGGTGCAAAACAATGGAGCGGAGCATGGATGTGGGACCCAGCAGAGGCGGAGGGCGATTGAATCAAAACCGTTAGATCTTAACCCAACGGACGGACAGGATGAACTTGGGCCAATCGCAATCGAAGATCTGAGCGAGGAGCGATCGCAACGCACAACACAGAAGTTCCGATTGCGATTGAGATTGGAGATGCGATTGAGCTAGGACCGTCGATCTGGGGAAGGAATGGACGATGGAGATGAAATCGGAAGGGAAGAGAGAAAGGAATGCGATTACGATCGGAGAGGGACTTGCGATTGAGCGCTGACCGTTGATCTCGGGTCCAGATCAACGACTCACAATCCATCGGAGGGGGAAACAGGAGGTGCGAAGGGAATGAAGCGATTAGCGCTGAGCCGTAAGATCAGCAGGGAGATGAATGGTCTGGATGTAATCGGAGCATCGGGAGAAGGACTTGCGATTGACAATCGAGAGGGGAAAAGTGATTGAGCGCTGGCCGTCGGATCGTGGAACAGATCAACGGCTCAGATGCAATCGGGGGACAGGGTTGCGATTGATCGGAGGGCGCACTTAACATGTTGCGATTGCGATCGGGCGGGGGGCTGCGATTAGCACTCTGCCGTCAGATCTTGTGATAGATCGACGGCCCAAAACTCATCGCAGGACTTATGTGTTTAGGACAATCGCATCAGGGGTTTTCGGCTGTAACAAAGGAAATGCACCCGCTGATAGTTCCGATTGCGACAAGCGCCGGGGACTTAAGCATTTGGTCCTGGCGCGGGGTCATATGTGGGGAAGTGGTTAAGGGGCTTTGCGGAAAGGGGCTAGGCCTATAACAAGGTCGGAATGTGGGTTTTTTAGCCCGTTTTAATGTAATTTGAGGGCTGGGGAAGGGGAACGGTAGAGAAATAAAGGGGGAAGAAGCGAAAACCAAGGGTAGGGGGAGAAATTAAAGGGGATTTTGGGAGGATTTGGGGGGTAAATGGGGAAGAAGGGAAAAAATGGGAGAGAAAACAAAGGCTTAATGAGGGGAAATAAGAGGGAAAAGGAAGCCTTTGGGCATTTCTTCATCAACAGAGAGGCTTTATAAGGGAAATCAGTGGAGGGGATTTTATCAAAGGATAAAAGGCACATAGAGGCTTCAAGGAGACTGTGTTTTCAGGGGAAAAGCATTCATGAAGACTCAAGAAATAATTTAGCCCCCTATTTGCTTGTACAAAATTTCGCAGGGACTAACGGACTCTAAACATTATATTATTCTCTTGGAGCACTTCAGTTAAGTGCACGGATGTGGCACATCAGCTGATAGAAGGAATTACGCTATTCTTGAGGGTTTACTGGAGCTATTGCATGGAGAACTTTAGTTAGAACTCATGTGACAGAGTTTGGTGGAGTTGTATTTAGTTTAACTCGGTTAGACTCGGTTGAGCTAGTTGTATCTAGTCTAACTAAATGATACACTAGTGAGAGTGGAGTGAATTAATTAGTTAATTAATTCACAAATAATAACTCATTAATCAACTGAAGAATACATCAGTTAACTACAGTGCATGGAAGTTTCAGTGGAGACTAGTGGAGAGATAGGTGAAAGAGCGAGTGTGACTATCAGTTGTGACTATAGTGTTGCATTGTTTGCACCACACATTCATTGGAGATGCCAATGAGGATTGAGTGAGCAAGGCTGGAGAAATTCGAGTTCATTCAAAGCCATTCTTTAGTAGGGATTGTGCAATAGAGGTAGGCTAGCAGGTGGCAAAGATCAGTGCATGGATTTGCAAGATTGGGCCTGATTAGTGTATAGCGATTGTATTGTACTGAGAGCTTGATATGATCAGCTTTGTATGAGGATTTTTACATTATCTCTATGACATATATTATATACAGATATTTGGGGTTTTCAGCTTTAGGCTTTCCTGTTAAACAACTGTGTTAATGTGTGCGAATTTTTATTGTTTCATGTGTGCATTGCAATCTTGATTTAATTTCCACAAATGATCAATGGTGGAATAGATTTTGTATTTTGCATGAAGTTAAAATAGTGTGAGATCAGGAGAATCTTGGACATACAACACATAAGTTATATAATTTCTACATGGTATCAAAGTAGTTGGTCATTGGAGCAAATTGCAATTATTGAAGCGGTTGAGTTTTGTGCTGGTGGAATTCAAATTTGCTGGAGTGTTTTCTTGGTGTCGAAGTTGAGCATCCATTGAAATGTATTTCAACGGATTGTGATTGGAGTATTCCCTTGATGGGAGCTCAAATTATATTGCATGGAAGGACAGGATGGAGGTGGTGTTGGATGATAATGGGATGAAGGATTTCATCGATAGCGATGTTCCTAAGCCGGGTTCTAGCGATGCAGCCGCACTTGACGCATGGAAAAAGAAGGTAGAAAAGTGTCGAAGGATTCTATTGGAAGGTGTGAAAGACCACATTGTGTCTAGCCTTAACGATAAAGCCATTCCATTCTTAATGTGGAAGTCTTTGACTCCAAATCAGAAGTGACCAAAGGAAGTTGGCACTTAAAGACAAGCTCAGAAAAATAAAAATGGAGAAGAATGACACTATTCCGGTATACTTGAAAAAGTTTTTCCACTGCAGGGATGAGCTTGGGAGTGTAGGAGTTAGTGTGGATGAAGAATACTTGGTGAGCTTGGCTCTCCTTGGGCTTCCGAAGAGTTGGCATAGCTACGAAGACTCTGTCAATGGACGAAAGAAATTGCCAGGATGGGAGCGACTTTGGTCGGATCTTGTGCAGGAGGAGATAAGGCGGAGTACCAGGGATGGCTCTTCATCAAATAATTATGATGAAGAGGATTTTACTTTGGCTGCCAAAGCAAGGAAAGGGAAGCGGAAGAAAAATCCTTCTCAATCCAGTGCAAATGGCAAAGAGCGTGACATGTCCAAAGTGAAGTGTTTTCACTATCACGAACATGGGCATTTCACCACAAATTGTCCACAAAAGAAGAAGAACAAGTAGGTTGCTACAACTGTAGCTGGTGAGGCTCTTGCCTCGAAATTCAAGCTTTACTTCTCATTGATCACATGCATGGTGTCTAGTGCATTGGGATCGGGGTGGTACTTTGATAGTGGTGCTTCCTTTCACATGATGGGAGATGTGAATCTTTTCAGTGACTTGGTAGAGAAAGATCTCTAGTTTCAGGTTGAGTTGGGTGATAATGGATGATACAATGCGACCGAAATTGGTACCATTACCTTTCATAGGGATTCAGGTAAACTCATTCTTTTACAATATGTTGTGCATGTTCCAAGTTTAAAGAAGAATTTAATCTCAGTCGCAATGTTAGAGGATAAAGGGTATGATTTTGTATTTAGTGAAGGATAATTTTTCCTTCAGTACAAAGCAACAGGACAAGTCAAGAAGGTTGGGATTCGAGTGAAGAATCTCTACAGACTTGAAGTAGGTGGGATTTCTACGGAGCTTCCTACTATTGGGAAGTGCAAGAAAGCCATGCAATTGAAGCTTGAGAGGGAGTTGGATTTGCATGCAGGTAAGAGTGAACCTCGGGATGTGGATCAGCCACAAGATGAGGATCATGGAGTGGGAGAAACCACTCATGAAGAGAAATTTCTAGCCAGATGGGCAGAGGGAGTGCATGCAGGTATACCACCAGGTGAGAGGTGGGGCAACATGCATGATTAATCCCAAGAGGAGATTTCTAGGCAGGATTCATGGAGATGGTGTGGATCTCATGAATTGAACCTGGCTACAAGGTGCCCACAGAGCAGTAGTAGCATGATCAGTTGGATTGATGCAGGCATATCAAAGTGATAGTGTCGGATACTGGAGTGCGGTTCATAGTTGATAGCAAGTGCAGAGTGCATGGGTGCAGAGTTCAATATTGCAGTGGTTCCTGAAGACATGTGCAGTTGGTACCAGCAGAAGTCGAAGAATTTGATGATAGATGCATTAATATTGATTGAGTTTTTTGGAGCCTTTCAGTTTTGGAAGTGTTTCAGCAAGAGTTGCAGAGCAGATGCATGGAGTTGCAGGGCACTTGCAAAGGTTGCAAGGCGAATGCATGGAGTTGCATATCGCATGCAAAGACAGTCCTTTCTTGTTGAGAGGGAGTGTTGAATTTTTCAACAAGAAACAGTGAAGGAGGCATCCTAAAACATCATCCTTGATCCTAGTTGGAAAATAATCACCTAAACTAGGTGGGGCCCAAACAGGTGATTTTTGGCGCAAAGTCTATTTTTAGACAGTGTCTATTTTTAGACATGTCGATCATATTCTATGAGTTGCAGGATGCTATTTGTGGATGGTTGGTCAAGTTGGAAAAATAGATGGACTTCTATTTTTAGACATATTGGGTCGAGTCTATTTTTAGACTGCCAGTCTAAAAATAGATATGTCGAATATTATTAGCTCTTAATAATATTTGGACTCTAAACATTATCTTATTCTCTTGGAGCACTTCAGTTAAGTGCAAAAATGTGGCACAACATCTAACAAAAGGAATTAAGCTATTCCTAAGGTTTTACTGGAGCTAATGCATGGAGGACTTTAGTTAGAGCTCATGTGACAAAGTTTGGTGGAGTTGTATTTAGTTTAACTCAGTTAGACTCAGTTGAGTTAGTTGTATCTAGTCTAACTGAATGATACACTAGTGAGAGTGGAGTGAATTAATTATTTAATTAATTCACAAATAATAACTCATTAATCAACTGAAGAATACATCAGTTAACTACAGTGCATGGCAGTTTCAGTAGAGACCAGTGGAGAGATAGGTGAAAGAACAAGTGTGACTATCAGTTGTGACTATAGTGTTGCATTGTTTGCACCACACATTCATTGGAGATTCCAATTAGGATTGCATGAGCAAGGCTGGAGAAATTTGAGTTCATTCAAAGCCATTCTTCAGCAGGGATTGTGCAGTAGAGGCAGGCTAGCAGGTGGCAAATATCGGTGCATGGATTTGCAAGATTGGGCCTGATTAGTGTGTAGCGATTGTATTGTACTGAGAGCTTGATATGATCAAATTTGTATGAGGATTGTTACATGATATCTACGACATATATTATATACAGATAGTTTGAGTTTTCAGCTTCAGGCTTTCCCATTAAACAACTGTGTTAATGTGTGTGAATTTTTATTGTTTCACGTGTGCATTGCAATCTTAATTTAATTTCCACAAATGATCAATGGTGGAATAGATACTGTATTTTGCGTGAAGTTAAAATAGTGCGAGATCAGGATAATCTTGGACATATAACACATAAGTTATATAATTTCTACACAAACCTTAGGTTTAATGGTTAATGTTTTATTCACCGTGACAGGTTAATGTTTTTTTTATTAAAGAATTAGGACTATATAACATATAACATATATATTGTAAATATATATATTTACAATATATATAATAATAAAAAATGTATTGTGATATCTATATATATATATATGTGTGTGTGTGTGGGTGTCTGTGCCCGAAGGCGAAAAAGAAAGTGTAAGCACATTGACTGTGTATTGTATTATGCCCAAAGGCAGAAAACAAAAAGAGAGACAGAGAGAAATTTTTTTGAAGTGTTGTGTGTGTCAAGCAGTCAGAAGATTTGCATTGTAATCCAGAACTTCATTCTGAAGACAGAATATGATTTTGTAACAAATTTTTATTTTAAATGAAAGAATGTGTTTTCATCCATAACTGTCCATATCTTTTGTATTGAATATCTATGTTTAGTTGAGAAAGTGTGTTTCCTTTATGTGTTAGGAATAGTCAAAAATTTCAACACGGTTCTGCTCCTCAACATTTTTTAAAGGCACTTAGCGATTGATCTTTTGTCATTTTGTAAAGGAATTTAGCGATAGAACAACACTTTTCATATTGCTTCTATTCAGAAGCTCTTGGATTTTGTGTAGCATACAAGACCGCTGACAGGAATTATTGGTTGCTTCAATGCTGGAAAGTAGATCTATACCTCTGGTCAATGCTTCTTGAATGCAACTTCACATACCCATTGTTGAGCCTCAAAATTGTGCTTCCTTTCATCTTATTTTACCTCATTTTCCTTTGTCCATTGATATCCTAGACCCAATTGATCAATGAATTTAGTTAAATTTACTTTTAGAATGATTTACATGACTGACTTGCTAAGTTTTGTGATTTTTTCCATTGTAAAGCATTTTGACCGGAACTAGCTGCAGAATGCAGACATTCTGTAGCTAACCGGCAATTCTATAGCTGTCTTCACATTTGGGTATGTTCCAGGTGGCCTCTCAAGAAAAACGGCATATGGGCATAATCCACGTCATGTCTACATTGTTCGTTGCTCACCATGAAGGAATAAACGGATTCTGGATATGGTTTTGATACGTGGGAAGACATTTAGGAAGGCAGACTTCTATTAGGACTGTCTCAGTCCAGATGTCCTTTTCATTTTTATGTTGCCACTTCAAGAGTCCTAATGTGATTTCGATAAGGAAAGACAATGCTCCTGGAATTGTTGCAAGTCTTGTTATGTATATTTGTTATATAAACACTTGGGAAACCGAGAGCTAGGCTAGATTTTGTTCTAGATTTTTCTTAGATTCTGTGCTACATTTCTGAAGATGCAGATTTCTCTGTTCAAGTTATTTCCTCTTTTAATGAAGCAGACAGTGTTGTTTTGAAAGCGTTAATTTGATTTGGAGTTAGATTCCGTTAGGTGGTAGAGGGCCCCTGCCTCTTGCACGGATTTATTTGGGTAATTTAGATAAGTATCCTAGCTGCCTTTACATTTCTTGAAGTTGAATTCGTAGTTGTTTTCATTAGTTACTATAGTTATAACTCGTTCTAAAAACTCTTCCAAAAGAAGAAGCTCTTCCAAAATATTATGAAAAGGAATGGGAAATGGCTATAATATCGTAGGATTTAATTGTAATCTCTTTTGCTCACCATCACAGTTATACTTATGCTAAATACTCTTCCACAAGAAGAAACTCTTCCAAGAAATCTTTATAATGTCTTAAGCATGATTGTGATCCTGAACGCTTCATTTGTGTGTTTGCACTAAGTACCATAGTTGTCCTTGCTCTTAAACGCTTGTCCAACATATCATAATGATGAGTGGGAGATAGCCATGATATCTTAGTTTTTAATTGCTTTCAGTCTTTCTGTTTGCATAGCATAAGTTAGGATACTCCGGAGTTTAATTGCACTTAATTCATTGTTCGGTTGTTTTGCTTTAAGTTTGATAATGACTTGTAGTTTAACACTTTGTTTTAGACTAGTGACATCTTAAGCACGAGTTTTTAGCTTCATTCATTGCATTGGCACTCCACATTCGGTTGTCATTCATTGCATATTAGATTACTTCGGTTGTTAAACTTAACAAAACGACCTTCATTATTCACAAACCTCTTCTTGTTCTAAAACCCATAATTGATTCATAACCATATGAACGAGAAGACAATATCATTTTAAGGCTCGAAGTACTTCGCAACTTCCTGATCATCTTACAAACAAACATTTCTTCAAGAGACTATTTTAAAAAACCTCTAACCTTTGAGTGAAGTGTAGTGTTATCAAACTAAGTGGCATAATAGAGTTAGGAACTAGCCTTAGAGTAAAAGACCTTATGATGGTATCAATATTTTACTCCAATTATTCTTCAACAAATCTCTAATCAAGGACAAAATTTTGCATCATTATAAGTTAGTTGTTTAAGCTGTTTAGATAGGAGGATTTGCATACTTAATTGACCATGTCTCAAGCTCTCTCTCAAAACACCTTTGATGAAAGCATTTGACAAGTTGAATTTATGTTTTGAATCATTTGTTTAAAATTCATTATCAAGCTTTGTTTCTGCTTAGTCATAGTTTAGATTTGATTCGTTTCGATATTGCACTTGCATTTGTCATTTGTCATCAACCAATTAGGCTTCACTCTGTTTTTAATCATTAGCTCCTTTCCATTAGCTTTCTAGTCATTTTTTCCTTGTGAACATAAAACTACCAAAAGACCAAAAACATCGAAATCATCACAAAAGACCAAAAACATCATAAAATACTACACGCAACGCATTAAGAAACAAACACCTAGGTACATACAGGGTACACTTCAATTTAGCGGTTTACCAACCCCTGGTTGACACTTAAATGAGCTCAATTTAGGAGACTAGATTGAGACCAAACATTTTGGCGCCGTTCTTTGGGGAAGTGAAAACTAGGTAACCTTTGTTTCTTAGCATCCAAAAAACAATTTTATGCGTAGGGAGAGAGATTCAAGGGGAAGATTTATAAGCGACAGAGGCGGAAGTTTGATTTCTAGAACACCACTTGTTTCACCTAGATCCGGAGCTAGTACACCTTCAACTCAAACCCATCTTCCATCCTTTACTGATCCTGGACTTCTAGAAGACCTGAAATCAGATATCCCATTAGAGAAACCTTCCACTTCATCCACTGAACCTGCCATAGAAAAAGATCTAAAGACTCCTGGTAGGGACATAAATCTTTCCACTTCCACAGGAGAGTCAACCATGGCAGAAGAAGGAGGAGGAGGAGTTTTTAATGGAGAACACACACTATTTGGAGGTAGAGGTAGAGGTAGATGGAGAAGGAGGTAGAGGAGAAGGAGGCAGAGGTGCGGATGGAGGAAAAGGTAGAATAGGAAGCTCTTTTGGGTTCCCTATAATTGATGAAGAAACCAATACAACCATGAAAAATATTTCAGCCTCTGTCCTTCCAAACTTCTATGGACTTAAAAATGAAGATTCTGAAACCTTCTTATTCGAATTTGAAGTGCTTTGTAGAACTTATGACTACTTACAAGATGCTCAAAAATTGAAATTATTTCCTTCAACTTTGAAGGGAGCATCATTGAAGTGGTTTATGAGTCCGATCGGCAGTTCTATTAGAACATGGGAAGACATGAAACAAGCATTTCTAGAGAGATATTTGGATTATTGTATGCCGGTTAATCATAAGGAAGAAGTGTTCAAGATGTTACAAAAAAGAAGATGAAAATTTGGAAGATTTGTTGGAGAGATTTAATTACAATATCAAAAGATAAAAAAATGGAAAACCTAGATCAAGACACCTTAAAAGCTCTTTTGTTGAAAACAATTAGGGATGAATGGTTGGATATTCTTAACATGATGGGAAAAGGGGATATATCACAACTCACATTACCCGAAATATCCGAGTTATGTATCAACCTTTCAAGAGGGAAATCTAAAACTATCAAAGGTCCAAGAGATCCCTGCTCTTGCAAGGGCAAGTAAGTCTTCTTATGGGACGAGTAAGTAGATCGAAATAGGTCACATGTTTGATGATTTTAAATCGACATCTTAGGGAGTCTTAGTGAACAAATAGACACCCTCAAGATACAAAACAAGCAAAAGGCTGAATCTGATGCCTTGGCAATCTTTTTGTCCCAAATGTAGAAAGAAACATACCTTGAGAGAGTGTCCTTTGGATGTAAAAGTTGTAGAAACTCGTGTCATTTGTTACGAAAAACATGAGACCAAGAATTATCCTTCTCTTCGGGTCTCAAAGTTGTCTTTCGGGAGGAAACTCCTACTGATTCCACAGAGTCTCTCAATTTTGTATCTAGAAGGCCTTAGCGGGGACCTCAAACACAAGGATTCCATGATCAAATGTATAATCAACCTCCACCTTGGAATTCTTGGCAGCAACCTTGGCCCCAATTTCAAAATCAATCTCGAGTCATGGGCACAAGGAACACAAAGTCCCTATGGAAGATACTCTCCATACTATCGGTATCCACCATCCTATCCACCATACCCACATTTTTTATCCTCAAAATCCTCAACAAAATTTTCCTCAAAATCTTCAACAAAATTTTCAACAAAATCCTCAACAACATCATCAAAACCAACCACATCAAAATCAACCACTTTCATTACCATTCCCTCAAAAAATCAAATCAATTTCCTGCTCAATCCATACCAAACCCCAATAATAAGAACCCTCGGAATACATACATGATAGAAGGCGAACAATTTCCAACTTATTTAATTACTCCTTTAGACCTTAGTGATGTTCAGCGAGGGTCCGGAAGAATACTTGAAAAGAGGAAACCTTCGTGATCATACAAGAACAAGATAATTACGAGGAAGACTCCCTACGGGTGAATAAAAGTCTTAAGGAAGACACATCCTTTCAAGACCCAAACAACTGAAAAAACTAAAACAAAAAGATCCAATAAATCCAACTCCTATATTAGAGCAACCATCTACATCTACTTCTATACCTCCTTTTCCGGAAAGATTACAAATTGATAGAGGTGTAGAAAAAACAAATCATGGTGCCTAATTATGATTTCTTAGATGAGTTGAGAAATGTTTGCATTAAAATTCCATTATTACAAGCCATCAAAGAAATCCCAATTTTAGCCAAAACAATAAAGGAGTTGAGTATGAAGACAACAAGAAAAAAGAATAAGAGAAACAAAGAAAATTCAAGCTGGTAGGAAAAAATAGCGAGACATTATGATGGGCAAGATTGCTATTCCAAAGTATCTTGACCTAGGAAATCCAGATTGTCAAAATTCACATCAATGGAATTGAAATTCAAAACACACTCATCGATTTAGGAGCGAGCAATAAATATCATGAGTAGAAAAAATCATGGACAAACCGAAACTTCCTAATCTTCTCTTTACACCCACACTATTACAATTAGCAGATAGATCCGTGATCAAACCGGATGGGGTAATAGAAGACATTCCAGTGTCCCTAGATTCTTGGGAATACCCCTGTGGATTTCATGATCCTAACTCCTAAGAATAATCTAGGAGGCCATCCCTGTTATATTAGGAAGACCTTGGTTGGCTACAATTGATGCTTTTATTAGTTGTAGGTCCGGTGATATGTATATTTCTGATGGTAGTTCAACTAAGAAATTCACTTTATATCCTCCAACTAGGACAATTACGGATCTAGATGACACTCAATGGATAGAGGATGAAGAATATTTACAACCACTCTTCACAATTTCAGAAATTAGTGAAGATAATCAAATTACGAATACTCTAGAAAACTTTGAATCCTCTCGAACACAAACATGAATCATTTCGGGAGGGATCTAATATTGAATTTTTGTCATCTAGGCGAGATGTCTCTTCATTCTATGGACAAATTTGGCAGCTCTACAAGTGAGATTTTTTCCGAGGCAAAACTTTGAACATAAACAAGAACCTAGAAAAAATCTCAACAAGAAGAGTTAATCAAAGTATTACAGAGACATTCTTACGCATATGCATGGGAGTACACCGACATGAAAGGGATAAGCCCCAAGACTTGTACTCATCACATCTATATAGAGGCAAATTGCAAACCAATCGGACAGACCTCAAAGACGGATGAATCCAAATCTTAGGGAAATTGTTAAAGAAGAATTGCAAAAAATTGTTAAATGTTAATTTTATCTATCCTATTTTAGATAGTCGGTGGGTTTCTCCTTTGGTAATTTTGCCAAAGAAAAATGGAAAATGGAGGGTGTGTGTTGACTACGAGAACTAAATAAAGCTACTCTTAAAGACCATTTTTCCCTTACCTTTCATAGATCAAGTATTAGATACATTAGGCTGGCAAAAAGTACTTCTCATTCCTAGATGGGTTTAGTGGTTACAATCAAATCCAAGTAGCACTTGAAGACCAAGACAAAACCACATTCACTGTCCTTGGGGGTACCTATGCTTACCAAGTATTGCCATTTGGATTATGCAATGCACTCGCAACATTCCAAAGGGAAGTATTAGGAATTTTTTCGGATCTAATACATGAGCTGTGTAGAGGTGTACATGGATGATTTCACGGTTTACGGGAACACATTTGAAGAGGCTTTAGAAAACGTGGAAAAAAGTATTAAAAAGATGTCAAGAAGCAAACCTTTCACTTAGTCATGAAAAAATGTTTTATGATGTTTATCGAAGGTATTGTTTTAGGGCATCATATTTCGAGGGGATGGGATTAGAGTTGATGAGTCAAAAGTTGAAGTCATCTCTAACCTATCTATTCCAAGTTGTCAAAGAGATGTTAGAAGTTTTCTAGGATTTACGGGGGTATTATCGGAGATTTATAGAAAACTTCACCAAGATAGCATCTCCACTCTTCAAATTACTTACCAAAGATTGTGAATTCAAGTGGACTTCGATTGCCCAGTTAGCTTTTGAAATCTCGAAAACCAAAATTTCTGAAGCACCTATATTAAGGGGACCTAACTAGAAGTTACCTTTTCATATCTCGATAGATGCTTCCGATACGGGCTCTAGGAGAAGTATTGGGACAAAAATATTTAATTCCCTATGCCATCTATTATATCGGTAAAAAATTTGACTCCTGCAGAGTTAAACTATCTGTATGCTGAAAAAAAGAGTTTTTAGTCTGTTGTTCATGCCATAAACAAATTTAGACACTATATAACGAGGCTATGAAACTTTTATTCACACTGATCATTCTACAATTAGATACCTAATGAACAAATCAATCACTAATGGCGAGTTATAAGATGGTTATTGCTCTTACAAGAATTCAACATTACTCTTCTAGATAGGCATGGAAAACAAAACACGATAGCTGATTTCCTATCTAGACTCCAAAATATCAAAGATGACACTCCAGTTGAAGATCAATTTCCCTGATGAATATCTTTTTGCAATCTCTACTCAAACTCCATGGTTTGCTTGATATTGCTAATTATTTAGTTTCGGGAAAATTTCCTTCAATTATGAATGCAAGGGATAAAAGAAAAAATCATTTGTGATAGTGCAAAATATTCATGGGTTGCTAATGAGTTGTACAAGACAGGTCCAGATTTGATCATTAGAAGGTGTGTTCGTGAAGATGAGATGCTCGATATTCTCAAGGCATGTCATGATGAACCTTGTGGCGGACACTTTGCGAGATAAGAGGACAGCCTATAAGATCCTTAATTTAGGATATTATTGGCCATCCTTGTTTAAAGATGCTAAAGAGTATGTCAAAAGGTGTGACGAGTTGCCAAAGGGTAGGGAAACCTTCTCCTTCGGGGTGAGATGCCATTACAACCTCGAGTGCAGATTGAACCTTTTGAAAAAATGGGCTTTGGATTTTGTAGGACCTATTAGTCCTCCATCAAGACAAAAGAAATATATATTAGTTTGCACTGATTATGTTACTAAATGGGTAGAAGCTAAACCATTACTTGTTGCTAATGAAGCATCCGTAGTTACTTTTCTTTTTGAGGATATTTTTACTCGCTTTGGTGTCCCAAGGGAAATTGTTACGGATCAAGGAGCTCAATTTACATCAAGGCTAGTGGAGCAAATGATGGAGAAGTAAAAAAATCAGACATAGAAAATCTACTCCTTATCATCCACAAGCAAATGGTCAAGTGGAATCTACTAATAAGGTCATTGAAGGAATCCTAACAAAAAGCTTGTCCATTTACATAGAAGAGATTGGGTAGATAGGCTTCTCGAAGCCTTGTGGGCCTATAGAACTACATGGAGAAACACAACGGGCCATACTCCTTATGAACTTGTTTATGGAAAGCATGTTTTGTTTCCCATAGAGTTCCGAATTCAAACTTTCAAAATGGCGAGTTCAGCTAGGACTTGATTTAACGAAGGCACAAAAGCATAGGCTGGAGCAAATCAATGAATTGGATGAGATCGGACAAGATGCGATTCGAGAAAACAAGTCTAGTCCAACAACAAAGGGCTAGATGGCATGACAAGTACATCAAAGAGAAGAAATTCAAAGAAGGTGACTGGGCTCTCTTGTTTGATTCCAAATTCAAGGATTTTCAAGGGAAATTTCGGACACATTGGCTTGGGCCATATGAAATTGTTGAAATTTTTTGATAATGGGAGCGATAAAAATCAAAACTATAGATGAAAAAAGAGGTCACTTTTCTTGTGAATGGTCATAGATTGAAGTTGTATCACAAACCACTCTCAAGAGAAGAGTTTGTCAAGAAGTTCCAAGAATGCGAGTGATGTGAAGTTAATGAAGAAGAATTTTTTCTTCTTCATCAACTTGATTAAATTTTTTCGAAGTATTTCTCTTTTGAAAAAAAAATAATAATAATAATAATAATAAAAAATTTAAAATAAAAAAAAATAATAATAAAATAAAAGGTATAAACATGAAAACCAATCATAGATTGGCATGTTTATACGAGAAAAGATAGGGTGAAAATCGAGTCTCTCCGACACTCTAACTTTTCCCATTTTGTTTTTGCAAGCAGCTGTTACAAAATCATAAGTTCAGATCCATAGTGCTTATGATCCATCTCATTTCATTTCACTTCATTCACTTATACATCCATATTCCATTTCATTCATTCATGCTCTACCTCATTCCATATTTCATTCATCCCATTCCATACTCCATCCATCTCATTTTCATGTCAAAATTTAAAGTTTGATGTCTTGTTGTAAATGAATAAAACATGTCATGGATTGCAGGGCAGTTCTTATGTTCTTCCACTCCATTTCATAAACTGAATCCATTTCATTTCATCATCCACTTCATACATATCATAACACATCATCCATCTCCATTCATATCATATAACATTTCACCTATATCCAAAAAACACTCCATTCGATGATTAAAATACTCTACAAGTACATTTTGCAGCTCAACGGACATTACATGGCTGATCAGACCTTTCTGTGACCGGACATTCATTCTGCAGCTACAAAATTCTGAAGGCACCAACCAGCAAACATTAGAATTTCAACAAAATGATCCAGAATATCCATGAATAAGAAACATCAAGAAGAATTATGAAGACTCTTCCAAAGGTGAACAAATAAGACAAAGACTACAAAAATCAAATGAAAAGAAGAGGTAACAAGTTTAGATTATAATGGCATTTCATAAAGTTTAGCATAGTTTTAGTTATGAATTGTTCGAAAAGGTTGTTTTAATTATTTTTATTGATCATGACCAATAAACCCTCCACAAACTTTGGATTAAATCTCTCATTTCAAATTTCATGCCCGACATCATTTAAGCGGTTCAAATGGTCGAAGTGTTTGAATTCTTCACGTCACCCAACAAAATCATTGAATGATGATTTTCTTTTCTATTGTAAAAATCTCCGCCGTCTTTTCAATCATTAATTCGCTTCCTCCACCTCACTCCATTACCTCATTTCGTAACTACCTCCATCACTCCATTCTGTAGCCGGCACTTCATTCCGCAAACAGAGATATCCTTACCACCGAGAGCGAGCAAAAGGATAAACACGGAGGTATAGCAGCGTGAGAATTTGAAGCCATTTTTTACGTGGGCGGACAAAGTATCACCGTGGGAAGAGATTGAGCATTATCACTTTGTAAACACGGAGGTATAGCGGTGAAGAGTTTGAATCCATTTGTTACCAAGAGACAGAGGTATAGCGACGTGAGAATTTGAAGTCATTTACCACCAAGAGATAGAGGTATAGCGAGTGTGGGAATTTGAAGCCATTTGTCACTTTGTCAACCGAGAGGCATATCAATCCAAAGTTTCATTGTGAACTAGAGGCATATCAGCTCGAAATTTGAAGCCATTTTTCATTGTCAAGTAGAGGCATATCAGCTCGAAGTTTGAAGCTATTTTCATTGTCAATCAGAGGCATATCAGTCCGAAGTTTGAAGCTGTTGTCACTATCAATCAGAGGTATATCATTCCAAAGTTTTAATCCATTTTCATTAGGAACTTGAAGCCATTTCAATTCAAAGGTGAAAGTTATTATTTCAAAGGGTAGAAAAAGTATTAATCTGAACATTGAAGAAGCAATTATGGGTTTCATTGTAAGAACTGAACCAGTGGGTACAAAATACCTAGAAGGCTACCCTCAATGTAAAGAAATGTTGCAACAGATAAGATGGCTTCCTGTGTTCAAAGAAGGGTTCAATTTTTAGAGACAACTCTATATCATCATGGCTTGGTGAAAATTTTAATTGAACACCATTTAGCCAAAACAAATGATACATGGGACAATTTCTTGATAAGAAATCATTTTGAAGAGCCAAAAGAACCCTCACCTAAACAATAGCCTACAAGGAGAAGTAGAAAATGGAGAGCTTCAAAAATTGAAATTGACAAAACAGGTCCCAAGAAAGTAGTGAGGAAATCATCTCGGAGAAGTTGACTCAAATAAAGAGACAACTTAAGAAAGAGAAGGTAATCGGGGAAAATACGCCACGAGAGAGAGAGAGGGATCTTCTCGGCCCAAGAAGAAGCCATAGACTAAAGGGGAAACTAAGGAAAAAATCAAATCAAACAAACGGGGGTGATTAATATAGAGGATGAGGAAACATCTATTGAAGAAGATGTTGAAAATGATTTTAATGAAGGAACCCACTGAAATTGACCCCGCTCGAGCAAGATGTTTATGATTATGTTGAAACTTTGGAAAGAAAATCTTCAGAGAGCAGAGAGAGAACCCCTAGTCCTCCACTGTCTAAAATAGATGTGTTAATAAGGGATAGGTATGAGCTGGAGATACTTAATAGACACATCAAAAATGAGAATGAAATTTTGAAGGAACAAGTCAAGGTCAAAACCAATATGAACTCAACCTTATCCCTACATATAGACAAAGTGGAAAAGGCTAATGACAAGTTGAAGAAGAGGAACAAGAAGCTAATCAGGGCACTTACCAACCTAAGGTTAAAACTTGTCATCAGAAAACCTAGAATATCTTTAGCTTCCAGGCAAAGGAGAAGGAGAGGATTAGATGTTCTTGCAAAAGCCTCTGAGTTTATAGGATAATTTGCATGAGGACATGCAACAAGACAACGGTGGGGGTATGTTGAGCCTCAAAATTGTGCTTCCTTTCATCTTATTTTACCTCATTTTTCTTTGTCCATTGATATCCTAGACCCAATTGATCAATGAATTTAGTTAAAATTACTTTTAGAATGATTTACATGACTGACTTTCTAAGTTTTGTGATTTTTTCCATTGTAAAGCATTTTGACCAGAACTAGCTGCAGAATGCGAAACATTCCGTAGCTAACCGAGCAATTCTGCATGTTGTCTTCACGTTTGGGTATGTTCCGGGTGGCCTCTCAAGAAAAAACCGCATATGGGCATAATCCACATCATGTCTACATTGTTCGTTGCTCACCATGAAGGAAGAAACGGATTCTAGATATGGTTTTGATACGTGGGAACACATTTAGGAAGGAAGACTTCTATTAGGATCTGTCTCGGTCCCGGATGTCCTTTTCATTTTTACGTTGCCACTTCAAGAGTCCTAATGTGATTTCGATAAGGAAAGAAAATGCTCCTGGAATTGTTGCAAGTCTTGTTATGTATATTTGTTATATAAACACTTGGGAAACCGAGAGCTAGGCTAGATTTTGTTATAGATTTTGCTTAGATTCTGTGCTACATTTATGAAGACGCAGATTGCTCTGTTCAAGTTATTTCCTCTTTTAATGAAGCAGACAGTGTTGTTTTGAAAGCGTTAATTTGATTTGGAGTTAGATTCCGTCAGGTGGTAGAGGGCCCCTGCCTCTTGCACTGATTTATTTGCGTAATTTAGATAAGTATCCTAGTCTGCCTTTACATTTCTTGAAGTTGAATTCATAGTTGTTTTCATTAGTTACTATAGTTATAACTCGTTCTAAAAACTCTTCCAAAAGAAGAAGCTCTTCCAAAAGATTATGAAAAGGAATGGGAAATGGCTATAGTATCGTAGGATTTAATTGTAATCTCTTTTTCTCACCATCACAGTTATACTTATGCTAAATACTCTTCCACAAGAAGAAACTCTTCCAAGAAATCTTTATAATGTCTTAAGCATGATTGTGATCCTGAACGCTTCATTTGTGTGTTTGCACTAAGTACCATAGCCGTCCTTGCTCTTAAACTCTTGTCCAACATATCATAATGATGAGTGGGAGATAGCCATGATATCTTAGTTTTTAATTGCTTTCAGTCTTTCTGTTTGCATATCATAAGTTAGGATACTCCGGAGTTTAATTGCACTTAATTCATGTTCAGTTGTTTTGCTTTAAGTTTGATAATGACTTGTAGTTTAACACTGTTTTATACTAGTGACATCTTAAGCACAATTTTTAGCTTCATTCATTGCATTGGCACTCCACATTCAGTTGTCATTCACTGCATATTAGATTACTTCGAGTTGTTAAACTTAACAAAACAACCTTCATTATTCACAAACCTCTTCTTGTTCTAAAACCCATAATTGATTCATAACCATATGAACAGAAGACAATATCATTTTAAGGCACGAAGTACTTACGCAACTTCACGATCATCTTACAAACAAACATTTCCTCAAGAGACTATTTTTAAAAAACCTCTAACCTTTGAGTGAAGTGTAGTGTTATCAAACTAAGTGGCGAGAATAGAGTTAGGAACTAGCCTTAGAGTAAAAGACCTTATGATGGTATCAATATTTTACTCCAATTATTCTTCAACAAATCTCTAATCAAGGACAAAATGTTGCATCATTATAAGTTAGTTGTTTAACTTGTTTAGATAGGAGGATTTGCATACTTAATTGACCATGTCTCAAGCTCTCTCTCAAAACACCTTTGATGAAAGCATTTGACAAGTTGAATTTATGTTTTGAATCATTTGTTTAAAATTCATTATCAAGCTTTGTTTCTGCTTAGTCATAGTTTAGATTTGATTCTGTTTCGATGTGCACTTGCATTTGTCATTTGTCATCAAACAATTAGGCTTCACTCTGTTTTTAATCATTAGCTCCTTTCCATTAGCTTTCTATTCATTTTTCCTTGTGAACATAAAACTACCAAAAGACCAAAAACATCATAAAATACTACACACAACACATTAAGAAACAAACACCTAGGTACATACAGTACACTTCACTTCAGCAGTTTACCAACCCTGGTTGACAATTAAATGAGCTCAATTTAGGAGACTAGATTGAGACCAAATAGCCATGTTTCACATCGAAAACTGACTTGATACAAGCTTTTAGTGGCTCAATAATGAGCTTGAATTTTTTTATCACATAGGCTCTAGCACATATTTCGTGACTTCATATTTGTGTCACCATTTCTTGAATTCATATTTCTATCACCATTAGAATGTGTACCAGCAAATAGATACAATGGTAATTCCCTCTACATGCACTTTCTTTCCAAACCATGTGACCTATGTGACCTTTACAAAACTATTAACATGGAATTTTCATTCAACGAATAATAAGGCCACAACAAGGTTTCAAATCTCCCATCACAATTCCCTATTTTTATGTAGATAAACTCCTTGTACTTGAAATTACAATAGTCAATATGGCCAGAATTACCATAAATCGACCTCCAGCAAGTGTGTATGTTGTCCTCTGAGGCCGCTTTGCTTCAATTTCAAGGTTTTGGCTTGTAGAATTGAAGTAGCATTTTTTCTTCTCAATGCCTTGTTAGGAGAGAAGATTTGATATTTTTGTTGTGGCTCTAGTCAAGTTTCATGAATTTTCATTTGAATTAATAGGCAGAGGCAAGACAACTCCATGCACGAGCTTGTATATACTCTAAGCTCCACAGTCACTGTAATATGATGTATTAGACTCTTCACCTCAATTTGTGCTTGCATGAGCATCTAGATTTCTGGAAATGGTGAGTCTATTCTGGAAACATGAATTATAACATCGTGACCTATTTCATCAGATCCTCCAGGCATGCCTCTACATGAAAATTGATTTCCACAACAACGTCTCATAGAATTTTTATCGCCCAGTAATTGTACACGGTTTTTTTCTCACAACATGAATTGTTCCACCAACTCTCGTATGCAACACCTATAAGATTAACCTCAATAAGAAATAACTTTCGTTCTCGGCAAGGAAAAATATGTCGATGCTCGATCTTGAGCATGTGGCATCCTGAGCTTCACGATAATGTGATTTCATGCACATTTCCCCCTTAGTCCTTTAGTGCCATCTATGCCCAAAGCCACCAACAACTTTCCGAGCTCTACTTTTGTGCGATGGATATGTGGCCATGACCGCCAAAATCCTATGGGATACCTGCACTATATATGTGAATGACCTCATCTTTAAACAATGATTCATGACAACAAGAAGGCTTGTCACCTTTGATGTTCACTTCAACCAAGGTTTTAACCTCGACCCATTACCAATATACATATAATAATATTAGATCGACTCTCGACTTATACAAGATCAAGGTTGCTCCTCTCAACACTTCATCATCAACCAATATGCACCACAACTTTTCTTCAATATTTAGTCACAAATCATATATTATATAACTAGACCAGCATAATAACCTTTATCTAATACCGAATGATGCCATAGGCCATAGGCCTACAACTTAACAAAAAACACACACATAAAACTTAAATGAAATGAACACCTAATATCTTAAATAATTAATCAATAAATAAAATATTTACAAAGAATTGTTGGCCTCATTCTTGGCCACCATTCCTCACACTCACTCCCAAACTCTACAAAAACTATATGCCTCATGCGTCATAGGCTCACCTCTATTTATACAATTGGATTATAACCCAAGGAGGTTTTAGTTCCTAAGCTATCTCCCAAAATATCTATCCTATCCCTAACATCTCTCATCTAATCTCTAAAATCTCTCATTCAATATCTTATCACTAGATAAGAGCTAACTAATCCATGATCCTCTCAAACCTTCCAAAAACCTCTCAAATCTTCTCCTATTTACAATAATTGTCACTCTCTCCTAAAAACTATAAGAAAATACATCAATTAATTAATCTTCACTTTACGAATTAACTCCTCTAGTAAAATGATTAACCCAGGTTAGATGAACCTACATCATAACACCTCATCGTAGAATTGAGAAGAGGATGCCATGAGAAGAACTCATTTATTGTGCATATAAAACTGCCACCTCCAAGTTTGTACGGACCTCAGGTTGATAAAGTAAATTTGAGTAGCTTTTGGGAGTTGCAACACTCTTGGTGCAATACCAGGGCTCACCACTTTTTGGCTTTGTTGTCAGGGATGTGTCTAAGTAGATGTTTTGATTCTTCTTTAGCATTATTTTCTGCTTTTATTTTACATTCAGTTCCAAAATATTGAAAAGATACAAAAATAATTTGAATCATTCCTCATAGGAGTAGGGATAACCAAGGAAAATTATTACCAAAAACCCCCACATCCCCACACAGTCACCCTTCACTCTTCTTCAGTGAATGTGAGGTTTAAAACACCATAGGTGAACCACTTGAAAAATTTGAAGAAACTACTGGAGATGAAGAGGAACTTGCTTCACCTGAGGAACCTGCTTCACCAATTCAAGCCATGACTGAAACTAGGACCCAAGGAGTATTTTCCATTAGAGAAATCGATGGAGAAACTAGAATGAATAACATCAATCCCTCAACCCTTCCACATTTCCATGGCCTTACTTCTGAAGATCTTGACACCTTCATGTTTGAGTTTGTTGTTGTCTGTAGGACCTATGACTATGCCTCAGATGACCAGAAACTAAAACTATTCCCATCCACCCTCAAGGATGCAGCCTTGTGTTGGTTAATGGGTTTGCCTCGGAAAAACATCACTACCTGGGCACAAATGCAAGAGTCCTTCAAAAAAAAATATAGAGACTACTACATATCCAAATAAACCAAAAAGGAGATATTTAGGATGACTCCGGGACCTGATGAATCCATGGAGGATTATGAAGGAAGATTCCAGTTGAACTATAAAAGATCCAATTACATCCTTGATCCCAAACCACTCAAATTGGAACTTCTCTAAGAGATGAAGGAAGAGGTGATAGAAAATCTTAATTTGTTTTCTAGAGAATACATCTAGTAGTTGCCTTATGAGGACATAAAAAATGTCTTTATAAATCACTCTAGGGAAGCTAGGAAGAAAGGTAGAGCTAACCAAAGACTGACCAACACCCCTTCCTCTTCCACCTTCATCAAACATGAGATTGGAAATATGTTGGAGGAATTAAAAATTGAGATGCTACACACCTTTGCCTAGGAAATGGACATAATGCAGATAAAGAGGAAGAAAGATAAAGCAAGATGGCCTAAACTATCTTCGTCCCTAGATGTACTAGAAAACACCCTTGAAATGAATTTCCACTAAATGTCATAGAGGTTTGCTTAGTCTATGAAAAGAATCATGCCACATATAAGTGTCCCTCCTTACCTGGGCTCACATATGTATATCAAAGTGGGGAAGGAGGCCTTGAGGGCCTCAGTCATATTAGCAGGGCATGCAAGGTGCACCTTACTCTTACTATCATACAAACCAGAATATACCTATATAATCTTGGTATACATCCACTCCTCCATGATGGCCTACACATCCTACTTGGCCTTACACCCCTCCATATCACCCTCAGCCTGTGAACCAACCATTCCAGAAATATGTTCCTCAACCACCTCATTGGAGAAACCCATCGCAAGAGTGGATGCCCAAACACAATCAACCACATTATTTACTACCTCGACCCCAACATCAACCTCATCTCACCCACGTTTCTCCACCTAAGTTGCCTCATATGCCTTCCCAACCCAATCTGAACCCAAGCAACAACCAGACACAATAGGTTTACAGTGGGGAAACATCCTATCCATCTTATGCTGTGGAGATACATGAGATCAACCTCAGGTCTGGAAGAGTACTCCCAGACAATCATCCTCCATCTCCACCTACATAGGTTTAGGAGGAAAAGGAAGAGATAAATACTTATACCAATCAACCTCCTTTTCCTGAGCGCTTGATCCACACTAATCAACACACCCCATAAGAGTCTAAAATTATGGGAGAACTGAAAAAATTGTGTGTGAAGATATCCCTTCTCAAGGGCATTAAGGATGTTCCTATTTACAATAGGCTCATCAAATAAAATTTCTTTAAGAATCCTAGTGGAAAGACGAAAGACACCCCCGCCATTAATGTTGTGGGAAAGTTTTCTGACTTAATGTTGGGAAGGGTGATCTTCCCCAAGTACCTAGACCCTAGAAGTATAGTAGTAGATGTACACATCGATGGTGTCATAGTCCCCCATACTCTGATTGATCTCAGGGCATTAATCAATGTGATGACCAGGGAAACTATGCTTAAACTAAACCTCCAAGGAGCCTTGAGAAAGACCATCAATGTTTTTCAACTTGCAGACAGGTCCACAATATCTCCATAAGGAATTGTTGAGGGTGTTATGGTCTCAATCGACTCCTGGAAGTACCCTACAAATTTCCTAGTCATTCAGCCATAAACCAAGTTTAATGGATATCCTCTCATTTTAGGAAGATCTTGGTTGGCCACTGTTGATGTTTATATCAATTTCAGGGCCTAAAAAATGACTATAAAGAATGGGCCCTTGTCTAAACAACTGATATTGTATCCTCCTGCCCAAAATTTTATTGATCATGACCTACCCTTGTGGTTGAATGATGAAGAAGAAGATGACTAAGTATACAATACCACACCCTACCCCATTTGTACCATAGATATTGTTCTTAGAAGGGGGTAACCCGATGATCTCATCGACCACATCATTCAAAATCCTGAACCCCATTGCCATTCCACTCGATGACCTACTAAGAGAATTTGAAAGCCACCCTTGGATTGAATTGCACTTAGTTGGTTCAATCTCTAAAGCCACAAAAGTTGTGTAATTTATCCCATCAAAATCCATAAAGATTAACACATCCCTCTCAGCCAAAGAAGAGATCAATTATGCCAGCTATTGAAGGAAAACATTGATGCATTTTCTTGGGACTAAAAAGACATGAAATGGATGCATCCCTATGTTTTCACACATCATATTTATATTAAAGACGAATGAAAGCCTGTGTGCCAACCCCAAAGAAGTATGAACCCAACTCTAAAAGACATATTGAAGTATGACCTGCAAAATTTGTTGGATGCATGTTTCATCTACCACATATCAGACAATGAGTGGGTGTTTCCTCTTGTTCTAGTCCCAAATAAAAATGGAAAGTGGCAGGTCTGTGTTGACTAACGAGAATTAAACAAAATCCACTAATAAGTACCATTTCCCCTTCCCTTCATAGATAAAGTCCTAGATGGTCTTGCAGGGAAGAAGTTTTTATGTTTCCTATATGGGTTCAATGGGTATAACTAGATCCAAATTAGCACCGAGGACTAGGAAAAAACACTTTCACATGTCCCTCAGGAAATTTCGCTTACAGAGTCCTTCCCTTTGGGTTGTGCAATGCCCCTGCTACTTTCTAGAGAGTATTCCTAAGCATTTTTTATGAAATAGTCCATGGCTCTTTAAAAATATACATGGACAATTTCACACCTTATGGGTATGATTTCCAGGGGGCTCTCTCCAATCTAGGAAAATTGTTGATAAAACGCATGGAAATGCATCTCTCACTATGTAGTATTCCTAATTAACTTTCAACTGGTTAGAATATTAAATTTTGTTTTTGTTAATAAGATAAATGAATAAGAGGGTAAGGGGACCCATAAATCTCTTTAGTAGGAATACAACCACTTCTAATGTGAATGTGGATTAGTACATCTTGATAGGATCAAGATGAATAAACCACTCCTTGGTGTGAATGTGGGTCAATGCATGTGGATGGGGTCAATTTTACCAAATCAACAACACACTCATGGAGGTAGTGGAGACAGTGGAGGACAACACAGTCATAATGGAGGGGAGTCTCCATGAGAGTAGCATCATTATTGAGTGGGGCTAAGGGGGTGAAGGCTAAACAATAATATAAGGAAGAGCATGGAAGTCATAGAAAGCATTCTAAATATTGTTTATGTATTGCCTTTATGACTTTCTGCATGCTTCAGTTGTTTAGCAGAGTCTGATGTGTTGTTTAGCACAAGGGTGTTTTCGAGTGGAAATCGCACCCTCATCTTCGAGGGAATTCGAGTGCCCACTTGGAGAGATTATTTGAGCCGCATTTCATCATCCGACATTAGGCCAAAGAGGGCCAAATATTTTTTTGACTTCCTTGAAGAAGAAAATCAGCAGTTGAAGACCAAGCAGGCCATCAATTAGGTGAAGTGTATCAAAGAAAAAAGAGAAGAAGAAAACGCTAAAGCCTTGCTGAAGGAAATATTGGAAATGTTTGGTGAACCTGATGATGAGGAGGATCAACCTCCAAGACAGAGACCAAGGACTAGAGGGATGAAAAGAGCTCTAGCCTTAGAAAGACAAAGGGAAGTTGAGCTAGTAGACCAGCTCACACCAAAAGAACAAATTGCCCTAGAAATCAACAAGGACAGGGAACCATGGCTTGATAGAGACAATCCACATTCAGAGTAGTTTCTAGATAAGGCTAACAAGGACAATGACTTGTTAAGGACAAGGGTCAAACTTCATGCACAAAAATAGAGAATTTATTTGGCCAAGCTCAAAAGAGCCAATGCTAAAATTGAAAATTTGACCAAGCAAGGAGAGAAAGAGAAGTTATACATACTTGTTAAGGTGTCACTCCATGCCTCAAACACTTTATGAGAAAGTACCCTCACAATTTTGACAAAATTTTGGCACACTTTTCACTTTTGTTCATTTCTATGTTTTTGAGTATTTTTGCACACAGAAAATTTTCCAAAGGAGCAGCGACCTGGATGCTACGCTCTTTTTTGGGGCATCCAAATGAAAAATGACCACCACTAGTAGGTTTATATTGATGAGGACATAAACCCTAGAAAGTTTTAGAGTTTTTGGAGGAGAACTGTTCCATAAAAAGCTCAAAAAACCATCAAAAATTCATGTTTCTGCCTCCAAATCTGCCTGGTCACTGCACATTTACCAGTCTTAGGAGAATAGGTTTTTGACAGGGAAAATGAGCACCATTTTGAAAATTGGATGTAGTTTTGGAAAATAGACTCAAATGGATTTCCCATGAGCTATCATGGAGCTGATTTGTACATCGGTAATACACCCAAAAGCAGCCTTGAAAAGAGGTCATTTTTTCTACCTAAATGCTGTGCATTTGACAAGGAAATTGAATTTTTACACAGTCTTCAGAATGTTTTAAATTTTCACTCTAGTTTGACTTTTAATTTAGAAAATGAGGAATTTACTTATGTAAATGGTCAAGATGAATGTAAATATCGTGCTTTTACTTTTATCTAGGGTAAATACATTAGGTAAGTCAATTAGTTGAGGTGTAATGAATCAGTTCATTAGATATAGGATCGAAGCACTTTTCTCATCCTATACTCTAACTATCAGTTCAAATTTTTGTGTAATATCTCCCTCACCTCATGGATTTGACCCCTATGGATGAGTGGAGGTGGTTTTGAGGTATATTTAGCTCAGATATTCGCAGGAGTCAACAGTAAGTTGGCATCAATTTGAATGTTAATGTATTGATCAAGAACTGATTTGGCCTAGAAATTAATGAAGAATTGTAACTATTTCCTTGGATTCATGTGGTATGAATGTTTGGCATATTTTTTTCTCTATGATCGTTTGTATGAATGTTTTGTAATATCATAAACTTTTCATTTCTATTATATGATAAATTTCAAGTTGATAGGCATAATACATGTTTTTCATGCTTTGTTTTGGGAAATTTTTCATAATTTGTCCAATTTCTTTAGTTTATGAAGAATACATATCCTATGCTCTTCCTAGCTCCTCATCAGTCTTAAAACATCTCACCAAATCACCTTTAAGTTTTGAGCCATCTACCTACCTTGCCACATTGAATGGACTGCAATTCCATCTCATTTGCCCTAACCTAGTCCACTTGACCTAATCCTCATCTAGTGAGCCCAACCCCAATCAAAACAAATCAAACCCTTCTACACTTCTTAGCTAGCCTAAAATGTTTTTCATCCAGCCCTATTGGCTGTTATTTTGTGGAGAAATACATCTCCGACTTGGTAGGGCTAGATACCAAGTCAAAATCTTGGTTTATGGTTACCTCTGTTGGGATTCCTTCCTCAACGTTGGGAATCTGGCGGAGTGATAACAAGTTCCGATATTAGTAATCACAATAAGAGAAATGTCCATTGTTTTACCTCTGCAGTACCTAATTCCACATCTGGAAGAATGCATTCACCATTTCTTTCGCTTCTCTCCCTCAACACGTCAAATGGTCTATAATGGTTGTTGTTTTGCAATATTTTTGGCATCTTGTCCTTCTTTTCCATCATCCTCTAGTGTTGACATGATGCTCATGCCATGATTTGGGAATGAAGGCTAATTATGAGCCTCTCACTCAAGAGTGGACCTTCCCAAAATCCTGCGACATCTTGTCACAAGCAAAACCATTAATCTGAAAAACACCATGCAGGAAACATAACTTAATGACATATCCTTTTTCTCCTTCAAATAAACAAATGTCACATCATGTGAAAATCGTCATGTACTCTTACATCTTGGTGTACAAAATTATCGACCAAAAACAAGTCAACACTCATTCATGTGCAAATGATCAACACTCTCAAGTTTACATACATACATGATAAACAAAGTGAGTCAACATACTCCACTTTCAAACACCATCCTGGTGTAAACATGCAACATGCAACATACTTTCAAGAGAAACTAAATGTAGTCAATTGGCAAGATTTGCATCAATCATCAAAATACATGCAAGGCCTTAATTGGATAAGAAATCTAACCATATCTTTCCAAACCATTTAAATGGTGCTTCTTTCAGCTGCACTTGATCATATGAATCATCTCGGCCCACATCAATTATCAAATCCTCTTTTCCATTCTTATCAAGATCTCTCTCCACCTTCTTCAAATGGCGTGGATGACTTGTTGGATACAAATTCCAACAATGTTATACAAGATGATCCGGCTTATGGAAATGAGTGCAAAATAATTGCATATTTTTTTCAACATGGTTTCCATTATCCAATGGACCTTTGGCTTTCTGCCTCCTTTGTTTAAAAATTTTCCTGTGCATGGAAAATTCTTCCAACACCCCGAAATAGTATGGTTATTCAAACCACAAAAGGAACATGTAAACTTTCTCCAAATCTTATGTGAAAATTTTCCATGTTTATCAAAATCAAAAGCAACTTGATTAAAGGAATATTTATACCTTGCACATTCACCTTTGTCGCCTTCTTGAGAAGGTGAATTTGATGAGGTAGTGACTCTCTTCAGAATACCAACAATTTCTTCCACGACTTTAGAGCTTTCAAAATCCTCTTGTTTTCAATTTCCATTAGTTGTATGCTTATGAGCATCGTCTTGCAAAGTGGGTGTAAAAATTTTGCATTCCTCATGAACACAAACTTCACAAGCTTGAAGTAATGAACACATAATGAAAGTCCTTCTTGGAACACCTTCATGTGCCTCCTTGGCTTTGGAGCATTCTCCATCATGTTTTCCATAACCAAGACCAAAATACTTATGCCTTTCCTAAACAACAATTGGCTCAACTATGCCTTGTGCATGTTTGATCAGTCCTTTACCTTCATATCCCATATTCATCTATAATTTGGACCCTATTCCTCTACTGTGTCTTTCAAAATCACCTACACATTCATTTTTAGAGGAAATTGAAGATAAACTTGAATTTCATACCTCTTTTTCATGCACATACTTGGCTAAAGTTTATTTGGCATTATGGAGTTGAGTCTCCATCTCATTCAACCTTGCTAGGTTTTCATTTGAAATATGGAGCCAAGTCTCCATCTCATGCATCTTTTAAAGAAGCTCTTGCTTCTCCTCCTTCATGGTAATCAAATACTCTTGAAGTATAATTCTCTCCCTCTTATCTTCATTCATCTCTTGCCCCATATCATTCATGATGTATAGCTTTTGCAACATATTTGTATCAAAGAGTTTTGCTAAGAATATTTACTAGAGACAGTGCTTGATGAAGTTGCCATCACACTTGTAATACATAAAATGCTTCTTTGCTATGATTTGAGAGCTGAGTCCTGAATATTAACCTTCTCTTCACACACATAAACTTGCACACAGTTAAATTATCCTTGCACAAATACAAAACCAATAGCTAATTCTTCTAGCTAACCTTGGCTAAAATGAGCTAAAATATTCTCTGATACCAACTTGATCTAAATATGGGAATAATAGTTTTTTTGTGCTAGCTCCTTCATTAGTATTAAATAAATGTGTTTAAGATCATCTCAAATTAGCCAGTTATTTGAGGGCTTATGTATCATGTTTTTGTCTTTTATGAGAAATTTATTAAGTAAATTAGCTGTTTAAAACACATGTACAAAAAATAAATTGCAGAGGAATAAAACACGACAAACACATTGCTCAGTAGCTGACAATGGATTTCACCCCTCCTAGGCGACATTTCCATGGACTTGATTCAATGGATAGGCCCTCTTTGGATTAATGGTCAATTCTCTGAATACATGCACCTACAGTGATCCAATGGATTTGAAACCTTCTCCATTGGATTCATAAGACCCAAAAACCTGAAAATAGACTCTTCAATCTCTAAAAATGGTCTTCAAGTGAACTAGGCATGACCCCCTCTCCTGGTGTCCCTAGGCTTCTTTAATCTTCAAAGTGGAAAAGTCACTTACAGAAGTGCTCCAACACCTCTACAACCTCTACCATCATGCTCAGAACATCTAAATCATCTAGGAATTACTCTTTTTGAGCCAAAATTGGTCGAAATATGCCAAAGTTATGAATTCTTCAGTTTTCCCTAAAAAAATCCTCCAAATCTAGAGAAACTCCAGTTAGCACTGAAAATGTGGAGTTGGCGCTGAAATTAGTGGAGCTGCCAAACTAGTCACTGAATTAATCCCATGATTAATTAATGTTAAGCACATTTAACTGGGAGTTTAGCACTAAGCGCGCAATTAAAAAAATTCCGAATTAAATTGGATTAGCACTAATAACATGTGATTAGGGTTAATTAACCCATGTTTAAAATTTTTAAACTCGTCATTACGTTGGGCGCTCTACCTGGTTCTAGGGCCACAGTTCTCTAGTAAGGGCTAACCCTTCTTGCCTCCGCCCAAACCCAAAACAAAATTCAAATAAATGTCGCGCCCTATGCATATTAAGATCTTATTGTGTGGTATATTGGTAAGAGCATGTGTTATGTGGGGGGAGGGCACGGTTTCAACCTTGACCTTTGATCTTTCCACATGTCCTCTTCCCATTGAGTTAAAATTAGACCAATGAAAACAAAACAAATCACCCACTCATCCACCATCCACAAATTGACACTTGGCATAGTGTCATTGGGTGAAATGAAGGAATATTCCTAGAATATTCTCTTTTTACTGACTAGCCTGCCATGTCACCATTCTGCTCTTTTCTGCAATTTCTAAGTTATTTAGGAAAATGAACACCAGACTCTATATTCCTCATATAGACTCTATTTTGAGTGAAACAAATTGTGCTAGATTCCTAGCAACGAGACATATTCGGTCGTTCTGGTTTGGAGCAATTCTGAGAACTTTGAATTTTTAGAAAAAAAATTTCCCGAATCTAGATTATGATCAAGGAGAGGTGATGAAGTCCCTAGAGGTGCTGACGCAGGCCCACGCACGGGTAGCATAGAGCATTCGAGGGACAATCCAGAATGAGCTAGATATCAGGGTTTATAAATCGGCAGGGTTGAAACTTGATTTATGGAGAAGCTGATCAACGCAGAGGAAGGGTGACATAGTCCTTCATCCAGGCCCATGCAGGCTTACGCAGTGGCAGCGTAGAGACTACGTAGAGCTAGCTAGGTTTTCACCAATATATGAGTGAGGTAAAAATCATAATTTATCTATGTCCACCAAGGTTTATTTATTGGGTGAGTAGATTTTTGGCACCCTAGATGTACTCAGAAGACTGCTACTTAATAATAAAATACCTCAGATCTGCTATACCAATTTTCCTTTTTCTGTGTTCCTTGCTTATTTTTAAGCACTTGATTTGTATAATTTTGTAGGCTGCATTGTATTTACTTTAATTTTTTCCTAAATTATTCAGAAAATAACTTGTTGATTAAAGAAAACAAGCAGGATAAGTAAATCAGATTTACTATAGTAGGGTTTTTCATTAAGATTCATAAATTTTCACATGGTATTAGAGGGTTTGTATATTAGGTAGATTTGAAGCCATCAGTGAAAAGATGAAGAAAAATTTGTTGCAAGAAGGTGATTATCCCTAGTGACAGCGCAGATCGAGGAAGAAGCAAGTAAGGGTGACATATTCACCATAGGGGCTCATGCAGAGCCTACGTCAGCCAGCTAGGGTGATGTTGTAGCTGCATCAAAGGTAGCACAGTGTTTTTTGGGTTAGTGAAAAGGTTTGAGCCTCCGTATTTCCGATTTCCATGGTTGGAAGAGAAGTTTTTTTTTCGTGAGTTGTTGGTGGGGCATTGTTTTTGTTGGTACAAAATGTAATATCCCAAAATAGGGAATTTCTACAACAATAAGAGCACCTTAAGATGTTCCAAAGTTGGAGATGTAGCAATGTAAGAACACATATTGGAGTAGCAGCGTTATATCAATAGCTAAAACATGAGAAGATCCAAATAGCCATCAAATTGATCTTAGAGCGGCAAATGTATACAGATTCTTGAGGTAATGATCACTCAAGCTAGGAAATGCAAGCTTCAATAGGACATGTATAAGAAAATGAAGAACACTGTTATATATAGAAAGCCCAAGGCTATGACTACGCAGCTTATAGGAGGCACTGCTACAGAAATAATGTAAATACATAGATATGGAAATGTATGGCTCAAATAATGTGGGGAGCAAAGCTCTAACCCCTACAAAACAATATCAATTCAATCCTAGGAGGATTGGCTGAAATATACAAAATGGCAAAAATGACGGAGTTCCAGTCTCAAAACTGAATAGCTGCTGCAACCCATGAAATGGATGAAGATGGCTAAAGATGCTGCATATGATGAATGAATCTCATCCAATTGGATCTTTCAGGTAAAATGTTGATCCAATCACTGAATATCTCACCCTCCAAAATAGTGGTGCAAATCCCCACTGCAAATACACTCAGAAATAATGCAGTCAAGGAAAAGAACTGTGCTATAGGATATGGGAGATGCTTGGACTGATGCCAAAGATGTTCAATCAGCTCTAAAATATTCCTCACTAAGCTCCTAGAGGAATAGAAGTTCCCTCCTCTGAAAGATAAGCTTTGGAAGTGGTGATATGGAACCCTCCACTGCAACACCCTGCAACACAACCCAGCTCTAAACAAAAACTGCGTTGTAGCTGAAGGAGGTGGCTTAGCCTTGAGCTTGAATGTGGAGAAATAAGTACAATCCCTCAAGAGGCCTCTCAAGAAGGGAGAAGGAATCCTAAACAGGAATTCCTTGTGCTAAAAAACACAGTAATCTCAGTTAAAAAACTGCAAAAAGAAAATAGTCACACAGACCAAAATCCAAATACTCAATCATGTCCTCCTATGGCTGCCTTCTCCTCCTTTTATGCAAATGAAAGCCTTCTTGCCTTGGCCCCCACACATTAGGGTTTCCTTCACCAAGTGATCTTCCCTACATTCATACTACACTGTCTTCCCAAGTGATCCACTCCCTCTATGGCAACGCTGTTGACTTGGTCAAACTTGACCTTGTCCTCATGCATTTGCCCCCCTTTTCACACTAGAAGGTGCAAAATCTAGCTACTCTGATGATCCCTTTCACACTATGAGGGATTTTATTCCTACTCATGGGTATCCTCACCCATTTATTCACCTCCTAGATGATCTAAGCAAAACCAATGTTCCAATTAGCTTCATGCTACTTTTGGGAACATTACACAAAACAATGCCTAGTGGGGTTGTGAGAAAGTAGAGGGAGCTGGTTAGTCAGAAGACATCTCACCAAGAAGTCTAGATCCAATGCTAATAAAAAACAAAGAGTGATTAGAGAGGGATGATTCTACATCAGTTGGCAGAGGATTTCCGAGAGGAAAGTCATTTTCTTCAGAGGGAGTGTGGTTCCTTAGAGGGTTTCTAAGGCCAAGAAACCCAGATCTGAGTTTTGTTGGAGTAGCAACAAAAGAGGGAGAAGAGATCCATTTCGACATCTTTTTTTTTAGCATAGATGGCTACACATGGACTGAGGGATCAAGATAGGTTGGACGGAGCATCCAAATTTGTCATCTGGAAGGCCAAAATCTTGTCAGTACTAGATGAGCATTGTATCAAGCATCTCACCGAGAGCACAGTTTTTTATCCTGTTAACGTTGATCCACTCAAGAAGTATGAAGAAGCTCAAGTGAAGGTTAAGCACTTGATCATGGACGAAGTGAAGGATCATGTTGTCCCACATATTTTTTAGGAGAACATAAGACATGAGATGTGGACTTCTTTAACCACATTGTATTAGGGGAATTTTATTCAAAGGAGGTTGCTTCTTGAGAATCTGCTTCAATTATTCTAGATGCTGAAGGGAGAAGAGATCAACCCCTTCCTCATTATATTTAAGGTGATCCATGATCAGCTAGTTGTCATGGGGGCTACACCTAATGAAGGTCTTATGGTAAGGACTTCTTTGAATCTAGTTTCGGATGAGTGGTATAACTTTTTTCAAGGCATTTTGGGAATAGAAGTGCCTCCAAGTTGGGAAAACATCTGGGAAAATCTTCAAAAAGAAGAGATCAAGAGGATGACCAAGGCGGGCATCAGTAGTAGTGAGATCAAGATCAAGAAGGAGAAGGAGGAAGATGCACTGGCTCTCACATCTAAGGGGCAGCAGAGGAAGAATAAGAAATAGCTTTCGAAGGTCATATGCTTCAGGTGTGGTGAATTAGGACATTTCGCCACAACTTGCCCTATGAAAAAGAAGGGCAAGGAATATTATAATTCGAAGGTTGCCATAGCTAAGGAAGATGATGGGGATGATGAGGATGATGTGGCTATGATTTCTCATGTGCCTCGAGAAAAGAGGTTGGGCGACATAGACCTGTAGTTATATTGAACTATAGATAGTTGGGGCAAGATCCTTGAGGTTCCCAAACTCTTGGATTAAATACGCGTTACGAGAGCACTTAACTATAGTATCAGGATGACTGGAGTGAGTTGGTGTGGAGGATGATGGAGAATCATTGGCAGAGCTAGAATGTTGAAGACTAAAGCAGTGCAGAGAAGACGCAATAGTAGTATAGCAGCACTACAGAGGTTGATGGATTTCAACAGCGCAGAGGCAGTGCTTATGTAGTGCAGATTAGTAGCAACACAGAGCACCAAAGGGTCATCATGGATTAACAGCAGAGGGTGGGGTGTTTCAGTTTCAAGGTGCACCCATATTGACTTGTATGTCAAGTTTTTGGGTCGTGTTTTTAGTTTCTTACTTCTCAGTAATTGAGTTGTAGCGCAACAGTTAGGAGTGTTAGTGCTATAGCCACCATGATGCAACATTTGAGAGGGATCTGCAGTACAGATTAGGTAATGCTTGGAGGGGATGCAAAATTTCTTGGACGAAGATCAGATCTGAGTGATTCAGCGTTGAAGTGAGGGGAAGATGTAGTAATTGGTCGAAAGACCAAGAGTACAAGAAGAGAAAGGGAAGTAGAGATATAGAGGAGGCAACACAGTCACCAGGAGAGCTGACGCAATCCCTAGAGGGCATGACGTAATCCCACACAGGGCTCACGCAAGGGCAACACAGAGCATCTGAGGGACAATCCAAAATTAGCTGGAGATCAGGGTTTCTAAGTCGACAGGGTTGAAACCAGATTTCTGGAGAAGCTGATCAGTGCAGGGGAAGGGTGACATAGTCCTTCAGCTAGGCCCAAGCACACTTATGTAGTGGCAGCATAGAGGCTGCACAGAGCTAGCTGGGGTTTGACGAGTGTCTGATTTGGATCAGCCAGGGCTTTCAGAGTGAGTTAAAACTCATAATTTATCTTTGTCTGCCAAGGTTTTCTCTGTTGGGTGAGCCAGTTTTTGGCACCCTAGATGTACTCATAATATTGTTGTTAATAATAAAAACCCTCATATTTGCTACACCGGTTTTCCTGCAATGTATTTTTCTGAGGATATTTGTCCGAAATTTTTTTGTGTCCTTTGTCTAAGTACCTTGTTTATTTTTCAGCACTTTATCTGTATAATTGTGTAGGCTACAATGTATTTACTTTGATTTTTTCCTAAATTATTTGGAAAATAACTCGTTAATTAAAGAAATAAAGTAGGAGAAGTAAATCAGATTTAATGCAATAGGGTTTCGGGTTAAGATTCAAAAATTTTCACAGTAATGGAATTTCATCCCTCGGTGTAGGTCTCTCCATCCTTTGACATTCATCACATCTACTAGTGTATCTCTTACATCTTGGTGGAGAGCAGGCCAATATTAACCTTTCTGCAATTGGATAAAAGGTTTGGAGGAAACTTCTCAACAACCACGTAGTTAGCTATGTTAGCAAACCAAGGAGAGAGTGTTGAGATAGAAAATAGACGTTCATCCTGTAGCTGATCATCCACCATTCCTTCCTCATCTATAGGTAGAGTTAGTCTAGATAAGAAATCTGCAACAACATTTTCCTTTCCTCATTTATCAACAATTGTCAAATCAAACTTCCATAATAACAACAGCCATCTAATGATTCTAGTGTTAACATCTATTTTATTCATTAAGTACTTAATGGGTGCATGGTAAGTATGTACAAAGGTCTGATAATCAGTAATATAATGCATGAATTTGTTTAAGGAATGGAAAATGGCTAAGAGCTCCTTTTCAGTAACAATATAGTTATGTTCATCTTTGGACAGATTCTTGCTAATGAAATAGATGGCATAGGGTAATTTGTCTTCTAATTGCAACAAGGATTCCCCCTCAACTTTATCTGATTCATGTTTGTGGATGTGGCAGTGATTAGCTTTTCCTTGTTCAAATCAAAAGCCTCTTGACAGATAATAGACCGGAAAAACTTAAAATCTTTGGCGAACAATCTAAATAATGGAGAAGCCACTTTGCTGAAGTCCTTAATGAAGCTCCTATAGTAGCCAGCAAAACCTAGGAAACTTCTAACAACTCTCTGATTTTGAGGAATAGGCACCCTTTTTATGATGGTGATTTTGTATGGGTCTACCTATATTCCCACTTGAGATATTGAGTTGCCTAGGGCTATCCCTGCCCATTTTATAAATTCACACTCTTCCAGACTTAGGGTGTAATATTCCAAAATAGGAAAAACATGAATATAGAACATAAAACTAGAAAATGTAATAAACATCAACACATCAAATACATTAATAGATCACTGAGCCATTTTATTATATGCAATAGTACAAATGAAGTACAAGAGATTGAGAAAGAGACACTAAAGCTAGGAAAAACAAGCCTGAAATGACCCTAAACATCAAGACATGAAATGATGCTACTGCAACAACTACTAGGTTGCTATGAATGTGCAATCCTGCTAGAATATACTGCTGCTGGAAACTAGGAATTTGTAGATCTCCTGATTGGGTGCTCAGAAAATGTCGAGATCAGAGATCTGGGCTTTCTATCACAATTCCAAGATAACCCAGAAAGGGTTTCGATGAATGACAATAATGAAAAATGCAGCCCTAGGGATTAATTATGCACTACAGTTGGGAGACTAATGGGAAGTGGCTAATCTAAAGAGAAAATCGCTGCCACTCCTCCCCACTAAATTTTCGGATGAAGGGATTCTCCCCTCACTGGATGATAAGCTCAAAAATTGGGGCTATGACCCCTCCACTAGATCTGCCCTCTTGGATTGTGCAATTCCTAAAGGAGACTATGCTGCTGATAGGGGCTAAATATTGGCCTGATGTCAGATGATGAAATGCAGCTCAAAGAACCTCTCCTGATTTGGTACCTGAAATCCCACGAGGATGAGAGTGGTATTTCCACTCGAAAATGCCCTTGTGCTAAACAGCACAACAAACTCCACTAAACAACTGAAGTGAGCAGAAATTCATAAAGACAATACATAAACAATATTCAGAATGCTTTCTATGGCTACCATCCCCTTCCTAATATGCTTTTTGAGCCTTCACCCCCTTGGCCCCACTCAATAATGATGCTACTCTCATGGAGACTCCCCTCCATTATGACTGCATTGTCCTCCACTGCCTCCACTACCTCCATCACTATGCTGTTGATTTTGTAAAATTGACCCCATCCACATGCATTGACCCACAATCACACCAAGGAGAGGTTTATTCATCTTGATCCTATATAGATGCACTTATCCACATTCACATTAGAATTGGTTTTATTCCTACTAAAGAGATTTATGGGTCCCTCTACCCTCTTATTCATCTATCTTATTGACAGAAACAAAATTTAATATTCTAACTAGCTGAAAGCTAATTAGGAATATTACATTCCTCCCCTCCCAAATGTTGTTTTTCCTCAACCAACTGCAAGGATGGATGCTGCAAAATCTTCTCTCCCTCCCAAATAGAATCCTCATCCGAAAGATTCCTTCATCGAACCAGATATTCTTTAATCACCCTGTTCCTTAGCTGCCTCTCACGAGTATCCCATATATCTTCTGGTTGTAAAACGAGATGGCCCTCATCATCAATAGGTGGGAGATCCATAGTGGTGGTTGCATGTTGTCCAATGGCCTTCTTGAGGCATGAGACATGAAACATTATGTGGATCTTACTCCCAATAGGGAGCTCCAACTCATATGATACTTCCCCAACATGACGGATCACCCTTTATGGCTCATAGAAATTTGGCTTAAGCTTCTCAACTCCCTTCTCCTTCAGCGTAGATTTCTTGTAAGGCTGAAGACAGAGATAGAACAAATCATCCACCTCAATCTGTCTCTCCACCCGACCATGATCTGCATACAACTTCTGCTAATTTTGGGATGTAGAAATGTTGTCCTTAAGAGCATGGAATATATCCTAACTCTCTTGGATCCATTCTATGGCTCTAGGAGAATTTCTTACTCCAAACATCACCTCAAAAAATGATAAAGCATCATAACCATATAGAGCCTGAAATGGAGACATACCAATTGACATATGAAATGTCGTATTGTAGCAATATTCTCCCAAGTTGTAATATTCCAAATTTTGTGGAATATTAATTTTTTCCATTTGCACATAGGAGATGAATAAAATGGGTAGGAGACCCATTCATTTTACCTATAGGGAATAAAAATCCTCTTATCATAAAGGAGGATCACTTTTGGAGTTTTATTTCACACCTCCATGTGTGAAAAGGGACTTTTGCAGGATGACTAGGTTAAGTTTGACCAAGTCAAACAGTGCAGTGGCATGAGGTGGAGAGCACATTGTGGGACAGCACAGAGAAAGAGGAGGGAAGATTCCTTGAGAAGGAAAACCATAATGAGTGGGACCCATGGAGAGGGAGCTCAAAATTGTATAATAGGATGGCAAGGCAACCATTGTTTCTCATGTTATGGATTATATATTTCCATGTCTGTTTAGACTTGGAGCATCTTGTTGTTGTTTAGCAAGAGTTGCTAAGGGAATTATTGTTTAGGATTTCCTCTCCTTCTTGAGATACCTCTTGAGGGATTGTACTTCATTATCCCCATATCTAGGCTTGAGGCCAAAGCATTTCATTTAGCTACAGCACAGTCTCCATTGGTGGCTGGGTTGTGTTGCTGGGTGTTGCAGGGGAGAGTTCCACAACATCAGTCTAGAGATTGATTTTCAGAGGAGGGGATCTCTATTTCATTGGGAGATCATTAAGGAGTGTTCTTGGGAAGATTTTCATCAAGCCGATGTTTTCCAGCTCACATACAACATAGTATCTCTCTTAGACTGCGTTATTCTCATGGTGTATTTGCAGTGAGGGACTGCAAGATTGATTGGAGGGGAAATCTTGGGTGAAGGGATCAACCTTTCACTTTAGAGATCCATTGGAGGAGGCTATTTCAGATTGTAGATCATATTCAACCATCTCCTTCTATTTTGTTTATGAGTTGCTGCTGCTACCAATTAACTCCGGTTTTATTGTATTTTCCCATTTTGTACATGTATTGTAACCAATCCTTCTAAGGATTGTTGTACTTGATTTTTCATGGGTTGAGAGCTTTCTCCCCCTTATTTCTTGAGCTATCATTGATATATCACTATATTTCCATTATACATGTTGCAGTATCTTCATATAACTGCGCAGTCTTAGCTTGGGTATACTTGTGTAAGCAGTATTTTGAGGAAGGGTTTGCTTGCCTTGAGTAACATTTCCCTCATGATATTTTATTCATTTGCTACTGCTATTATCAAATGAGATGGCCAGGGATTTCATTCAAATTTCTATGAGATATATGTCACTACTGTTCTAATGGTGTGTTTGTATAACACTGATGCTCCAAGTCTTGTGCATGCATTTTTGTAGTCGTTTCACTGGGAAATTCCTGAATGGAACTAGATGTGGGAGGCTTGTTTCACCACCCTAGAAGGATTTCATAGATCCCAAATCTTGGATTTTGTTCTTAGACATATTGGTCTAAGTGATCTAGGTCTTGGTATCAAATCCTGCTGCCTCCATTTATCGAAAATGTGTTTTCCAGCCATGGATTGCTAGCTATTCCTAAAAAGGGATATTACAGTGGTATCAGAGCACCTTTCTTGGCTTAGCTTGTGGCCTTCAAGCCCAAGAATGAAGAAGAATAAGATGAGCTTGATCTCATATATTTTCAAAACAAAGGAGAGCCTCCCCAAGGAGGAGAAGAAAAAAGAAGAGGAAGGTCCATGCACTTCCTATTCTCAAAAATAAGATAGGCATGGAGGATACTTGGATCATCAGATATTAAGCAAGTACCTGGGTGAATATAAACCCCATTCTATAGCATTCAAGGGAGCTACAATGTTCCCACAGTTTATTCAGTAGAAGGAGGAGAGAAGGCCCTATGGAAAAATAGCAATCAAAGGCAATAGGTTCCTATTGTCTAAATTTGATGGGGATACTTCAGCTAGAGTTTGGGTGAAAAATCTAGAAGCATTTTTCTTGCTACATCTAGTGACAGAGAAAGAAGCAATGGAGATTGCAGCACTGCACATGGAGTGTGAAGCCTCTGCTTGGTGGTTCAAACCCTTGGTCCATTTAAGGGTGAGTTCCTTTGCAGAATTTTCTCAAAGGTTGATCCAAACCTTTGATGGAGGAAGGAAAAAGGAAGAGAAAGCCATTCCACCATGGGAGGAGAATTGCACCAACATTGTCACAGCTTTGGGAGGGCAGCCTTTTACATCTGTGGAGGAAGTAGCCATTGCATTGGAGGAGAAAAATAATGTATCCATATAAGAAGAAGATCCCATGATCCACCAAGGTATGAGTGAAGTTCCACTTTTCATTTCAGCAAATAATTTAAAGGAATGTGGAAATTCACATAAAGAGGTCCAAGGATCTACACATTTTGCTATTCTAGAGCACCATAGTTGCACTGCGCTGTGAAAAGGATTCAAGGAGGAGATGAACCCTAATCCTCATACATATTGGTTGAGTTGAATTCAGCCATTGAGGTTGGAGTGTGAATTTTTGGAGAATGGAGTGAACCATGACACCCCCATGAAAAACAATGAAACAAATTTTAAACTAGAGGATGAAATAGTTGCTACACCATTGAAGGGATTAGCAGCGCTATCAAACATGGGTGGAGAGGAGATGTTACCTCCATCACAATTGTGTCCTCATGGATCCAAAATAATCAAGGGTGAGAGATCTTCTCTAGGAGGTCTCCAAGGAGTTGCATTTCAACCTTCCATGAAATGCAAAGGGGAAGATATGGCTTGGAAAAATGGTAGCCCTCATGGGAGGAGTACCAAAGGAGGAAGAAGGAGAAGACATCCACAAGGAGATGAGTGGGTGTGGATGAGGAGCAAGAGGCTGATTTTCCACTTGCAAATATATGATACCGGGCAGCAAGAGGCTTGGTTGTGTTGGCTCCTCTTAAAGGAGTTTGGCCATCACTTGGTGTATCCTCTTTTTAGGAGGATAGGAGTGGAGAAGAGGTGGCAAGGTGTTTACATCATTGGGTAGCAAGGAGTAGGGATCCATGATGCTGATATGGTATATATATCAGTCATGATACCTTCATCACATGAGTTACATGATGTGAGCATGAGGAAGCAGCAAGCACTTGGGTTGCTTGAGCTATCTTGGAGAGAGCACAGGCATATTTGCTCTCATATGATATGTGGTGTTGCCAAAGTAGAGGAGGGAACTCTCATAGTGCAAAGGGGTTACTCCTTGGCTTGGACTAATCAGGAGGCATTTCCATCTTGTAAGGTGATTCATATCTGCAGCAACATCACCGGAGGAGTCTTTGACAAGGAGCATGTCAAAAGGCAAATAATGGCATGGGCAAGAGCCTTTTTTCATGAGCTCACAGTGCTTTCACTTGGGAGAAGGATCACATACATGGATCCATTTATAATTTTACTTCCAACCTATGGTAAGAGCCTTGTATTTTCATTTGTTGATTTGCATACTCTTATCATTATGTTGCAGTGCATGGCTCCTCAAAGGGGAAGATTTTTCATGTTGCTCCATGAGCAGAGTTGGGCCAAACCATATGATGGAGACATCAATATTTTGTGTGGCCTTGGGAAAATTTTTTCTCATTACATGTATGATCATAAAATTCATGTACTTTACCATGTATTAAGAAACATTTTGCCATGTAAAATTCTGAAGCAACAATTTGAAAAACTGTGTTGTTGCTACTTGGGAGACTGTTGGTGCCATAAAGCATCATGTAAAACCATCAGTACTTCCTCTATATTGATGAGTAGAATGTTTCCATTTGATGATATTTTCCATATTATTGGGAGCATGATTGGTGAATTGACACATGAGTTAAATGTGTCATTGATGGGAGATGATCCCCATAGTTTATGTATTGCATGTTCTAATGGGAACATGAGGGGAAACATGGCCACCACAACCACCTATTTTATTCCTTTTGAGGTGGACCATCATTTTGATGATGATTTTGATCAATTTTATCTATATGGGCATGTATTTGATCTTGTATTGCTAGTTCAATCATATTTTTACTATTTAGTAGTAGAGGTGATATTTTCTGCACAATACTTGCCATGTTATTTTTTGCAGCTGCAGTGGGTGAGATTGTATTGTAACCCTATGAGACATTGTTTGTACCTTGCTGAAAATGGTATAACCTACATCAAACATGTCATTGGGGTATTCTATGATGATCATGTCCTACTCATCATGGATGAAATGTCTTGGGCCAACCGAATTATCATTGATGGAGAAGAAATCCTTGGAGGATTGCTTTTCATTTTTCCACTTGAGGGCAATACATTTGCAGCCCTTGATCAACACACACTCCACACTAATAATTATTGGAGGGGAGGACAGCATGGGGTAAGCTATGAGGCTTTCCATATTTATATTTTCAACCCCCCTTCATTTACAGAGCTCAAGGTGGAGAGAGTTTTCTATGAGTTGCCATGTTTAGAGGCAGCTTATGTTGTATGGATGATTTCTTGGAGATGGGAGATTCATATGGGGTTGATGAGCCCCATTATATATCAGATCTCATGCCTCAAGGAGGCCCTTAGACAACCCATTTTTTCCTTCATGGATATCTGTTTCTACATGATAGCTATTTGGGGATGTTCACCAAAAGCTAGATCGCATATGTTGGAGGGACAACTTGGACACTTGATTGATGATATGGAATCCTTTTCTTGGAGAATTTCATCATGCATGGATGCTACAGGGAAATGAAAGGGAAATAAATCAGTCTATCCTTGTACTTGCTTGAGGACAAGCAATCTTTGAGAGGCGAGGATTGTAATATTGCAAATTTTGTGGAATATTAACTTTTGCCATTTTCACTTAGGAGATGAATAAAATGGGTAGGTGACCCATTTATTTTACCTATAGGGAATAAAAATAATCTTATCATAAAGGAGGATCACTTTTTGAGTTTGATTTCACACCTCCATGTGTGAAAAGGGACTTTTGCAGGATGACTAGGTCAAGTTTGACCAAGTCAAACAACGCAGTGGCATGAGGTGGAGAGCACATTGTGGGACAACGCAGAGAAAGAGGAGGGAAGATTACTTGAGAAGGAAAACCCTAATGAGTGGGACCCATGGAGAGGAAGCTCAAAATTGTATAAGAGGAGGGCAAGGAAACCATTGTTTCTCATGTTATGGATTATATATTTCCATGTCTGTTTAGACTTGGAGCATCTTGTTGTTGTTTAGCAAGAGTTGTTGAGGGAATTTTTATTTAGGATTTCCTATCCTTCTTGAGATACCCCTTGAGGTATCTTACTTCATTATCACCATATATAGGCTTGAGGCCAAAGCATTTCATTTAGCTACAACACAGTTTCCATTGGTGGCTGGGTTGTGTTGCTGGGTGTTGCAGGGGAGAGTTCCACAACATCACTCTGGAGATTGATTTTCAAAGGAGGGGATATATATTTCATTGGGAGATCATTGAGGAGTGTTCTTGGGAAGATTTGCATCATGCCGATGTTTTATAGCTCACATACAGTGCAGTATCTCTCCTAGACTGTGTTATTCTCATGGTGTATTTGCAGTGAGGGACTGCAAGATTGATTGGAGGGGAAATCTTGGGTGAAGGGATCAACCTTTCACTTTAGAGATCCATTGGAGGAGGCTATTTCATATTGCAGATCATATTCAGCTATCTCCTTCTATTTTTTTTATGAGTTGCTGCTACTACCCAGTAACTCCGGCATTATTGTATTTTCCCATTTTGTACATGTATTGTAGCCAATCCTTCTAAGGATTCTTGTACTTGAGTTTTTAGGGGTTGAGAGATTGCTCCTTATTATTCCTTGAGATATCATTGATATATCATTATATTTCCATTATACATGTTGCAGCATATTCATATAACTATGCAGTCTTAGCTTGGGTATACTTGTGTAAGTAGTATTTTGAGGAAGGGTTTGCTTGTCTTGAGTAACATTTCCTTCATGATCTTGTATTCATTTGTTGTTGCTATTATCAAATGAGATGGCCATGGATTTCATTCACATTTCTAAGAGATATATGTCACTACTATTCTAATGGTGTGTTTGTATAACGTTGATGCTCCAAGTCTTGTGCATTCATTGTTGCAGCCCTTTCACCGGGCAATTCTTGAAGGGAACTAGATGTAGGAGGCTTGTCTCACCACCCTAGAAGGATTTCATAGATCCCAACTCTTGGATTTTGGTCTTAGACACATTTTTCTAAGTGATCGAGGTTTTGTTATCAAATCCTGCTGCCTCCATTTTTGGAAAATGTGTTTTCTAGCCATGAATTGCTAGCTATTCCTAAAAAGGGATATTACACAAGTGGAGCCAGTGCAACCATGTTCTCTGCTGCCCTGAAACATAGTTTCACAAGTAGCCTTCTAACCACTTGTTTACTATCTCTATTTTCCCATCTATCTGAGGCTGATAACTGGTACTCAGTGTCAACTCGGTACCCACCAAACAAAAAACTCCTGCAAAAATTCACCCATGAAGCAACTATCTCTATCACTGACTAGGGTCTTAGGAATACCATGAAGTTTGAAAACCTCTCTAAAGAAAATCTCGACCACTTGTGAAGTAGTGTACCGTGAAGAGATGGCAAAGAAATTTGAATACTTTTTTAGTCATTCAAAGACCACAAAGATACTATCCTTGCCATGTACTGCATGTAAACTGGTAATGAAATCCATAGAAATGCTCTCCCCTTTCCCCTCCAAGATAGGAAGTGGTTGTAACAACCCTGCAGGATGGTTGTTCTCTCCCTTATTCTGTTTTCAAACTACGCACTCCTTGATGCACTGGAGCACATCCTCCTTGAGACCCCCCATGAGAATCTCTCTCTAATGGCGTGATATGTCTTTGTGAAACCTTGGTGACCTGAGAGTGGTGAGTCATGTGCTACATGAAAATTTTTCTCCTTGAACTTAGAATCTCTAGTCAAAAAGATCCCTTCCTAGTAGTAGATGACCTCGTCCATCACTCTATACCTCTCATTGGTCACCCTGCCCATCTAGTATCTCACATGTGAAGCAGTCTTTGGAATACTCCACCAATAGTTGGGCTTTCCAATATGAATCCATACTCATCAAGGATAACGCTGCTGGTCTCTGTGATAAGGCATTTGCTACCACATTGTTCTCCCATTTGACGCATTCAATGTCAAAGTCATATTTTGGGATTTTTCTAACCCATTTTCACTGCCTCTCTTGCAGCATCTTCTGCTCAAGAAAATACCGAAGACTTTTGTGGTCAGTCTTGAATTGGAAGCTATTGCATGTTAGATACTGCTTGAATGTGGAAAATGCATGCATGATGGCTATTGGGCACAAAATTCGGTTATTTCTTTGCCCACTTTTATTATAATTTTTGACCATTTTTGCTTAATTTACCCACATTTTCTATGATAAAATCCTGAGGTAAATACCCTGACTTGTCCAATTGGTATATTTTGATTAATGAAGTAAAATGGCAGGGTTTTACCTAATTGCGGCACTAAGGTTTGTGTTTGGTTGTACATTGAAATATAGGAACCCTCGTTCCAGCAGATCGCAACAAGAATCAGTAACGACTAGCTAAAGGGAGGGCGCGCGGCTGGATCACGGCTCCCTGGGCCTATTCTAGGCTTTTTCTTCATTTATAATATCTGTTGTTCATTCTGTTTCAACCAGAGTCCATTTTTGAACATGCTGTTATCATGTCTCAAGGAAATATGTTATTCCCTTGTACTGTGTATAAAATGGACATTGTTCCTGTAATTCGGGGTTCAGAAAAGAGGGTTGTAATCACATTTGGTACATCAATAAAACACATCTGGTTTTACTGCTCCAAAGCATTTCATAATTAATGTTGCCCTGATCAGAGAGCTGGGTCTGCTCTTCTGATCAGATGTTGCGTCTATGTGTATGTGTGGATTAATTTCTGTTGTGCCATGGTTTTTGTTTTTTATTTCTCGCTGATTAAGAATTGTTGAATTTTCTAAATTAACTTTACTTCACGGAAATGTTTTGAGTTTTAACTATAACCCTCAGCTGAATGGATTATGTGTTTGTCCCTGCATATACCTTGCACGTGGCCTTGAAAGGATATGCTCCCGGATTGATAAGATTAATGTAGGATTAGGGTGGATAAATCATCCCTACCTAAACACCAACATTTTGGCATCGTTGTCGGGGAGGCTACAAGGTGCAAGCAATGATTCGAGGTAACCAGAGGGTTGACCTCTCGTCTTGGGGAGAGAACGAGTTTTCTCACTTTGCTTCATGTCCTGAGCGTAGGTTTTGGTTTTGGTTTGTTTATTTTTTCTTTTGTTTTGAGTTTTGAGCCATCTTCTTGTCCTGGGGAGGGAGGAGTCTTTTGATGCCCTGCTTCAGATCTGGGAAGTATTAGGTATTTTTGTGGGTTGTGTGGTTTTTTTTCTTGTCCTAGGGAAGGAGGAGTCCTATGATGCCCTACTCCAGGTCTGAAACCCTAGTCTCCGTCTTGTTGTTTTTCTCTTTTTAAATCCTTTTGTCTTGGGGAAGGAATGGTCCTTTGACACCTTACTTCAGGATTGAAGTGTCGTAGGTTCATGAAGAGATCCTTCATCACATTAATTTTTGTATGAACAATGAATTAAATAAGAGGGGCGGAGCGAGAGCCCCAAAGAAGGGAAGACCAGATTTGCGAAGAAAGACTTACATTCAGCAGATCATCGAAAACATAGAGTCCAAAGCATCTTCTCATGTAGCCGCAAGGCCAGGGGCTAGGAGAGTACGATCCGAAGGACAATCAGTAGATCAACCAGTGCATACTCTGGCATCCATTGGTGATTCAGTACAGTAGGGTCCTCCATTGGCAGAAGGCTCAAGTAGCATTGGACCTGATCAAGAGGATCTTTCATTGGGGATAGAAGGAGAAGAGATCACAAGTAGAATATTGACAGAATCAAACTACTTCAATAAGGGAAAATAATTTTTCATTGAGGGATTGAGCCATCAAGATGCAGGTAGTGGAAACAAGGCGATATTTGTATCACCGAGAGACTGGGGGAGCGCTACCAAAACCACTCAACTTCCAGTAGTAAGGAGACCCCAGTCATCCTCTCCAGAGCCTGTTGAAATCCCCAATGACTATTGGAAAATTTTCATGGCTCCCACAACCTCTGCTATCGAGTTTCCCATTGAGAATACGGGAGGAGGTGTGCCTACAAAGCCTATTTTATTGGCAGCTCTACCAAATTTCCATGGGCTCGTGACAGAGGACCCCGACACGTTTTTGTTTGAGTTTGATATAGTGTGTTGGGGGTATGATTATATGACGGATGCCCAGAAATTGAATATTTTCCCTTCTACACTCAAGGGGATGGCTTTGCGATGGTTTATGGGCCTCGGAGGGAAATCCATTACCACATGGGAAGGCATGCGAACAAATTTCCTGGAAAAGTATCAGGACTATTTTAAATCTAGGAATATCAAGGAGGAGCTTTTTATGTTTACGCAGAAAGAAGACGAAAGTTTGGAAGACTGCGTGGATAGGTTTAGGTATCTCTTATAGAGGTCAAGACATTCTGACTTGGATAAAGAAATTTTGAAGGTTATCCTCCTTCAATATTTTCAAGAGGATTCAATGGAAATGTTGAATATTATGGGGAAAGGAGACATCTCCAAGGAAACTTTTGAAAATATTTGCAATTTGTGCATCCAGTGCTCAAGAGGGCTTTCAAGAAACAGATCAGGGTTCGTTCAATAAAAGGATCCAGAAGGTGTATTACGAAAGCAGAAATTGGGAACCTGTTAGACAACCTGCAGACAGACATCCTTAGTACCCTGTCAACACAAATGGATACTTTGCAAGTGAAGCAGAAGTAGTTGGAGCAGGAAAGGGCTATGGCGATATTTTGCTCGAAATGTAAGAAGAATAATTTAGAAAGAGAATGCCCATTAAATTCTATAGAGAAGTGTGACATCTATGAGCTAAATCATGTTACCAGCTCATGCCCTTCCTTGCCGGGCCTGAAAGCAGTGTTTCAAGGAGCGGGGGAGGACACGGAGCAACTATATCTTATGGGTGTCAGGAAGTCGTGGAAATTTTGACCACCAATGGGAAATCAAGGTATCTATCTGGATCCATCTCATTAATTCAATAATTATAACATGAATCCCCAACCCATACCTTGCTCCCCTATGTGGCCACAATACCAACACCCACTATGGCAGCAATGGTACCCTCAGGCTAGTATGAGCTCATCATGGGCTCCAACCTGGCGAGGACCCTCTATAGGGTGTTTTCCTCAGCAGATGCCACAGCAACAGATACCACAGTAGCTCCAATTACCCTCTACTATGTCCCCTGGTAATCAACCTATCCATCCTTAGCTTCCAATGCAGCCTAATCCTAACCCCAATAAGAAAGGAGCTCACCAAGCTGACATACTTAACCTGCCTTTGTATAGCATTGCTATGACAGATATTTATGAGATGAATTTGCGATATGGCCAGACATTTGATGTCCAACCCCCTCCGGTCATCATTGAACAGTTGGATAATGAAGAAAGAGAGGCACAACCAACCAATAGAGAACCAAAAAAAACTGTTAAGGCGCCTCCTGTAAAACAACCTCAATCTAAACCACCCTACCTAGAGAGGTTGATTGTAAGTAAACCAAGCCCACAAGATGAATTTGACTTATTAGGGGAATTACATAATTTATTTGTTAAAATTCCTTTGTTGCAAGCCATGAAAGATGTGCCAATTTATGAAAAAACTCTTAGGGAGTATTGTCCGAAGAAACCTGCAAAGAAAACTAAGGACCCCCTCACTATACATGTTATGGGAAAACTATCAGACTTCATGATGGGGAAATCAACACCAGTGAAATATGGAGACCTAGGGAACCCACTCTTGACAATACATATTAATGGGGTGGAGATTCCAAATGTACTGGTAGATCTGGGTGATGCCATTAATGTCATCACTACTGAAACCATGCATACATTGGGCCTTCAGAATTTAAAGCATATACCTACAGTATTAGAACTAGCAGATAGGTCCACAGTTAAGCCTGTGGGGAAATTGGAGGACGTGAAAATTTCAGTAGATGCATGGCATTACCCTGTTGATTTCCTAGTGCTGCATACACAGTCTTCAGTGGGAGGCCACCCTTTTATTTTTGGGAGGCCATGGCTGGCTACTGCAGACACTTATATTGGATGCCGATAAGGAAATATGGTCATAACACTAAGAATTTGGTGCTATACTCACCAGCAGAACCAGATGCATCCAAGAATTCAGTAGCCAGTAAGAAGGTTGTATCCATGGAAGAGGTCGAAGAAGAAGAGGAAGAGGTGTGACTGGTCCTTACTATTGGGCAGGCCCTTCAACTGAAGATGGAATCAGAGGATGATGTGATCACTTCCTTTATGAATGATCCTTGTTCTGTTTCAGAATCGAATCAGTGAGTCTTAGAATATATTTTAATCTGTGAGACTTAGGAAGATATAGAGACAGTAGAGGAATTACAAGAAGATGTTGATGCACCTCATGAAAGTGTCCAAGTGGAGATAGAACCAGGGAAAACCCTGAATATCAATCCAGGTCTATTAGAGTCCCAGAGGAAGCAGCTGATAGATGTTCTTCAGAAATATAAGGAATATTTGGCCTAGGATAACTCAGACATGAAGGGGATCCCTGATAATTTGTGCACCCATCATATATACATCAAAGAGGATTTTCATCCTATAAGAAAACCACAGAGAAGGATGAATCCAGCATTAAAAAACATTGTGAAAGAAGAACTTCGAAAACTACTGGATGCAGGTTTTATCTACCCTATCTCAGATAGCCAATGGGTTTCACCACTAGTAATGGTCCCTAAGAAAAATGGTCAGTGGTGAATCTGCGTGGACTACCGAGAATTAAATAAGGCAATGTAGAAGGATCATTTCCCCCTACCATTTATCGATCAAGTCTTAGACACATTGGCTGGTAAGAAATTTTTTTCATTTCTAGATGAGTTTAGTGGATACAACCAAATCCAAATTGCTCCTGAGGATCAGGACAAGACCACTTTCACTTGTCCCTGGGGAAAATTTGCATATCAGGTCCTTCCTTTCGGCCTATGCAATGCCCCTGCAACATTTCAAAGGGCAATCTTGGGAATCTTCTCTGATTTAATAGATGATGGTGTTGAAATTTATATGGATGACTTCACTCCATATGGCGACTCATTCTTGGAGGGGCTGAAGAATTTAGAAAAAATTCTTGAAAGGTGCATACAAGCACGTGTTTCCCTGAGCACAGTAAAGTGTCACATGATGATGGAACAAGGATTTTTTCTAGGACATTTTCTTTCAGCGGAAGGAATTAAGATGGACCCAGCAAAGGTAAGGGTAATTCTACATTTTCCAACACCTAAAACAGCCACACAGGTACATAGTTTTATTGGGTATGCTGGTTATTATAGGCGCTTTATGGAAAATTGTGCAAAAGTAGCCCACCCATTATTTCAATTATTGACCAAAGACTTAGAATTTGTGTGGATAGAGGACTGTGAGGTAGCCTTCGTAAAGATTAAAGGATTAGTCTGTAGTGCTCAGGTTCTCAGAGGACCAAACTGGGCATTACCTTTTCATATTCACACAGATGCTTCTCAAACAACGATTGGTGCAGTATTAGGATAGCAAGAAGATAAAATCCTTTATGCAGTCTACTATGTTAGTAAAAATCTGGCTTCGACTGAATTAAACTACACAGTGACTGAGAAAGAGTTCCTTGCTATTGTTTATGCCATCAATAAGTTTCGGCATTATATTACCGAGTATTCTACCTTTGTGCACACTGATCATGCTGCCATCAGGTATTTAATGAACAAACCTGCTACCCCTGGTCATGTTACACGATGACTATTGCTACTATAGGAATTTGATATTACTATAGTAGATAAACCAGGGAAGGACAATGTGCTTGCAAATTTCTTATCGAGGTTAGAACATGATGGTAAGAATACACCAGTTGATGATAATTTTCCAGAAAAACATCTTTTTGTAGTATATTCTAATACTCCGTGGTATGCAGATATTGCTAATTTTCTTGCTACAGGTGAAGTACCTCGTCACTTATCTTATAAGGAGCAGAGGAAGATCGTTCATAAGAGTGCCCGCTATTCATGGATGGTCGGATATCTTTTCCATACAAGGATTGATCAGCAGATTCGACGTTGTGTGGCAAGAGATGATATATGTGAGATCTTAAAGGCTGCACATGATGGACCCTGTGGAGGAAATTTTGCAGAAAAACGGACAAGCCATAAAGTGCTGCAAATGGGATACTATTGGCCCTCCATTTTTCATGATGCTCGAGATTATATTCGAAGGTGTGATAGCTGTCAAAGGATGGGACAACCTGGGAAAGAAAATGAAATTCCTCTTCAACCCTAGATATTCCTTGAACCATTTGAGAGATGGGCCATTGATTTTGTTGGCCCCTTTAACCCACCTTCTCATCAAAAAGCTTACATCCTAGTTTGTACTGATTACGTAACCAAGTGGGTGGAAGCTAGAGCAGTCACGAGGGCAACAGAGCAAGTAGTGTCATACTTTCCTTTTGAAGAGATCTTTGCTAGGTATGGGACTCCAAGAGAAATTGTATCAGATGGAGGATCACAGTTCACATCTCATATGATAGAGAAATTGATGCAAAAATATGGGGTCAAACACAGAATAACAACCCTGTATCATCCACAGGCGAATGGGCAAGTAGAAAGTACAAACAAGGTATTGGAAAATATCTTGACAAAGACAGTAGCAAGTCATCGCTGGGATTGGGCACAGAAACTTCCAGAAGCTTTATGGGCCTATAGGACAACATGGCGGAATATAACAAGATTTTCCCCATTTGAACTGGTCTATGGGAAATCTCCTTGGTTTCCAGTGGAATTTGAAATTAGCACACTCAGAACAACTTTGGAAGTAGGCTTGAATTTATCAGAAGCACCTACTAGAACAGCTGAATGAGTTAGATGAGATCCGATCACTAGTTGTACAGAAACTACTGCTGTCCAACAACAGAGGATGAAATGGCACGACAAATTTATTAAAACTAAGGTGTTTCATGAAGGGGATTGGGCATTACTGTATGACTCCAAATTTAAGGACTTCAAAGGAAAACTTCATACTCGTTGGATGGGACCATATCAAGTGGATGCGGTGTTCGATAATGGAACAATTAGATTAATTACAATTGATGAGAGTAAGACTACATTTGTAGTAACTGGACACCATCTAAAACTATATCATCGTCCAGCCTCTAAAGATGTCTTTGTTAAAACCCTTTCACATTCAACTGATTTAATGATTATTGCAACAGAAGACACTCTCACCTCCCATTAAATATATATATATATATATATATATATATAATAAAAAAATAAATTTAAAAAATTAAAAAATTAAAAAAAAAATGTGGTTATTTCTCACTTGTTTGTGTTTTGCAGGAATAATAAAAGATTTATGGCTAGGAGGAAAGATATAATTGCTATTTCTCTTACTCCAAAGTGCTACTACACTATTTTTGTTGCTTCTCCGAAGTTGCTGCTTCACTGCTATTGCTGTTACTCCGAAGTTGTTGTTTCATTGTTGTTGTTGTTACTCCGAAGTTGCTGCTACATTGTTTTCTCTATTACTCCGAAGTTGCTGCTACACTGTTGTTGTTGTTACTTCGAAGTTACTCCAAATATTGTTGTTACACCGTTGTTGTTGTTACTCCAAAGTTGCTGCTACACTACTGTTGCTGTTACTCCGAAGTTTCTCTGAAGTTTCTTACACCATCGATGTTGTTACTCCATAACTGTCATTACTTCACAACTGTTGTTACTCTACAACTGTTGTTACTCCGTAACTGTCATTACTCTACAACTGTTGTTACTCCGTCACTACCGTTACTCTGTTACTGCTGTCACTCACTCTTGCTGTTACTCATTATTCGTGATAAATATTTTTGTTGTTACTCCACCTTAAGGTAAGTCGGCAGGTACGTCTCCACCGATTTTTATGGATTTAATTAAACATTCTGAAAGGACAGTCAGAGCATGCCAAGGACGGTCGTCACTTTAAGTTGGCAGGAGGGTACCATCATAATGACTGACAGTGTACTTAATAGAGGTACTTATGACACATGACTATTACTAAATTAAAATTTAATGACCTTAAGTACCTTGTAATTATACCATTGAGTTGGGATGCGTACTTGCATGCATAAGAGTCATATCAGTCACCTTGTAAACATTCCATATTAAAACCAAGAATATCTAACAGTACCACTACAATCTGATAATTAATTTCAAATGTACCAGTCCTATTTTATCCATTATATTTGGAAATGGCCATGACTTTTTTATAGTTACTAACAGTTCGGAGCCTGTCACCCTTCCCCCTACCAGCCGACTGTAGCCATTGTGCCACTTCAACTTTCGCAGTAATGGGTGGTCGATCTATGCGCCATGAGCTCAATGATTCAACAAGGATCCGACGCAATCAGGAAGTATGGCAGATATTTGTAAATGCAGGTTGGGATGTCTACTTGGATAGATTGAATGGATGGGATGAGGAAATTACACTGGAATTTGCATTGAACCTGGAGGAAGGAGTTTCTCGGGTTCACGGACTTGAAATTCTAGTTACAGAAGAAACGATTGCAGAAGTTAGTAGACTACCACATGGAGGTGAACGATGGTTTTCTAGAAGAACCCCTCTTCCGAAATTCCCCGAAGCTTTTCTCCAAGCCGGGGAGAGCATCGCACAGAAGGGCCAAGGGTACGATAGAATGTCATTGCTGTGGCCATGGAGTGAAGTTTCAGAGGTTGTGATCAAATACATAACCTACAAAGGGAGATATTCCACTGTCTTTAAATACCATCTGCATATGCAGGCGCACCTGCGGTCTCCCCAAATGGAAGCCTTTTCAATGAATGTACCTTATTTTTTTTTAAGAAGCTTGAATTTGATGGAAAAATTGGCTCGAGAGGCGCGACAGGTGTTAGCGGTCCTTTCCCACCATGGACTGGTGCGGTTGTTAGTGTTGAATGCCATTGATAAGATTCCAATTCTGTGGGAGTGGTTCTGAAACTCCACTGAGGAAGATATTGAAGTTGCCATAGCTATTAGGGCAAATGAACCATAAATTATGCAAGAGGATGAGGCCATGCAGGGAGACGAGGAGGACGATTATGTTGATCAGGAGGAGCCTGAGGAAATGGAGATGGAGACTGAGGGATGTGAAGAGGATTCGGCTTTACAAATGCAAGCCGAATCAATTAAATTTGCAAAAATTCTTACTAGAACTTCGGTTGAGGCTGCTCCACAAGAACCAGCCTAGTCCACAAAGCCAGTTCAGAAAATAGATAGAGTAATTGGCACAGAGGCCACTCCACAGGGATCCCTTATTAATATGGAACCTGTGGAGGAAACAGTCGTGACCACTCCGACTACAGAAGCTATAAGGGAAATGGTGGGAGAAGAAAGGAGTGAGGCCGACGCTGCTCCACAAGAACCAACGTCGACCTCAATATTGGATAGAGAAAATTTGTTCCAGTTTCCTGTCTTTTTGCCTAAGGGGTCACAGGTAACTTGTTCCCCATAGCAAAGAGAAGAAGAAAATGTTGCCATTCCTATGGAATCTGAAACAAAGGTTACAACTGGAAGAAACCCCAGCAAGAACATCAGGAGAAGGGGATCCTACTGGGGCATTGTCGTTTGAGGAAAATGTACCTGATGAAGTAACGACCATTGGTGGAGAGGAGGGACCAAGCGAAGCGGTCCCGATGAATGCACCAGTGGCACAGGAAGGTACCAAAAGGATAAAGAAAGAAAGAATAGAAGAAGAATAGGCAGCGGAAATTGGACTTTCTGGCAGCCCGGCAGAAGCAGTTCCAAGGAACTCATCTCCAACAGCGGGAGCCGAGGAAGTACAGGTGAAGCAAGTGTTTGTGCTCAACCTAGTGTCCCTAAATTGAGTTCATTAATTGTCAAACAGGGTTGGTAAACTGCTGAAGTGTGGTGCACTATATGTGCCTAGGTATTTGTTTCTCACTACGTTGTGTTTAGTGTTTTCTGATGTTTTTGGTCTTATGATTTTATGTTTGAAAAGGGAAGGAACTAAATGCTGGTGAAAAGAAGATATTGGCCTAAACTATGGATGACAAATGACAAATGCAAATACTAAAACAGAACAAAGCCTAACTATGGCTAGCAAACAAAAAATACAAAGCTTGATAATGACTTCAAGGATATAAATCACAACATGAGCTTAAACTTGTCCAATTCATTCATTAAAGATGTTTTGGAAGAGCTTGAGAAATGGGCAAGTTAAGTGTAAATGAAGTTCTCCTAACTAAAAAATCAAACAATCAACTTATAATGTTACAACATCTAATCCATGATTAAAGGTCTATTGGAATATATTTGGAAAAGAACATTTGTAGCACCATAAGATTTCTATTCTAAACTAGCTTCTAATTCTGTTCTGCAACTCAATCTAGCACCACTAGGTCTCACTCAAAAGTTATAGCTTTCTTTCTTTAAAAATAGTCTTTGAGAAAAGGCTTGTTTGTGAAATGGTAAAAAGGTTGCAAAATACTCCAGGCCTTTAGACTGATACTAACTTCTGTAAAGATAATTATGTATTAATATAAGTTTGGAACAAAAGAAGTTTTGTAAATAATGAAGACCGTGGTATTTAAATTTAACAACTAAAAATGCAATGGATAACAACTAAACTAGAATGCTAATACAGTGAGTTGAGACTAAAATAGAATGCTACTAGTCTACTTGGAATACAGTGAGCAATGTTAGACTAAAATGCCATTATCAAGCTGAAAATGAAATGAAATGACAGAGTTGAACTAAATGCAATCTACCTCTGGAGTGCTCTAACTAAATTAACATGCAGCTAGTCTATGGAATTCTACAGCCCATCTTGTTCATTATGAATGATATTTTGGAAAAGTTTGTAAAATAGTCTTGGCTATATTATCCAATGCAATTGAACATAAACATAAAACTGAAAGCAAATACAACTAAAATCTAAGATACCACAACTACTTCCTACTCATTGTTACGATATTCTGGAAGAGATTTGTAAGAGTAAGACTGGCTATGCCACTTAGTGTAAACAAGCAACTAAAACCTACAATACCACAGTTATGCCTTATTCATCATGATGATATTTTGGAAGATTTTATTAGAGTAAGTCTAACTGTGATAATTAACTAAAGGAATTGCAATTAAAATCTACAACACCACAGCTATGCCTTATTCATCGTAATGATATTTTGGAAGAGTTTATTAGAGTAATTATAGCTATAATGATTAATGAAATCAACTATAAACATAAACTTCAGAAACTTGTCTAAGCTAGAAACGAAACTAAAATACTTATCTAAACCATAAAAACAAGGTTGCTCAGGAGGCAGGGGCCCTCTACCACCAGAGTAGCATGAAATCTAGTTCAAGATCGACTCAACGCGTTCAAGGAAATGCTGCTTCTTTCATTAAAGAGGAATCACTTCAAAACAGAGTATTCTCGGACTTCAAAAATCTAGCCAAAATCTAACCAAAATCTAACCTTGTCTCTCAGTTTCCCGAGCTACATTTATAGCAAATTTACATAACAGAACTTGAGATAATACAGGGATTACTTTATTTCCATATTAAAATCGAACTAGAACTCTAAAGGTGGCATCGTAATATGACAAAAGACATCTAGACTGTCCTTGTCCTATTAGGAGTCTATCTCTTAGTTGAGTTCCCACGTGCATAACCACGTACAAAATTCCGTTCAATCTTCATGGAGAGCAACAAATTCTAAAGGCATGATGTGGAATACGACCATGTGTGGTTTTCTCTAAGAGGACATCTGGAACCTGCTTAAACATGAAGATGACTGCAGAATTGGCAACTAGCTACAGAATGTCTGCATTCTGTAGCTAGTCCTAGTTCAAAAAGCACTACAATGACAAAATCATAAAAACATAGCAAGTTAGTCATAATATTCATTCTTAAATAAATTTTAACTAATTTCATTGATCATTTGAGCCTGGGATTAATAATGGAAAAAAGAAATGGAGTGGAATGTGGTGGAAGAAAGAACATTCTTGGAGCTCATCATACCCCCACTGCTAGATTCTTGCATGTACTCATGCAACTATTCCATGAACTGAGAGACCTCTGCAAGAACATCCAACCCTCTTCTTCTACTTTTCCTGGTAGTTAAAGGCCTTCTGGGCTTCCTGATGACTAACTTGAACCTTAAATTGGTAAGTGCCCTGATTAACTTTTTGTTTCTCTTTTTCAACTTTTCATTGGCCTTTTCCACTTTGTCCATTTATAGAGACAGGGTTGAGTTCATATTGGTTTTTAGTTTAACTTGCTCCCTCAGAATATCATTCTCAGTCCTGATATGTCTATTAAGTACTTATAGCTCATACTTATCTCTTCTTAGCACATCTATTTCGGACTCTGGTGGACTAGGGGTTCTGTCCCTACTTTCTGAAGCTCTTCTCTCTAATGACTCAACATAGTTGTAAATTTCTTGCTGTGCAGGGTCTATTTCAGGGGCTTCTTCATCAAAATATTCCTCAGTCGGTGTTTCTTCTTCTTCTATGTTTATGACTCCAGTTTCTTTAACCTTTGTTTTCTTTAGTATCTCCATGAGTTTGTAGCTCCTCCTAGGTTGAGATGGCCCTTCTCCCTTTTCTCTGGAAAATTTTCTTGTGATCCTCTCTTTCTTAAGCTGCTTCTTAATCTGAACTAATTTTTCAGAGATCATTTCTTCACTGCTTTCTTGTATTGTTTTACCAGTTTTAGTTTTGGAGGATTTCCATCTTCTGCTTCTTTTTGTAGGTTGATGTTCAGGTGAAGGTTCTTTTGGTTCCTCAAAGTGATTTCTCACCAAGAATTCTTTCCAATTATCCCCTATTTTTCTCAAATGATGTTCAATCAAAATCTTGACTAAACCATGGTGGTATAAGGTTGTCTCCAGAAATTGGATTCTCTTTTGAACACTTGAAACCATTTTCTTTAAACTTTGAAGCAAGAAATAGGGAAAATTAAGTTCTTCTAGGAAATGCATTATCAACCTAATATGGTAAACATAGAAAGTACCATATCTACCTTCAAAAGTGATGAATTTTTGCAGGATAAGCAACATGTTCCTCCATTTGTTCTTTAATGCAGAACTAGGGATACCCTTTTTAAAAATAGTGACATCCATACCTGGTGACTTGAGTATCTGTTTCCATGCTTCGTTATGGAATTCTTTGTTCTTAAACCACCTTTCTCCTTGTATAGGCAGTCATGTTGCTTCTGCAATAAAAGCCTCTGTGACAGTGAATTTAATATCTCCAACTTCAACCTCGGCCCCATTAAAAGATCTTGAAAAAGTTTTAGTAACCTCTTTGTGGAAGCCACTGAATTTTTCAAGGAATTTCAACCATCCTTCTTGTTGTAAGATTTCTCGGATTTGGGGATAGCCTTCCAAGTATTTAGTGCCAACTGGTTCTGTTCTCACGATGAGGCCCATAAATCTTCTTCAATCTTCAATTCACTAGCCTTATGCTCACGGTGAGAATGGTCGTTAACAAGTTGTTTTTGCTCCCCAAATGTTTCCTCTGTTCACAGTGACAATGGTTGTTACAGAGATACCTCTGTTTTACAGAATGAAATGGTTAAGAGTTGGCTGTGGAAAAGAGTGATATGGAGTGGTTACGGAATGAATTAATGAGGTGAGGTGAAGAAAACGAATCAATGAGTGAAAAGACCGCAGAGATATTTTGTAACGAATTCAAAAATCATCATTAAATGCTTAGTGACGTGACTAATCCAATCACTTCAGCACTTTAACCGTTTAGATTTTGAAATGATAATCGGATATGGGTTTTGAAATGGTGGAACAGAAGGAGTTTTATTCAAAGTTTTTGCGGGAGGTTTGTTAGGCAAGATCAACAAAATTAATTAAAACACTTTTTGAATAATATACAACTAAACTACGCTAAAATGTTTCATGATATGTCATTATAATCACTTCATACCTTTGCCTTTGCTTTGATTTTCTTGTGATATTCATATGCTTTTCTCTCCCCTGAAAATCATTACTTTTTGAGTATTCATAACCTTCTTGATTTTTCTTGTTCATGGATATGCAGGATCATTTTGTTGCAAATCAAATGATTACTAGCCAGTGCTTTCAGGCTCTCTGGCTGCAGAATGTCTGCCTGGCTACAGAATGTTTGACTAGCTGCAGAATGTCCAACTGATTGCAGAATGTACCTGTAGAGGACTTGAAATATGGTTTGAAGCTGGAGTGATGAAAGGTTGTATGAAATGAATAATAAAATATGGTAGGATGGAGTATGAATGAAATGAATAATGGAGTGGAATGGATCACAACTTATGAAATGGAGTGAAAAAGTGCCCTGCAATTTCTGCTGTGTATTATTCAATTGCAGAAAGGAGATCAAACTTAAAGATCTAAAATGGAAATGAAGTGGACCATGAAGTGAAATGGATGAAGTGTGGATGAATGAATGGAATAAGATATGATATGAATGAATGGAATGAAATGATTGAAGTATGGAATGAAATGAAGTGAAATGAGATGGATCATAAGTGAAATGGATCCGCACTTATGATTTTATAACAGCTGCTTGCAAAAAAACAAAATGGAAAAGTTAGAGTGTCAGAAAGATTCTGATTTTCACTCTATCTTTTCTATATAAACATGCCAATCAGTGATTGGTTTTCATGTCTATACTTTATTTTTATTTTATTTAATTTTTTTTTCAATATGTCTGACTTCATAAAATTCAATTAAGTTGATGAAGAAGAAAGATTCTTCTTCATTAACTTCACATCACTGTTTTCCTGGAACTTCTTGACAAATTCTTCTCTTGAGAGTGGTTTGTGATACAGCTTCAATCTATGACCATTCACAAGAAAAGTAACCTCTTCTTCATCTATTGTCCTGATTTTTATTGCTCCATTGTAAAAAATTCTCACAATTTCATATGGCCCAAGCCAATGTGTTTGAAATTTACCTTGAAAATCCTTGAACTTTGAGTCAAACAAGAGAGCCCAGTCACCTTCTTTGAACTTCTTTTCCTTGATGTACTTGTCATGCCATCTAGCCCTCTGCTATTGGAATATACTGGTTTTCTGAACTGCATCTTGTCTGATCTCATCCAATTCATTAATCTGCTCCAATCTATGTTTTTGTGCCTATGATAGATCAAGTCCTAGCTGAACTGCCATTTTGAAAGTTTGAATATGGAACTCTATGGGAAACAAAACTTGATTTCCATAAACAAGTTCATAAGGAGTATGGCCTGTTGTGCTTCTTCATGTAGTTCTATAGGCCCACAAGGCTTCAGGAAGCCTATCTACCCAATCTTTTCTATGTAAATGGACAGTCTTTGTTAGGATCCCTTCAATAACCTTATTAGTAGATTCCACTTGACCATTTGCTTGTGGATGATAGGGAGTAGATTTTCTGTGTCTGATTTTGTACCTCTCCATCATTTGTTCCACTATCCTTGATGTGAATTGAGCTCCTTGATCTGTAACAATTTCCCTTGGGACACCAAAACGAGTAAAAATATCCTCAAAAAGAAAATTAACTACAGATGCTTCAGTAGCAGAAAGTAATGGCTTGGCCTCTACCTATTTGGTAACATAATCAGTGCAAACTAATATATATTTCTTTTGTCTTGATGGAGGACTAATAGGTCCTACAAAATCTAAAGCCCATTTTTCAAAAGGTTCAATATGTACTTGAGGCTGCAATGGCATCTCACCTGAAGGAGAAGGTTTCCCTACCCTTTGGCAACTGTCACACCTTTTGACATACTCTTTAGCATCTTTAAATAAGGATGGCCAATAATATCCTAAATGAAGGATCTTATAGGCTATCCTCTTGTCAGCAAAGTGTCTGCCACAAGGTTCATCATGACATGCTTTGAGAATCTCAGGCATCTCATCTTCCTGAACACATCTCCTAATGATAAAATCTGGACCTGTCCTGTACAACTCATTAGCAACCCATGCATATTTTGCACTATCATAAATGAATTTTCTTTTCTCTCTTGCATTCATTATTGAAGGAAATTTCCCTGAAACTAAATAATTAGCAATGTCAGCAAACCAAGGAGTCTGAGTAGAAATTGCAAAAAGGTATTCATCAGGAAATTGATCTTCAACTGGAGTGTCATCTTTGATGTTTTGGAGTCTATATAGGAAATCACCTACTGTGTTTTGTTTTCCAGGCCTATCTAGAATGGTAATGTTGAATTCTTGTAAAAGCAATAACCATCTTATAACTCTGCCATTAGTAATTGATTTGTTCATTAAGTATCTAATTGCAGAATGATCTGTGTGAACAAAAGTTTCATAGCCTGTTATATGTCTGAATTTGTTTATGGCATGAACAACAGCTAAAAACTCTTTTTCAGTTACAGTATAGTTTAACTCTGCAGGAGTCAATTTTTTACTGGTATAGTAGATGGCATAAGGAATCAGGTATTTTTGTCCTAATACTACTCCTAGAGCTGTATCTTAGGCATCTATTGAAATATGAAAAGGTAACTTCCAGTTAGGTCCCCTTAAAATAGGTGCTTCAGAAATTTTTGTTTTCAGGGTCTCAAAAGCTAACTGGAAATCAGAATTCCATTTGAATTCACAGTCTTTGGTAAGCAATTTAAAGAGTGGAGATGCTATCTTGGTGAAGTTTTCTATAAACCTCCGATAATATCCTGTAAATCCTAGAAAAATCCTAACATCTTTTTGACAACTTGGAATAGATAAGTTAGAGATGAATTCAACTTTTGACTCATCAACTCTAATCCCATCCCCTGAAATATGATGCCCCAAAACAATACCTTCAGTAAACATCATGAAACATTTCTCATGACTAAGTGAAAGATTTGCTTCTTGACATCTCTTTAAAACTTTTTCCAAGTTTTCTAAAGCTTCTTCAAATGTGTTTCCATAAACTGTGAAATCATCCATATATACCTCTACACAATCATGTATTAGATCTAAAAAAATTCCTAATACTTCCCTTTGAAATGTTGCAGGTGCATTGCATAATCCAAATGGAAATACTCGGTAAGCATAAGTACCCCAAGGATAGGTAAATGTGGTTTTGTCTTGGTCCTCAAGTGCTACTTGAATTTGATTATAACCACTAAACCCATCTAGAAATGAGAAGTACTTTTTGCCAGCTAATGTATCTAACACTTGATCTATGAAAGGTAAGGGAAAATAGTCTTTAAGAGTAGCTTTGTTTAATTCTCGGTAGTCAATACATACCCTCCATTTACCATTTTTATTTGGCACAATTACCAAAGGAGACACCCATTGACTATCTGAAATAGGATAGATAAAGTTGACATTCAACAATTTCTGCAATTCTTCTTTAACAATCTCCCTAAGATTTGGATTCATCATTCTTTGAGGTTGTCTGATTGGTTTACAATTTTCCTCTATGTAGATGTGATGAGTGCAAGTCTTAGGGCTTATCCCTTTCATATCAGTGTACTCCCATGCATATGCAAAAGAATGTCTCTGTAAGATCTTGACTAGCTCTTCTTGTTGAGATTTTTCTAGGTTCTTGTTTATGTTTAAAGTTTTTCCTGGAAATATCTCAATTGTAGAGCTGCCAAATTTATCCATGGAATAGAGAGACATCTGCCTTGATGACAAGAACTCAATGTTGGATTCTTCTTGAAATTGTTAATGTTTATGTTCCAAACAGGATTCAAAGTTTTCTAAAGTATTCAGAATTTGACTATCTTCACTAATTTCTGAAATTGTGAAGAGAGGTTGTAAGTCTTCCTCATCCTCTATCCATTGAGTATCATATAAATATGTAATTGTCCTTGCTAGAGGATAAAAAGTGAATTTCTTAGTTGAACTACCATCAGAGATGTACATATCACCGGATCTACAACCAATGAAAGCATCAGCTGTAGCTAACCAAGGTCTTCTTCATATAATAGGATGTCCTCCTAGATTATTCTTAGGAGTTAGGATCATGAAATCCACAGGGTACTCCCAAGAATCTAGGGACACTGTAATATCTTCTATTACCCCATTAGGTTTGATCACAGATCTTTCTGTTAATTGTAATAATGTGGGTGTAAAGAGAAGATTAGGAAGTTTCAGTTTATCCATGATTTGTCTACTCATGATATTGATTGCTGCTCCTAAATCAATGAGTGTGTTTTGGATCTCAATTCCATTGATGTGAATTTTGACAACTGGATTTCCTAGGTCTAGATACTTTGGAATAGCAATCTTACCCATCATAATGTCTGCTATTTTTCCTTCCAGTTTAATTTTCTTTGTCTCTCTTATTCTTTTCCTTGTTTTCTTCATGCTCAACTCCTTTATTGTCTTTGCTAAAATTGGGATTTCCTTGATGGCTTGTAATAATGGAATCTTAATGCAAACATTTCTTAGCTCATCTAGGAAATCATAATTAGGCACCATAATTTGTTCTTCTACACCTCTATCAATTTGTAATATTTCTGGAAAGGGAGGTGTAGGAGTGGATGTTGATGGCTGCTCTAATACAGGAGTTGAAATTATTGGTTCTTTTTGTTTTGATTTTTCAATGTTTGGGTCCTGAAAAGATGTGTCTTCTTCAAGACTTTTATTTTCTCGTAGAGAATCTTCCTCAGAGTTGTATTTTTCTTGTATAATCACAGAAGGTTTCCTATTTTCAAGTATTCTTCCAGACCTAAGTTGAACATCATTAAGGTCTAGAAGAGTAATTAAATAAGTTGGAAACTGTTGACCTTCTATCATATATGTATTGTGAGGATTTTTATTGTTGGGGTTTGGTATGGGTTGAGCAGGCAACTGATTTGATTTCTGAGGAAATGGTAATGGAAGTGGTTGATTTTGATGTTGTGGATTTTGAGAATTTTGTTGAGGATTTTGTTGTTGAGGAAAATGTGGATATGGTGGATAGGATGGTGGATACTGATAGTACTGAGAGTATCTTCCATAGGGATTTTTTGCCCCTTGTGCCCAAGCTTGAGATTGATTTTGAAATTGGGGCCAAGGTTGCTGCCAAGAATTCCAATTTGTGGAGGTTTATTATACACTTGATCATGAAATCCTTGTGTTTGAGGTCCTTGCCAAGGCCTTCTAGAGACAAAATTGAGAGATTGTGTGGGACTTGTAGGAATTTCCTCTTGAAAGACAGCTTTAAGACCAGGAACTGAAGGATAACTCTTGGTCTCATTTTTTTCTGAACAAATGACACAGGTCTCTACAAATTTTGCATCCAAAGGACATTCTCTCAGGGCATGCTTCTTTCTACATCTTGGACAAAAGATTGCTAAAGCATCAGATTCAGCTTTTTGCTTGTTTTGTAACTTAAGGGTGTCTATTTGTTCACTAATACTCCCTAATATTTCATATTTTAATTCATCAAGCATATGTCCTATCTCTGCCCTACTTACTGTCCCAGAAGCAAACTTACTTACCCTTGCAATAGCAGGGTCTCTTGGGCCTTTTACAGTTTTGGATTTCCCTCTTGAAAGGTTGATACAAAACTCAGATATTTCAGGTAACGTGAGCTGAGATATATCCCATTTTCCCATCATGTTAAGGATATCCAACCATTCATCCCTAATTGTTTTCAACAAGAGAGCTTTTAAGGTGTATTGATCTAAGTTTTCCATTTTTTCCCTTTTGATGTTGTAATGAAATCTCTCCATCAAATCTTCCAAATTTTCATCTTCTTTTTGTATCATCTTAAACACTTCCTCCTTATGATTGATTGGCATACAATAATCCAAATACCTCTCTAGAAATGCTTGTTTCATGTCTTCCCATGTCCTAATAGAATTGTTGATCAAACTCATAAACCACTTCAATGCTGCTCCTTTCAATGTTGAAGGAAATAGTTTAATTTTTTGAGCATCTTGTAAGTAGTCATAAGTTCTACAAAGGACTTCAAATGCAAATAGGAAGGTTTCAGGATCTTCAGTTTTTAGTCTGTAGAAGTTTGGAAGGACAGAGGGTGAAGTGTTTTTCATGGTTGTATTGGTTTCTTCATCTACTATAGGAAACCCAAAATAGCTTCCCATCTCTCTTATACCTCTTCCTCTACCTCCTTCTCCTCTACCTCTACCTCTACCCCCTCCAAATAATGTGTGCTCTCCATTAAAGACTCCTCCTCCCCCTTCTTTTGCCATAGTTGATTCTTCTGTGGCAGTGGAAAAATTTGTGTCTCTAGCAGGGGTCCTTGAATCCTCTTCTAAGGCAGGTTCAGTGGATGAAATGGAAGGTCTTTCTAATGGAATATCTGATCTTAATTCCTCTGGGAGTCTAGGCTTAGTAAAGGATGGAATGTGGGTCTGAGTTGGAGGTGTACTGGCTCTTGGTCTAGGTGAAACAAGTGGTATTCTAGGGATCAAGCTTATGGTTCTGCTTCTTATGAATCTACCCCTTGAGTCTCTCTCTCTACGCATATCATTTTTTTTGGGAGTTAAGAAACAAGGCTACCTAGTTACACTTCCCCGGCAATGGCGCCAAAATGTTTGTGCTCAAACTAGTGTCCCTAAATTGAGTTCATTAATTGTCAACCAGGGTTGGTAAACTGCTGAAGTGTGGTGCACTATATGTGCCTAGGTATTTGATTCTCACTACATTGTGTTTAGTGTTTTCTGATGTTTTTGGTCTTATGATTTTATGTTTGAAAAGGGAAGGAACTAAATGCTGGTGAAAAGAAGCTATTTGCCTAAAATATGGATGACAAATGACAAATGCAAATACTAAAACAGAACAAAGCCTAACTATGGCTAGAAAACAACAAATACAAAGCTTGATAATGACTTCAAGGATATAAATCACAACATGAGCTTAAACTTGTCCAATTCATTCATTAAAGATTTTTTGGAAGAGCTTGAGAAAAGGGCAAGTTAAGTGTAAATGAAGTTCTCCTAATTAAACAATAAAACAATCAACTTATAATGTTACAACATCTCATCCATGATTAAAGGTCTATTGGAATATATTTGGAAAAGAAAATTTGTAGCACCATAAGATTTCTATTCTAAACTAGCTTCTAATTCTGTTCTGTAACTCAATCTAGCACCACTAGGTCTCACTCAAAAGTTATAGCTTTCTTTCTTTAAAAATAGTATTTGAGAAAAGGCTTGTTTGTGAAATGGTAAAAAAGTTGCAAAATACTATAGGCTTTTAGACTGATACTAACTTCTGTCCAGATAATTATGTATTAATATAAGTTTGGAACAAAAGAAGTTTTGTAAATAATGAAGACCGTGGTATTTAAATTTAACAACTAAAAATGCAATGGATAACAACTAAACTAGAATGCTAATACAGTGAGCTGAGACTAAAATAGAATGCTACTATTCTACTTGGAATACAGTGAGAAATGTTAGACTAAAATCCCATTATCAAGCTGAAAATGAAATGAAATGACAGAGCTGAACTAAATGAAATCTACCTCCGGAGTGCTCTAACTAAATTAACATGCAGCTAGTCTATGGAATTCTACAGCCCATCTTGTTCATTATGAATGATATTTTGGAAAAGTTTGTAAAATAGTCCTGGCTATATTATCCAATGAAATTGAACATAAACATAAAACTGAAAGCAAATACAACTAAAATCTAAGACACCACAACTACTTCTTACTCATTGTTATGATATTTTGGAAGAGCTTTGTAAGAGTAAGACTAGCTATGCCACTTAGTGTAAACAAGCAACTAAAACCTACAATACCATAGTTATGCCTTATTCATCATGATGATATTTTGGAAGAGTTTATTAGAGTAAGTCTAACTGTGATAATTAACGAAAGGAATTGCAATTAAAATCTACAACACCACAGCTATGCCTTATTCATCGTAATGATATTTTGGAAGATTTTATTAGAGTAAGTATAGCTGTAATGATTAATGAAATCAACTATAAACATAAACTTCAGAAACTTGTCTAAGCTAGAAACGAAACTAAAATACTTATCTAAACCATAAAAACAAGGCTGCTCAGGAGGCAGGGGCCCTCTACCACCAGAGTAGCACGAAATCTAGTTCAAGATCGACTCAACGCGTTCAAGGAAATGCTGCTTCTTTCATTAAAGAGGAATCACTTCAAAACAGAGTATTCTCGAACTTCAAAAATCTAACCAAAATCTAACCTTGTCTCTCGGTTTCCCGAGCTACATTTATAGCAAATTTACATAACAGAACTTGAGATAATACAGGGATTATTGTCTTTCCATATTAAAATCGAACTAAAACTCTAAATGTGGCATCGTAATATGACAAAGGACATCTAGACTGTCCTTGTCCTATTAGGAGTCTATCTCTTAGTTGAGTTCCCACGTGCATAACCACGTACAGAATTCCGTTCAATCTTCATGGAGAAGAAATGGAGTGGAATGTGGTGGAAGAAAGAACATTCTTGGAGCTCAACATAGAGGACGCGGGGCGGGGACCACAAGAGCAATGGGATACGGTGCGTTGATTTGTGTTTGATCGGACGGCGAAAAACGGACCCGATGGATATGTATGATAAGCACCTTTGGGGCTTAACACCCGGTTCGAAGACATGGTCATGCAGACAATAAGATATGGGGGACCACGGCTAAAGGGACTAGGCTTCTTATTACTTCGGATACGCGCCCGTGATGTTTTCTAATGCATTTCAGGGGGGCGGGAAAGGCAACGGTCAACAGAAATGGATTTTGAAGACCAAAAATTTAAATGAGGAGCCGACATGGACAACAGGTCCAATTTATATTCTTAGGAATTCCCATAGGTCTAAATTAGTACTCTTCATTGGTCCGAAGTATAGTCTCCGCAGAAGTATGCTCACTACAGGTCCAAAAGTATACTATGTATGCATTTTTTTAGAGGGTCCAAACAAGTCCTACACGTGGTTCTTACCACAGGTCTGCGGTCCAAAAAAATCAATCAAAAAATCTCCCACAGATCCACAAAAAGACTTCACATATTTTAATTAGACTTCAACAATCCCTGAGGTAACCGAATGCATTGTGCATGAAACAAGTCCAAATTCCAAAAAAAAAAAGCTCTAAAATAGGTCTTCTTCCTATTAACATGGTTAGTTCACGAGATGTGAACTATTTCATTTCTTGTTCCGCGTTCTTCTTTGCCTATCTTCACCGACAAATGCTCCAAAACGAGGTGCACACTATATGTATTTATATATTTTCTATAGGTTCGAACATATATGGCAGATCCGACTTATGATAGTGAGGTCGACATGAGAGAATGAAAAATATGTATTTCTTTTACTTTTAAATTTAATAATTCCATAACAAAGGTGGTTTAGGGAATGGGGTGGCACATGTTGGAAATATCTTGAAACCTTCTTCAAGCTGATGTAAGCACAATTTTCAGAATATTGTGTTAATATAAAAAATAATAAAATTTCTTTTATGACATTACTTAGATGTTGAGCCTCCATTTTGTCGAGTTTTATACATATTTTTTCTTTATGATACCTTATGTTTTCATCTAATTTCTATCATTGTTATCACCATTTTGCATTCTTATGGAATATTATCATAAACATAAGCATATAGAGGTATCAAAACTTTGAATTATAGGGTTTCACTACTTCAAACATGTTGTTTTGGAATTTTCTTTATAACATTTTTCTACGAAGCTTCGAAAGCTAAAATTTCGACCTCGTGGAGCAGAAATCTTGGTGAATTTTGTGTATAAATTTCAGATCTTGGTTCGTTATATTTTATGAGATATTTTGAAGAATTTAGGGTTTTTGCATGCTCCAAAATTCAGTCTCAAACATGTAACCTATGGAAAATTGTCATAACTTTATTTTTAAGCATCAGATTTGAATTCTGTAAAAAAACGAATGAAACTACACGAACTGTAGTTTCTCATATATCAATTTTAGGGCTGAAGGTTGAAACAATGAAATGTGGAATCCAGTAAAATTTCTCTTTACTGAACTAGTTTATAATCAGATCATTGCGGGATATTTGACATAACTTTATATTGAAAAATCCAATCTTGGTATGAATTACATGACATTGGAAAGAAGACTCAGAGTGCTACCACAAGACTGAATTTCAGAGTTTGGGAGGCCAAAATTTCAGAGATACAACAATTTCAATATCAAACTCCAAAAAGCAAGAAAAAAAGGTGTGTATTTTTTAAATTTGCATAGGTTTTGTTTGAAAAATTAGTTTGAAGTAATTCAAATCGCATAGTAAAGCATATATATAATTATTTGGTTCCAATATGCCTAAAAAAATGGACATTCCCAGTAAGCAACCATAAATATATACTATGACACATGAAGAAGAGGAAGAAATGCAACATGATATATCAAAATTACGCTACCAAGTGAAACAAATTTCTCTCTCGCCGAAGAGTAACCAAAAATGAAATGGAAGCTAATATGAATGGTTTTAAGAATGTCTTAAAAGAAAACATGGAAGGTGTTATAGGCCATTTTGTCACATCTAGTCAACAGGCCTACAAACCAGATCAATCATCATCTGTGACCATTTTGTCATCATCCCTACACAAAGCCTTAAGCATGACCTTCCAAATACCTTAGGTATAATTGCTTCCAAACAATTCTTTTAAGCCCCATTGGACCCTAGCCCTTTAGGGATTTGTTTTTAACAACAAGTTTCTCCTTACTTCACCAACACTAATCAGTAGAAACTTGTCCCTTGCTGGGGTGTGTTGATTCTATAAATTCAGGAAAATTGAACAGGATTTAGAAGCTTCCTCTTCCAGAAGCTTCTAGGAGTTGTTCTAACCATTTAACTTGGATAAGAAGTTCGAATCCTATCTGATCCTACCTTGGATATTTTACCTCTTATCCCTTGATATCATCCTCCCATCTTAAGTGAATCTCAAGCCTAGATTGGTAAATGGATACGAATTCCTAAACTACCACATTCTCCTATATATTTGTGGCCATCCAAAACATCAGGGTTGGCTTTTGGAGACTTATCATGCCCTCATGATGTTACCTTGAATCTAAGAGAGTCATCATCTTCATGCGTTAAGGTGACATTGAGGTGTGCTTTGTGACAAGGAAGGATAAGTCAACTTGGGGAGATATCTACAAGATAAACACTATCTTTGGCTATAAAATCTTTCCTATTTATATTAATACAAAGAGTATATTGTTTTCCTATATACATTATGTTAGGTTTACATTCATATATTTCAATGCATCATTGATTCATTGAATAGAGTAATTGAATTATGCTACGTAGATGTTGTATATCCTTGAATTGTTTTGGTTATATGTGCAACTTCTAATTATATAAATTGAAGCTAGGATTGGAGCTCATAAGTCGGGAGGAAATTAAAGCTTGTGACAGATTCCAAATAGGCCTTTTTCCATCTTTCAATTTATCAAAGGGAAACTCTATGTTCTTTGCTTTCTGTTGTTCTAAACCATTCCACTAGGTCTATGGGATATACTTTTGTTCAAAATCATAAATACCATATAATAAATTGGCAAGTCCACTAGGGATTGTTTCTTTCCCTTAGTGGTTTCCTTGACCTTAGCGCTTGTTTCACCTCTTGAAATGACCATCATTGCCTCAGACCTTGATTGACCCTATGAAGAGATTTATCTAATATTGATTTTATTTTTTGTGTCGTAATTTGGCTGGATGTGCATCAACGCTCCCCTTGGTCTGGAGACAGAGTGTTGCAACACACCCTACCCTTCTTCGCGCCTGCGTTTCAGATCGCTGGTGCCCTTTAAGCACCTGCGATGATAACTGTTACATGCAAAAAAAAAATATTTTGTATCTTTCTCTCTGATTTTCCTTGTTCTAGTTAGTCTTCCTTCTGTCACTAACTATATTTTGGTCTCTGAAAAGATTCCATTTTGTTTTGTTTTTGTTTTTGTAGCCTTTGATAAGAATTTATTTGGATTTTTCTTTGTTCTTGTCAATTAGGTCATTAGTAAACTTTTTCTTGATCATTGATTGCTTGAGAGAATCGATGTTACAATCATCATTATGTATAGTTTGTTTGGTTAGAAATTTAGCAAACATCTTAGTTTTTCATCTCATTTGAAAATTAAGAGGATGGAAAAGAAAAATCACATGCATTCTGCATTGCATTTAGGGTTTTGTGTGTGAAATTGGAATTGGAACAATTTCATTAAGGGAATTGACTCAAGAATTTTCTTTATTTCATGTTGAATGTTGCATTACTCTTTGTTATGTTCCCTCTCATACAAATATTTTCATTGAAAATAAAAATTCATTTTTTCATGCTAGATTGCATCTTTAGGATATTCAGGTGAAATTCATGGTGAGCCTTGAAAACTAAAAAATAATTAAAAACAACCTTTAAAATTTATTGAATCAATATTAAGGAGCATTTAAAACATTAACACAAAACATTTAGAGGTATAGGCTAGAGATGTGTTCCAACGTCTTTAAACATAGGAGCTACCATTTTTTCCATCATTGCATTCCGAGGGTGATATCTTGTTCCACGTATGTAGGTGTATAACATCATTCTTCGCGTGCCTCCAGTTATATTGGATGGCTCTCGACACATGAAAAGTATATGGGAACACTCTCAATGTACAGTTACACATTAGAAAGCACCACCACGAACTGTACTTCCACATGCTGTCGAGTATATTTTGGAAGTCCAACCTAGGTTGTTATCCTCACCTTAGGTAACTGAGTCAGTCACATTGTATATTGTGATACACCGAACACAACATTCAGGGAGATTTCCTTCCCATACTTAAATCCTTGGTTCTACAAGGTGGTATATTGTAGTTCATAGTTGCTTAGTAAACCCTTTTTCCTAGATTACCCTTTTTGATTTATTTCTTGTTGTTAATTTTTAAAATTTATTAAACCAACATGGAAGAACAACCCTTTGAACCCCGTCGTTCGCGTAGGATGAAAATATTTCCTCCTCTTCCACCTAAGGCAACTCCTGGAAGTTGTTAGAAAAATAAAAAGACGTGGAATACCAAATCTAGTGCTTCATGGGCTACTACTTCTCGTGCTCCACCTGAAATAGATCCACCAAAATCATATTTTCCTACGAGTATTGAACAAAAGATTACTTCTTCATTTGTTGGAGAGTCTGTCACAGTTGAAACAAAAGCAACTGAAACTTTATTTCCTGAGGTTATTGAACCTGACTATATTGAATTATAAACAGTACAACCTAAGGTTATACAACCTAAGCCACCTAAGTTTCATACATCTATTACTTCAGGTCCTTCTTCTTCTCTTCCTCTATCTTAGACCCAAAAACACACCATATATCTTGGACTCGATGGTGAACCTATTCCACCTGGTCTTGTGAGTATTGAAGAGATTCTTTAGGAAGAGCCTCAACCCTCCTCTCTAGTTCGTTTGAGAGGAACACATATTTATCATTTCAATCCTTTTCTTTCTCCTCATACTCCATCGCAAGTTCCTTTGTATGTTTCTTTTCCTTTCAACTCACCCTTGAGTTTCCCACGACAAGTTCTTTGGGACAGTTAACCATGATTGAATCTGCTATGGTTTCTCAGTCGGTATCTACTACTATAACCAATACAACCCATGTTGCAACTTCATCCATGTTTGTAACACCACCATAGAAGCATTTGTATGATGGTTCATTCGTCTCGCCTGGTTACCAATCATTGTTTAGTACCTTTTTTGGTGCATCATCCGGTCCATGGACCTCTCCCATGTCATATTTTTCTAGAATACCTTCTGGAAATTCTTTAATGAGCGCTATGAAGTCTTCTCTTCCTCCTCCATCTCAAACAATAATTGAGCAACAATCTGGTTCATATGTCAGTGGATATGGACACTTACAACAATCTAGTTCATCTTATGTTGGGCACCCTTTTCCTGTGGGAAGTTTCCTCTATATTCCCCTACCTTATCGGCATGGGGGAAACCTATTGGGGGGGGGGGGAGGGATTTTCGTCTCCTCATAAAATATCGCAAGTTAGTTCTCAACCTCATTAGAGCCCTCCACATTGAGGAATGGCTATCAATTCTTGGAAACTAACTCCACCTATACAACCTGGCCCGCTTTTGAATCAAATTCAAACTTCTCAACCTGTTCCATCTTCATCTCAAATTGTTACTGATTAATCTATATCTAAACCTATTCAAACTCAAGTTCATGTGAGTCAACATTTACATTCTACACACCTAATTCTATCTCTCCCATCGGTATCTAGGGCCTCTCGAACCCCATTTACCCAACTTCTTCAAGGTCTCTTACATTATTCAACAATTGGACAAACTATTCCTCAAATCTAGATAGGTCATCCTGTATATGGTATTTCACAAATGCAAGCTAACCAACCTTATGTTGGGATGATGCAAAATCCCACAGGAAAACTATATCAATTGTATCAAGGAGTAACTTACCAAGGTTAGCAAGTACCTTAGCAAGTTCAAAAAATTCCTTACCAAAGTCAATAGATAAAAAAAAAACCATTTCAAACTTTACAAGGTTATGCTAGCACTGGGAAGCAAGGCTATGTGTATTCTGGTTACCATAATCCTCCCTATCTCGAAAAACAGGTACCTGTTTCTCAAGCCATCCCATATAACCCGTGATATCCTCCACCGAAACTTAATAGGAAGTTTCCATTTGTATCAACTCTTGAATTACCCGATTTGTGATATGGATATGGGCAAAATAGTTATTTCTATGCTAGTTCCCTCATTAGTATTAAAAATGTATTTAAGGATCGTCTCATGTTAACCACTTGTGAAGGGGTTTATGTGTGTATTTTCATGTGTCTTTGATGATCATATTATGAGTTAATTAATTCTAAAAACTCATATACAACAATTGAAATGAAGAAATGAAACTCACAATGATCACATAACACAATGGATGATAATTGAATTCACCCCTCATGGGCTACATCTCCATGGACCTACTTTAACTAGCTAGGCCCTCTTGGGATTATGAGTCAAATATCTGTTTACAAGCTTCTGTGATCTGAAAGGAGTGTATCAATTTTTCTATGCTAAGTGTCCTTTTAGTAATATAAACATGTACAATTTGTCTCCATTTGTTTGCTTAAGGAATGAGTGTTTTAACCATGAAACATAGATGAATTTGTGAACTTTAAGCATGAAAATAAGCCTAAATAACATTGTACAGTAGTGTATAATAGAGAGAAACAATCACACATAAGTTTTACGCAATAGGCATGATGAAGCAGTTCACCCCTCCTAGGCTACATCTGTTGGTCCAGCTCGCAATGGCATGTCCCTCTTTGTCATTATGCTCAAAATTGCAAATTACATGTGTTTACAAGCCTCTAATGGTTGTTTTCTCTGCACTAGTGGCTCCCGAATGCTCAAATTAGTCTAGGTAGACTATTGTTTCACCCAAATTGGTCGAAAATTGACTTCCCAATGCATTTTTCCCAATGTTAGCTAGAAAAACTCCACTAAAAGTGGAGATTGCACTTAACTGTGGCTAAAATTAGAAAAAACCATAAATTTTAGGGTGCGCTCCAATTTCCGCTGGAAATACCATTTGAATTAATGTCAAATGGTTTTGGCGGGGTGGTCACATGCTGACCCCTCACCGTTAACTCCGCGGTTTTAAATGGTTTAAAAACTCCGCATAATGGAGGAGCAGAACCATGACTCCACGTTCCACAAAACCGTGGCATTCATTGCCACTAAAACCATGCCCATGTGACTGCTTTAACATCTCTTCCAGATTAGCCGCTTGAAGAATCGTCAACTGCAACTTTAATGTTACTGCCTCGCATGTGATCGCAGCGTTACCGCTGGAGGTTACGGTTTATCAAACCGTCATGTTTGCAGTTTGGTGTCACAGCGACATGTGACCACACCCATATTCGTTGGAGTTATGGTTTGTTGCCTCTAGTTACATTTGTTGTTGTGGGCTTTTAAAACACATGTGACTGAAAAGTTGGGGCCGCCAGTGGGTTGGGACCGTTGGTGGTCCCCCCCCCCCCTCAATGTTAAAACATAAACACCATAAAACGATGCGGAGAACATAGATGGTAAGAACCATTAGAAAGCTAAGACGGTCGGAGGTTTACGCGGGGAGGCCAGAGGTCACGGGGTCGACCCCCCCGAATCCACCAAAATTTTGCTAGAACCTCCTAGGGACACGTGGCAGTCTCCGGGCTTGCCATGTGTCGCCCATCCAACGACTACTTTAAAAAATGCACAAACCCATTAACGATCAGAAATGAAACCTGTACATCTTAGATCAACGATCCACATTATGCCATGTGTTGAATTTTGATTGGATGTGAGAAAAGGGAATATTCCTCAGAATATGCCATCTGTTGGCTGTACCTTCATGTTGACTGGTCATCCCAGTCACAAAATTTTAGCTGTTTGGAAAAACGAATTAAACGCGATATCTTCCTCATACGACATTGGTTTTTCGAACCGTTTGCAGCACCAAAATCACAATGGCGAGACCTTTCCGGTCGCTCAGGTTTGATACAGTTTCGAGAACTTTCAATTTTGAGCATAACAGATTATCTCTTGATCACACCTCCCCATTATGAAGCTTTTGGACCCCAAAAGACTTTAATTACCAGTTCAGAAGATGAGGGTACAACTCCCTCACCTTTTCTACTTCTATCCACCTTGCCTTACTTGGTTTGCTGCCCTTGAGCCCAATTCGAAGATAATCGACACTTCCCCCCTTAGAAGTGTGTGTCCTCCTATCAAGGATGGAATCCTCCTTGAGCTTGTCCATAAATTCTGGCGAGAAATATTCTATAGATGGCAATTGAATATCACTCCCTTGATCATCAATCAAAGGAGGCTCATACAAACGTAAATTCTCCACATTGACAATGGAATACATTTTCATATATGAAGGCAAGTCAAGTTGAAATGCATTATTACCAACTTGTTTAGTGATCTTGAATGGACCATAACGAATGGGCTTGAGATTTTTACCTTCTCCTTGCATCCTTTCTTTGCTTATGTGCAACCATACTTCATCTCCTTCTTGAAACTTGTGATTAACTCTATGTTTGTCATGCCTCTCCTTGTATTTTTTTTTACTCTTCTCAAGTTGTTCTTGAACTTGTTGATGAATAATTTGAATTTTCTCGATGAACTTTCAAGATTTTTCAATATCACTATGCCAATCAATTGCAACATCCTTCTCAAAGATGAAGTCTACTGGCGATTTTGGCAAATACCCAAAGCAGACTTCAAAAGTTGAAGTATTTGTAGAAGAGTGCTTGGCCCAGTTGTAAGCATGCTAAATGTAATGCAATTGTTCATCCCACAACTTGGGATGTTTGCTACAATATCCCCTCAATAGATGCACAACGGTTCTATTCACCACCTCAGTTTGGCCATTAGTTTGCGGATGAAAAGAAGTACTCTTTTTCAACTTTGTGTCCATCATCTTCCAAAGATTTGACCAAAAATTCCCAATGAACCTGGAATCCCTGTCACTAACAATAGAAGTTGGCAAACCATAATGAACCCATACATGTTGAAAATAAAGTTCAGTAGTTTTTTCAGCAGTAATGGTTTTCTTACATGGCATAAGTATACACATTTTAGTTAATCTATCCACAACTACATAAAGAAAATCATGTTGTTTTCTTGACATAGGTAGACCTCCAACAAATTCCATGGATACACTCTCCCATGGCCTTGATGGTACCAGTAGTGGCGTGTAAAACCCAAGATTCCAATTGCTAGGCTTGCTTGTTTAACATCCTCTTATAAAACGTGACACGCTATCTATCATGTGAGGCTAATAGCAACACCTCTGTAAATGTGCCACTGTTTTGCTTACCCCAAAGTGTCCAGCAATAAGAGATAGATGAGCCTCTCTCATGACACTAAGTCTCTCTCCTTGTGGTATACACAGCTTGCCAAAATGAAACAGAAAATTATTATGCATGTGATAATCATTTTCGTCAACTTGATTCCCTTCACTCAAACTAGCATACACATCTTGAAAATCAACATCAGATGCATACTGTTCTATGTAACTCTCATGTACAATAGAATCATTTTTAAGTAAAGTAGAAGCACTTATAATTGGTCTTAAAAGAATATCAAAAACTTTATTGAAAATACCTTTCTTGTACCTTATAACCAAGTGAAACTGTTGAAGAAATCCCATCCACCTGAAATGTCATGATTGTTGCAATTTTGTTTACGACTACAAGTACTGTAATGGTTGGTGATCAGTATGTATAATCGTCTCTTCACCCATCAATTAGTGTTTCCATTTCTTGACGCTTTGTACCAACACATACAAATCTTCGTCATATGTAGAATAATTATTTAAAACACCATTGAATGTTTCAGAATGAAAATTGATAGGCTTAACATGCTGCAAAAGTATGGTGCCCATGGCATAATCACTAGCATCGGTTTGTATCTCAAATGGTTGTCTCAAGTCCGGTAATGCAAGGACCAGAGCTGAATTAATATTGTCTTTTGAAGCTTCAAAATCTTGTTGTTGTTTGCCTCCCCATTCAAAGCCTTTCTTCACACTTGTCACTGCATGCATAGGAGCTTCTATGGCAGAAAAGTTACCAATAAAATTTCTCCAAAACTGAGTTGCACCTAAGAAACTTCTTACCTCGATTACTCATTTGGGAGTGGGCCAATTCACAATGGCTTCCACTTTATAAGTATCAATTCTCAACTCGCCTCCTCCTACAATGTGTCCCAAATAAACTAGAGAAGTCTTTCCAAATTCACACTTAGACATCTTAAGAAATAATTTCTCTTTCCTCAAAACATCAAGCACCTTTTTCACATGCAAGGCATGTTCTTCTCTTGTTTTGCTGAAAATAAGTATATCATCTAAATACAAAATCACAAATTCATCAAGAAATGGACACAAAACATTATCCATAACATGCATGAAATTCACCGGTGCATTACACAAACCAAACGACATAACCAACCACTCAAAGAGTCCTTGTTTGGTTTTGAATGCAGTCTTCCATATGTCACTTTCTGCAATTCTTACTTGATGATATCTACTTCGTAAATCTAACTTAGTGAAAAAATTTTCTTCTTTAAGCTGATCTAGCAAATAATCTATCCTTGGGAGTGGGTATCGACTCCTTACCATTATCTTGTTCAAAGCTTTGAATTCTACACACATGTGCCAAGTCCCATCTTTATTCGGAATCAAGACTATGGGTGAACGACATGGCGAAGTGCTTGGCCTTATGAGTCCCTTGTCCAACAAGTACTTTATTTTCCTCTTTATTTCAGCATTCTCCTTTATTGACATGCAATACATGCCGATGTTTGGAAGAGGACAATCTTGTTGCAACTGAATCTCATGTTGAATCTCCCTTTTTGGAGGCAAACCTGTTGGCTCCTGAAACATCTCATGATGTGCATCAACTACATCATATAAATATGATTTCAACTTAGGATCACAATCTTCAAATGACTCATGATTAACATCAGTTTTAGGCTTAATCATTAGAAGAAAAAAATTCTTACTTGAATTCACTAGCCTCTTTATCTATCCAGCATTTACCATTGCAATATTTGTCTTCTTGCGATGTGCTCTAACAATGTACTCCTTTTACCATCATTGAATAAATGGTATTTTTTCTCATGGATATGGAAGATCGCTTTCCTGTCATACAAGTAAGGACTACCCAACACAACACCTGTAATAGCAAGCAGAACCACATCTAATTCAACTGTGTCAACAAAATGTGCAGTTATTGCAAAGCACAATATGCACTTCTTTGAAACCTGTAAATTTGCATCCTTACAAATCCATCCAAGTGGATATGGTTTTGGATGTGGAATGGTCTCAAGATTAAGTTTCTTGACCAAGTCTTTAGAGATTAAGTTTGCTTATGACCCACTGTAAAACATTGTTTCAATCTTGGTATGTTTGGATATGACCCTCACATGAAACAGTTCAATTCTCTCTTCTTCATTTGGAGCTTGTATGTGACAGTTTGAAGTACTAGTACTAGGTTTGTTTCAATTTCTTTCCCCTTCATGTTCTTCAATCCCATGGCTGTTATTTTAGTTTCATCACCTGAATCCTCTCCTAAGTCATGTTGAGTTGTCGCTGCAGTTTTATGCTTCCCCTTTTTATTTTTATACTTGGGTCTCTTTTCAGGATGTAATTTCCAACATTTTTTCTCTTCATGGTCTTCTCTTGAACAATGTTTACAAACCAATTTCTCTCCCTCTTTCATGACAGAAGCATTGTTTTTTCCTTTTGAGGTATTCTCTTTGTTTTTCCCCTTAAAAGGATTGTTTCTACCCTCTTCAAAATTATTTTTCCCTCTAGCTTCTAGATTTGTAGCTTGAACACATACCTCATCTAGACTTGTAGGATTAAACATGAGGATAGTATGTTTAAGATAGCTATGTAAGCCTCCTATGTACTTGAGCAAAGTATTTTGACTCTGCAAATCTACCCTTAATAAGAGAGCTCTTCTCCTAAATTCTTGGGTGTAGTCTTGTACATTTTGTCCTTTCAATTGTCCAAATTTTTTCCAATTCATTATGGCTTTCTGCATATCATCTAATGGATAAAATTTTTGTTTTATTGCAGTAATGAAATCAGTCCATGATAGAATAATCTTACCATGTTTTTTGATCTCCTCCTTTTTCTTGGCTTCCCACCAAACAAGAGCTGCACCTTCCATCCTCAATGAAGCTAGTTGGATTTTGGTATCATCATCATGAAGGTTCTGAATTCTCAAATAAATCTCCAATTTCTTAATCCAATTATCAAGATTTTCTGCCTTGACTTCACCATTAAACATTGGCAATTCAAACTTAACATCAAGTTTTAGAAAAGGACTTTTACCAATGTTCTTTGACTTGTGTGATTGGTGTACTGAAGATGAAGTAGAGGATGGTGATGATGAGGGTGAGGATGGTGACTTTCCACTGCCTCCATTTCCTCCATTTGCCTCCTTTGATTTATCTTCATCATTGTGGCCTCTTGATGATCCCTGGCCTTCCTTGTGAATTTTGGATCCTTCTCCTTATAGTCTTTTATTTCTTTCTTAATAAAATACTCTCACCATTTCAGTCATGTCAAGGAATGATTTCCTGAACACTCTTTCTTCTTCTTTTGGATCCACCTCTTCATGGATTTCTTCTTCTCTTGGAGGCATGCTTATAGATTTTTCTGCTTCTTTTGGAGGTGAACTAGGTGGTGGAGAATGTGGAAATATTTCCCTCCTGTGGCTCACTTTGAGAACCTCTTGCTTCCACCAATTTTCATTCTCCTCTCTTAAGCTTGAGCCTAGTAAGCATGAAAACCCTTGAAAACAGTTAAAAATAATTTTCACACAAAAACACCAGAGATTAAACTCTAGCTCTGATACTGACCTGATCTGAAATGAGTGTATTAGTTTTGTTGTGCTAAGTTTCCTTTCAGTAATATAAACATGTACAATTTGTCTCCATTTGTTTGCTTAAGGAATGAGTGTTTTAACCATGAAACATAGATGAATTTGTGAACTTTAAGCATGAAAATAAGCCTAAATAACATTGTACAATAGTGTATAATAGAGAAAAAAAATCACACATAAGTTTTTCACTATAGGCATGATGAAGCAGTTCACCTCTTCTGGGCTACATCTGCTGTTCCAGATCCCAATGGCATGTCCCTGTTTGTCATTATGCTCAAAATTGAAAATTACATGTGTTTATAGGACTCTAATGGATATTTTATTTGCACCAGTGGCTTCAGAATGCTCAAATTAGTCTAGGTAGACTCTTGTTTCACCCAAATTGGTTGAAAATTGACCTCCCAATTCATTTTTCCCAATGTCAGCTAAAAAAACTCCACTAAAAGTGGAGATTGCACTTAACTGTGGCTAAAATGATCAAAAACCTTAAATTTTAGGGTGCGCTCCAATTTCCGCCAGAAAGACCGTTTGAATTAATGTCAAATGGTTTGGGTTGGGTGGTCACATGTCGACCCCCCGCCGTTAACTTTGTGGTTTTAAATGGTTTAAAAACTGCGCATAATAGAGGAGCGGAACCATAACTCCATGTTCCACAAAACCGTGGCATTCATTGCCACCAAAACCATGACCATGTGACTGCTTTAACATATCTGTCAAATTAGTCACCCGGAGAACCGTCAACTACAACTTTAATGTTACCGCCTCGCATGTGATTGGAACATTACTGCCGGAGGTTACGGTTTATCAAACCGTCACATTTGCAGTTTGATGTCACAATGACATGTGACCAAGCCCATCTCCACCAGAGTTATGGTTTTTTGCCACCGGTTACGTTTGTTGTTGCGGGTTTTTAAAACGCATGTGACTGCAAACTTGGGGTTGCCAGCGGGTTGGGACCGCTGGAGATCCCCCCCCTCAAAGTTAAAATATAAACACCATAAAATGATGCAGAGAACATAGATGGTAAGAAACATTAGATAACAGAGATGGTCAGAGGTTTACGCAGGCAGGCCGTGTTGGTCGCTTTAATTGTTTTCACAATTCAAGCTCCACATAAATTGTCAACCCGAGGAAGTATTTTTATTCCAAAGACAATCACGCACTTAATATGCTCAATTTCAAAAGCAGAAACAATGTTGTAGTAAAAAGCCACACAATTATCAATCACGCAATCTAATTATTCACACTCTATTTAATCAAAGTTGAAGTCAATTATGTTATAGCAGAAGTAATTCCTAGGTTGCAGTTTAGAATCCAAATAAAGGGAAATCAATCTGCAGGAAAGGAAACCAATCACTATAACAGGAACAGGACCCTATTCCTTTAAATAGGAACTTCAGCACCTGCTGCCTGACACTAATCACTCTGTAGAAAAGATAACTCAAGAGACCAAGACCCTATTCCCATGAACAGGAACCTTCAGCACTTGTCTCCTGTTTCTAATCACACTGCAGAAAAGAAAGGCAATTAGTGGGAGCAAGACCCTATTCCTTTGTACAGGGACCTTCAGCACCTGCTTCCCAACATCATACATTCAAACATGTAACAGAAATAGATTCCTCAACTCCTTAAGAATGAATATACTGAACACATGCAGCGTTAAGGAAACAGAATAATCAATAAACTACAGAACTGTGTAACTGGTGTCTCAACAGCAGAATTAAAGTAAAGTGAAAACAGTATAAAGAAATTAAAAAAACTACAGGGACAGAAGGGTGAATCTTGTGAGGAAGGCGGGCCCTTTCCCTCTCACAAGATTCCCCAGGGAAAGAATTAAATTGGAGCGCTCAAAGGAAGATTTTATTCATCTGTCAAAAGAAATGATACATTACAGATGGAGTCTAGCTCCAGTCTCTCAATTACAATGTTCTCCTATGGCTTTCAAACTCGAACTCCCTTCTAATGATGATGTCTCCTCTTTTTAAAGAGGAGACATCTCTTACAATTACATGAGAGCAAATCTGTGTTTATCCCAATTCTGTTCTTCTTTCTTAAAACAGGACTATTCTGTTCTTCCATAAAAAGATATTGTTACAACAGATACAACAAAAATGCTATCTTCAGAATAATCCATGTAACCACGTCTTCATGCTGTTGCCATTGTTCCACAAAATACTCTTCCAGAATCGCAAATTACGAGTGACGGAATTTGCGTGCTTGCTGGCTGTTTCAGCAACGAAGTCAACTGTTTCAGCAATGGAGTCGGCTATTTCAGCAACGAAGTTTGACTGTTTCAGGAACGGCCGATTGCTCCAGCAAAGCACATAGATTATCTGCGATCTTTTAGACTTATGTTAGCAACAATGCACTTCAATTAATGATAAAATATAAGAGTATTATGGAATTATATGTAAACAGATTAAACATATAATAAAGAAGAGGATTTTATATACCTTGGGATAAAGTAAATGAAAATGATAATGGAATCCTTTTTAAACATGGTTATAAAGGTAAGATGGTGTCAAAGTATATAGTAAAAATGCTACATAGTGGAGTCCTAACATCCCCCCCAGCTGAAAATGTTGCATGTCCTCAGGAAACTCCTAGTCTGTGTCAAAGTCTGAGTACTGATTCTGTGCATGCAAGTTGCTCAAGCAGTAGCTGGAGAAGGTGGCATCTGTAGGAGCTCGGAATCCTCTATTGTTCTGCAAGTGCTGCCACGCTAAAGCTTCATCTCTGCCAGCCAATTGGTAGTGACACTGATATTTCTATGAAGGCAGCCATAGAATTGGAAAATGAAAATGGTAACCAATCTAGTTTGCTCCACAATGTCGAATGCATCCGATGTAATTAGGTACCCTGGAAAGTGCCGCTTGAAGATTTTCAGGGTTAAAAGGGTGATAATCTTGTCTTTCTTTACATGCCTACTGCCAAAACATAGTATTGGCCTTCAATGCAGCAGTCCCTTTTACTCTGATTTGCTGTTGACACTTAAAAAGTGTTGAAGCCTGTAGTTGTTGCATGTACCTATGCATTCCTGGTTTCTGTAAGAATTGGTGATATTGTGCTATAAACATGGCTGGACTTAAAGGTTCTGGTCTAATCCAAAGGAGCCTATTCTCCTCATTATGACTACTTGCAATAAACGCAGTTTGCCAGGTGAGCTGATTGGCCAAAAATGAAACAAATGCCCTTATTTGTATATCACCTGTAATTGGAATGAGATTGACTCTTCTATTCTCGGGAATGGCCTCATTATGGAGGTAAAGTTCGCACAGCAAATGCTGGTCACTTTCAGGGGCCTCAGCAAAAGTCTCAACAAATTGTTCTGAAGTAAGCAACTCATGAGGTCTGCCATCCTTTATTGCCTTCAATTGAAAATAAATTAAACGTTCAGAAAGGAAGAGAGAGTAATTTACAGAGGGTTTGCGGGTAGCCATCAAATTCTGCACTAATGAAAACATCAAAGCCATCTTTTCCTTTGATGCCTTGACTTCCTTCTTGGAATCCCTGAGCTGTTGCAACGTCTGTTCCCAACTATCCCAGTTGGCATACATGTGATTCTGCCATGCTAACTTGTGCTGCTGTAATATTGTATCTTGTTCTTCAGCATATTGTTTCTTCCATTTGTTCATCAGTTCTAATTGATTCCATGGCAGGGTCTGTGTCCTGGCATTAGAAGTGCTGGGTTGGGACATTTTTTGAGTGGCTGCATTAACTGACTCAGGGCAAGATACCTGTGGTTGTGGTACTGTCTGAGTGGCTGAGCTGACTAGCTCAGGACAAGATATCTGTGGTTGTGTTTCTGTCTGAGTGGCTGCACTAACTAGCACAGGGCGAGATATCTGAGGTTTGGTTTCTTTTTCTACACTTTTTGAGAGCCCTACTAGTTCTTGTGGAACAGTAGGGCATCCTTCTTTTATTGTAGCTGATGTAGATACCTCAGATACTTGAATTTTGACTAATTTGTAGCCTGCCTGCTGGTAAATATTACCACACTCATGGCACATGTATTCCTTGCATGGCTCCCTATTCTGTGATGATGCTGTGTGTGCTAGCATATAGAGATTTAATTCTCTATCAAAGGCTTCTCGTGCCACGATTAATTCATTCTTATAGGCTTCTAGCTCAAACTTCAAAAACTGATTTTATTCCAATAAAGATGCCATAGTATATGAACCCTGTGTGCTGGTTGATTCTGCTGGAGTTGTCTGCTGATCCCCAGCTGTAGCTGGTTCTTGTGGAGAAGCTACATCTGGTTTCCCTGTATCATCGTGCTTGGTGTATGATTTTGGTACCACAGTGGCTAGTTCTTGTGTTTCAGCCTCTGGGTAAGTGACTGGTTCTTGTGTGGCAGTCACTGTTTGAGCCATAAACAATGTCGTATTATCCCGGGGCACTGGTTCTTGTGTGGCAGTGCCACCGGACGAGACGGGTTGGGAAATTTGAAATGGGGGTGAAGATTGGAGTTTTAACAGAATAGTGGCGGGGTCAGGGGAAATGGGAGTAACTCCTGTTTCAACAGTCATCTTCATTTTCCTTTTTGGTAGGAAAGCAGAGAAGTCACTATCTTTCCTTTTCTGTGTAGGGGAAGGTTCTTTTCTGGGGGAAGGGCTTTCGGAAGAAGTATAAATTTGGAATTTGGCCCTTGTTCGTCGTTTTGAGACAGAGACTGTTGGGGTTCTTTTCTTCCTTTTATGAGTAGGCGGGGATGGGGGTGTTAGAGAGTCATCGCTAGGGATAGAAATAGTGGGAATGGTTGACTCTACTAAGTGGGACGAACTTGGGGTTGGGTCAACTGGCTCTGAGGATGGAATTACTGGGGAGTCTGGGATATCGTCCAGTTGCCCTTCATAAGGAATCTCAGGAGTTTCTTGGGAACTTTCGGCTTGTTGGGGGATTTGGGCCTGTTGAGGAATTTCAGCCTCTTGGGGAATAAGGAGTGGAATATTCAGAGGGGGGTTTTGCTGAGCAAAACCCCTCTGAATTAACAATTGGCATAAACGATGATGGGTGAGGGATAACAATGGGAATTTAGCCCATCTGCAATAATAGGACATGTTTTTGATACAACCAAGCAGATAATAGGGAATATTAACTAATCGACCATTCCTTAAATGATTCATCAAAACGAAGTCGTGTTGGTAGACTACCTGGTAACGCCCTTCGCATGTCAAGTAATGTTTGATGAATTCTGCTACTGTTCGCCATGGTCGAGGAAGTGAATGCAGACTTACACCGCGGCCTTTAATTTCAACTGGTTCATCTGGACGAAGAAAATCTTGCTGTGCATTTAAAATCACTTGCTTCCTACTGAACCAGTGAGTCCCAATAGCCGGCAAACTTGAAACTTGAACTATGTCCTCCTCTGTAACTGAAATGCAGACGCCTTGAACCACTGAGAAATTCCCCTGAAGATTTTGTGCAAACTCTAAAACCTGCTCCTGATCAAATTCTCCTAACCGTTCAAAGTATGTTGTCCATCCTGCTTGTTGGAAAATTTGATAGGCTTCCGGGAACATTTGAAGAAGATTTATCGAACCAGGCTCGTGTCTGATAGCCGACCCTCCCATGGCTGCTAGCTTGAGTTATATGCAGAGGCACAGAAGACAGAAACACAGGCCTTGGTCAGGCTAATTGTTGCAACAGAGGATGCGGAGTCTCAATGACGGCTGAAGTGGATATGAAGAATGACGGAGGATTGGTTAATGTGAAATGATTATTCAGTTTTCGAAATCCCCCCCCCCACGTATGGTGCAATGATGATTGGGCGTGTGGAGATTGCAACCATTATGAGCGAGATCCTCTATTTAATATATAATTTAACTGCATTACATTAAAACCACATACCTTACATTTTTACCTTTGGTTTAATAATTCGAAGTGTAGAGTGCTTCAGAATGGCTTAATATACATGGAAGAATCTGTAGATTTCTCTAAAATTTAGAACAGGAGTGTAACAGGATCTGCTCAGTACTGAAATAATTTTCACCCAAAGGATCTGAAGCGTAAAAGTGGAGAACTAAAAAGCTTGTATAGCAGGAAAGAAATGATGTTTTAATGATGAAAAGATGAATGACAGGTTGCTGAAACTGGTGTTTCAGCAACGGAAAAATGAATGACACGTTGTTGAAACTGGTGTTTCAGCAACGGGAAAAATCAGGAAAATGGGATAAATGACTTGGGTTTGAAACAAGTGAGGGAAGTGTTTGATAAGGGATAATTTCAGCAGTAAGGGATGGGAAATACTAGCTGAAGGATGATATTTCAGGAATGGTAGAAGTGGGAAAAATGGAAAAAGGGAAATAATGTAGGAATGGGGTGAAGGGATATTATTAGGAAATGGGATAAAATGAAGGGAACAAGCTTCTGTGATTGAAGCTTCAGATCTTCTTATGATGGATCTGTCCTCCTTAATGAGCTTTTCCAGAATCTGCAAAATTCAATTGTAATATGCCAACCCTTGACAGGGATTATTAGTCTTAAGTCTAATCTAATCTAATACTAAAAAAAAATAGTGCAGAAAATTAAATGCTGTGAGGAGCAGAAGACTCCCCTAGAAAAAGATAATGAATATCAGTCATGCAAGCAGTCTTGAAATCCTCTTTAGAAACAGGGCGCTGGTATAGACGGAGCCTATGACCATTGACTAGTAGAGGTGTTTTAGAATCATCAATCGTTAAAAGTCTTACCGTTCCATTAGGAAAAACAACATCTACCTCATATGGTCCAAGCCAGCGTGTACGTAGCTTACCCTGAAAATTTTCAAACCGAGAGTCATACAACAAGGCCCAATTACCTTTTTGGAACTGCTTGTGTTTGATAATTTTGTCATGCCACTTCATTCTCTGTTGTTGAATCATGTTTGTTTGGTGAATGGCATCTAATCTCTTTTCATCCAACTCAAGAAGCTGCTGCAACCTAGCTGTCTGCACATCAGTCAAATCAAGATTAACAGCTAAAGCAGTTCTTAGAGTTTTTATTTCAAATTCCACAGGAAAAACAGCATTTTTACCATAGACCAATTCATAGGGAGAGAAACCTGTAGTGTTTCTCCAAGTAGTTCTGTAAGCCCATAATGCTTCAGGCAACCTTTGAGACCAATCCTTCCGGTTGTCCTTCACTGTTTTAGTTAGAATGGCTTCTAATACTTTGTTTGTGCTTTCCACCTGCCCATTGGCCTGGGGGTGGTATGGTGTAGTCATTCTATGATGAATATGATACTTCTGAAGGGTAGACTTAAAACCGTGAGAATTGAATGGAGGTCCTCCATCTGTGACTAGCTCTCTAGGAATTCCAAATCTAGTGAAGATTTCTTCAAATAAGAAAGCTAGGACAACCTCTTCATTGGCTCTAATAAGTGCTTTGGCCTCCACCCATTTAGTCATATAGTCTGTAGAGACTAATATATAAGTTCTTTGATTTGATGGAGGATTAATGGGTCCTATGAAATCCAAGGCCCATCTTTCAAATGGTTCAGAAACTACCTGGGGGTTTAATGGAATTTGATCTCTATGATTGGGTTGACCCATTCTCTGGCAGCTGTCACAAGCCCTTACATATTTCTTTGCATCCTTAAATAATGAGGGCCAATAGTAACCCATCCTCAAAATTTTGTGTGCTGTTCTTTTATCAGCAAAATGCCCTCCACAAGGGCCATCATGACAAGCTTTTAGTATGTCGTACACTTCATCCTCCCTAATGCATCTTCGGATTTCCTGATCAAGCCCTGTGTAGAAAAGACACCCACTTATCCAGCTATACCTGGCACTTTGTTGAACAATTCTTCTCTTTTCTCTGTATGACAGGTGTGATGGTAATTTTCCCGCAACCAAATAATTAGCAATATCTGCATACCATGGAGAGTGAGCAGAAACTGCAAACAAATACTCATCAGGAAAAGAATCATCTACTGGAATATCATTGTCAGTTTTTAACCGTGAAAGGAAATCAGCCACCACATTTTCTTTACCAGGCCGATCTACAATTGTGATATCAAATTCCTGTAGTAATAATAGCCATCTGGTAACTCTAGCATTTGTAACATATTTTTTCATTAAATACTTGATAGCTGAGTGGTCAGTGTGCAAAAAGGTAGAGTAACCAGTGATATAATGTCGAAATTTATTAATGGCATAAATTACTGCAAGAAATTCCTTTTCGGTAACTGTGTAATTAAGCTCAGCAGGGGTCATATTCTTACTAATGAAGTAGATAGCATAAGGAAGATGATTCACCTCTTGTCCCAAGACAGCTCCAATTGCAGTGTCTGAAGCATCAGAAGATATATGAAAAGGGAGGGCCTAATCAGGCCCCCTCAAAATAGGAGCAGTAGACAACTGATGCTTGAGTTCTTCAAAAGCTTTCTGACAAGAATTAGTCCACTTAAATTCAGCATTTTTCATAAGCAACACAAATAATGGAGAGGCTATCTTAGAAAAATCTTTAATAAATCTTCTGTAGTATCCAGCATGTCCTAGAAAACTTCTCACATCAGTTTGCGTTTTAGGAATAGAAAGATTCTGAATGACCAATATTTTAGATGGATCTACCTGAATACCTTGAGATGAAATAAAATGTCCAAGCACTACTCCTTCACTCATCATCATATGACATTTTTCAGTACTTAGGGAGAGGTGAGCTTGTATACATCGTTTAAGTACTTTCTCAAGATTCTGTAATGCATCTTCAAAAGACACACCATAAGGAGTAAAATCATCCATAAATATTTCCATAGAGTCATTCAACATATCAGAAAAAATTCCTATAACAGCCCTCTGAAAAGTTGTTGGTGCATTACATAGCCCAAATGGAAGAACTCTATAAGCAAAAGTTCCCTAAGGGCTAGTGAAAGTGGTCTTGTCTTGGTCTTGGGGTGCAATTCTAATCTGATTATACCCACTGAATCCATCTAGAAAAGAAAAGAATTTCTTCCCTGCCAGACTATCCAACACCTGATCAATGAAGGGTAAAGGAAAGTGATCCTTTTGAGTAGCTTTGTTCAAGGCTCTGTAGTCAACACATACTCTCCATTTCCTGTTTTTCTTAGGGACAATTACCAATGGGGAAACCCATTCACTGTCAAATATAGGGTATAGAAATCCTGCATTAAGCAATTTCTGAAGTTCTTCTTTAACAATTTCTCGTAAATTAGGGTTCATTCGTCTTTGGGGTTGACAAACAGGCCGGCATCCCTCTTTAATGTAAATTCGATGAGTACATAATTCAGAAGAAATAACTTTCATATCCGTGTAATCCCATGCAAATGCTTCCTTATATTCATGCAATAACTTCATTAACTGCTGTGTTTCATCATCTGTTAGATCAGGATTTATGTTTAATGTCTTGCCAGGTTTAATTTCAACTGTTATGCTTTTAGATGAGATGGTGGTTAATGTCTGAGATGAGTCTTCAGATTCAATCTTTTCTTGGGTATCAGTTTCAAAAATTGCAGTTAATTGATTGTGTTTTTCAGCAATTACAGAAGAAGGTTCAAAAATAAAATTATTAATTATCTCATCCTCTGTATTGTCTTTAAGAGTTAAAGCTTGTCCAATAGTTAGAATAGGCTGAACAGCATTATCATCATAATCCATCCATATAGAATCTTCATTATTAATTATTGGTGTAGCATGAGGATAAAGAGTAAGCTGTTTTGTTTCATAACCGTTAGAAATTGTCATTGAACCAGATCTGCAACTGATAAAAGCATCAGCTGTGGCCAGCCATGGCCTTCCTAGAATTAAGGGATGTCCCCCCAGCTTTGTTTTAGTTTGTAATACAACAAAATCAGCTGGGTATTTCCAGGATTCAACTGAAATAAGTAGATCCTCAACAACTCCTTCAGGTTTAATTGTAGAACGATCAACCAACTCTAGAATGGTGGGTGTATCTCTGATTGTGTTATTCAGCTGTAACAATTGTGAAGTTTCAAGAGTCATTATGTTAATTGCAGCACCTAAATCTACCAGAACTTGGGGAATCATTGTTTTACCAATCCGAACTGTCACCGTAGGATGGCCGGGATCACCATATTTCACAGGAGGGGCTTTTCCGGACATTAATGCAGACAAGTCACCCATCACATGTACTGTAAGGGGATCTTTAGTTTTCCTACCAGGTTTCTTAACACAAATATCCCTTATTGTTCTGGCATAAATTGGTACATCTCTTAATGCTTGTAATAGTGGAATTTTAACATACAAATTTTGCAATTCCCCTAAAAGATTAAAAGCAGGTGTTTCAGGCGTTCTAGTTAAAACCAAACGCTCGGGGAATGGTGGTTCTGTTATTTCAACATTTTTGTTAGAAGGTGGTTGTGCTTTCTTATGTTTCTCAGTTTCATCTTTATCAGAATCAGAAGAAGTTATGTCATCAATAATAGGCTCTACTATTTTCCCACATCTTAAATGAATATCATTACATTGCATAGTAGGAAATATAGACTGATTCTGAATATCAATGACTTGCACAACTTTATTATTGAGGTTAGGATTTGGTTGCACAGGTAGCTGGGGTCTCATTTGGTTATTTGGCAGAGCATTTGATGGCAGAGGAAGTGGTTGTTGGAATTGAGGCAATTGATTTGGATACGGGAGTTGTTGGCTTCTCCAATTTGAATTCCAAGGGTTAAAAGAAGATGGCTGCTGTGGAGGCCAAGGAGTCCACATAGAAGGATCAACAAAGGGAGGGTTTGATTGCTGCATGGGTGGGAAATTCATTTGATTGAAGGGTGGGTATTGCATTTGATTAAAGGGAGGGTAATTTGTTTGACCGAAAGTAGAATAATTGTTCCAACGATTAAATGGCATACTAGAGTTCATACCTTGTCCTTTTGGTTGCCATTGTCTTCTTTGAGTTAGCAGGTAAACTGCTTCAGCTTCTTCTTCCGTTGGCTGCAATGCTGCCTTTATTCCTGGTAGAGATGGACATTGTTTTGTTTCATGATATTTCTCACAAAGGGTGTAAATTGGTATTTTATCCATTGGGCATTCCCTTAGTGGATGTTTGTCTCTACACTTCGGGCAAAAGACGGCCAGAGTTGCTTTTGCTTCAGCCTGCTTCTTCTTAACCTGAAAAGTGTCAATTTGTGAAGAAAAAGAACTTAACATCTCAGTTTTAAATTCTTCAAGTAAATTACCTATTTCAGCTCTTGTTGCTCCTCCACTGGCTGATTTCTGCACTCTTGAATAGGTGGAATCTCTATTACTTACTCTGTTCCTTGGAGCTCCCCTTGAACACCTCTTAGAAAGTTCAACAATCTCATCATATGATTCCTTAGATATATCTCCCTTTCCAAGCATGTTTAACATATCTAAACAATCATCCCTTAAACCTCTAAGTAATATTGTTTTGCGAATTTCCTTACTTATATTCGGATGATCAGATCTCTGTATATTGTACTGCAGCCTTTCTACATAGTCCTCCAGATTCTCGTCCGGCTTTTGTGCCATATTGAATAGTTCATCCTTATTTTCTCTCGTCCGGCAGTAGTCTTGATATTTAAGCAGAAATTTCTGTTTCATCTGCTCCCATGTTGTGATTACCTAACTTCCAAGACTCATGAACCATCTTAAAGCATTTCCTTTGAAGGTGGCTGGAAACAGTTTCAACTTTTGAGCATTAGTAACATAATCATAACTTCTGCATAATATATCAAATTCAAAAATAAATTCATCCGGATCTTCAGAGGATAAACCATGGAAGTTAGGTAAAGCAGACAATGGAATGTTTTTCATAGGAGTTGTTCCTGCAGGGAGATCACTGATAGGAAATCCCAAGGTAGAGAGGGAATTTTCATCCCTTCCTTCTCCTTCAGGCTCTACACGTCCTCCACCAAAGAAATCGTCATTGTTTCCTTCCATTATCGGTTCTCCTACTGCACTTGCTCGATCGTCAAGATCTTCTACTGTCTCTTCAATGTTTTCCACTGGTCGTCCAACACTCTCTATTATTTCCTCAATGTGCTCTGCTGATTTACTAACACTTTCTTCTGAATCTCCAGCACTGACTGCTGGTTCTTCAATCACTGGCTCTTCTAAATTTTCAGGACACACAACTTCCTCTGTTTTGTAATCTGATTGAGGGGAGTGCTGAAGTTTTGGTTTTCGAGAACTTAATCTCTGTGATGATTTAGGTTTTGGTCTTCGAGAACTTAATCTCTGTGATGATTCAGCCTTTGATACAATCTCGTCAATAAAAGTCTTTCTTCCTCCCCTTCCTTTGCCTTTGCCACCTGTGGGGTTATTTTTCTTCTAGTTTCCGCGTCCTCTCATACAATCTGCACATTTAAAAAGAAAATATTAATGCTTTTGAAATATATAATTGCCTTCCCCGGCAGCGGCGCCAAAATGTTGGTCGCTTTAATTGTTTTCACAATTCGAGCTCCACATAAATTGTCAACCCGAGGAAGTCTTTTTATTCCAAAGACAATCACGCACTGGATATGCTCAATTTCAAAAGCAAGAATAATGTTGTAGTAAAAAGCCACACAACTATCAATCATACAAATCTAATTATTCACACTCTGTTTAATCAAAGCTGAAGTCAATTATGTTATAGTAGAAGTAATTCCTAGGTTGCAGTTTAGAATCCAAATACAGGGAAATCAATCTGCAGGAAAGGAAACCAATCAACTATAGCAAGAACAGGACCCTATTCCTTTAAATAGGAACTTCAACACCTGCTGCCGGACACTAATCACTCTGTAGAAAATATAACTCAAGAGACCAAGACCCTATTCCCATGAACAGGAACCTTCAGCACTTGTCTCCTGTTTCTAATCACACTGCAGGAAAAGAAAGGCAATTAGTGGGAGCAGGACCCTATTCCTTTGTACATGAACTTTCAACACCTGCTTCCCAGTATTATACATTCAAACATATAACAGAAATAGATTTCTCAACTTCTTAAGAATGAATGTACTAAACACATGCAGCGTTAAGGAAACAGAATATTCAATAAACTACAGAACTGTGTAACTGGTGTCTCAGCAACAGAATTAAAGTAAATTGCAAACAGTATAAATAAATTAAACAAACTACAGGGACAGAAGGGTGAATCTTGTGAGGAAGGCGGGCCCTTTCCCTCTCACAATATTCCCCAGGGAAAGAATTAAATTGGAGCGCTCAAAAGAAGATTTTATTCATCCGTCAAAAGAAATGATACATTACAGATGGAGTCTAGCTCCAGTCTCTCAATTACAATGTTCTCCTGTAGCTTTCAAACTCGAACTCCCTTCTAGCGATGATGTCTCCTCTTTTTAAAGAGGAGACATCTCTTACAATTACATGAGAGAGAATCTGTGTTTATCCCAATTCTGTTCTTCTTTCTTAAAACAGGACTATTTTGTTCTTCCATAAAAAGATATTGTTACAACAGATACAACAAGAATGCTATCTTCAGAATAATCCGTGTAACCACGTCTTCATGCTGTTGCCATTGTTCCACAAAATACTCTTCCAGAATCGCAAATTACGAGTGACGGAATTTGCGTGCTTGCTGGCTGTTTCAGCAACGAAGTCAACTGTTTCAGCAACGGAGTCAGTTGTTTCAGCAACGAAGTTTGACTGTTTCAGCGACGGCCGATTGCTCCAGCACAGCACATAGATTATCTGCGATCTTTTAGACTTATGTTAGCAACAATCCACTTCGATTAATGATAAAATATAAGAGTATTATGGAATTATATGCAAACAGATTAAACATATAATAAAGAAGAGGATTTTATATACCTTGGGATAAAGTAAATGAAAATGATAATGGAATCCTTTTTAAACATGGTTATAAAGGTAAGATGGTGTCAAAGTATATAGTAAAAATGCTACATAGTGGATTCCTAACACGTAGTGCCAAGGCTGAGCGTGTAGCGCCAATCCTGAGAGCGCAACGCCAAGGGTTTTCTTCACAGGCTTGTCGGGAAAGAGCACAGTGCCTCCCCCAATGTGCAGTGCCACCTTCCAAGTGCGCAACACCTTCAGAAATTTAACATAAGAGAAAATCCAAGTGCGTAATGCCAACTTCCAGGGGCGCAGTGCCAGTCTGAGTGCGCAGTGTAAAACACTTTGCCCAAATTCACTTAGGAAACTCACATATTTTTCTCTCTTGAGTGCTCTTGATCTTTTGAAAGGTGATAATGAATCTCTTGAAGTGTTAGATGTGATTTATAGGCAAATGGAAGTATGATTTATCTTTATAAACCCACTTTCTAATGTTTTAAAGTCATTTTTCCTTTCTTCACTGATATTCTTTACACGTTTGCTTGCAGGTTTTCTTGAGTCATTAAATTGAATCTTCTTGGCTCCTTTTGACTTGACATGTTCATTCTGACACTTTGGGATTCAATCATATAGTAGCATTTTCAAAATCCTCTTTTGAATCCACCATGGAGTTCAACTTATCATTTTACCTTCTCTGGCCACTTTCCTAAAATCCTAGGTGTTTGGAGTGCTTTTACAACAATCATCAGTGTTGTCTTCTAAGTTCTCTATAGCCCTTTCAAGTCCATTCATTTATGTCCAATTCACCACACCTTTTTCCTTAGTTCATCAATATTGATAGACTTTCGTCATGTTTGGCTTTGTGTGTCTCCTCCAGGTCATTTCTGCAAGTGGTCACTGCTTTGGCACTCAACTAGACCATCAAGTGTATAAACCGTAATTCTTTACAACACCAAGTTGTTTCCCCTTCCTTTGATGTAAGTTGCTTTCATTCAAGAATAGACAATCCACCTCATCAATAAATTTTGTTGACAAAGCCTTCAACACTCCTGCAGAAGTGCTAAACTCTGTTCATTTTTCTCATTTGTAGACTTTGAACTGAGGAGGTAATATTCTTTGGAAATATTTTAGGTCCTTCTTGAATAACCATTTCTTTACATTCTATTACATTTGAGCTAGATTCTAGAAAATGAAAAGCAATGCCTGAAACATCCAAGGACAACCTTGAACAATGTAAACCCTAATGACCTAGTGGGAGGGTCCTTTGACCTGACTTTGACTGGGATTTGACTTGGATGTTTTTAAGTGAAGAATAGAGTATTGTCAAAAGTGTTGTATTGAATATCCAAAATCCAATGTACTTGATTTATCTAAGGAGCCTACAGAGATAGTTTTGAGATCATCAATGCTTAAGGAACTTGAGGAAAAAGGGGAATGAATTAGCTATAGGAAATACCTAGATGGAGGATGAAGTCTATTGATAGGGAAATTTCTAAAACTCACAATATTCAAGGAATGTTGTTTTCATAAATATATAAACACCCTTTAGTCATCCAAGGATAGTGAAAAATACTGATGACTAACAGTGGCTCCACTTGGGGAGGGAAGCTCCTTTCGGGAGTTGTCCAGAACCTCAGAGTTCAGATCTCTGGTTTTGCAGATAAGAAGCCTCACATTCTTGTTGATTTATTCCTATTATTTCATTTTTCAAGGCTAATATTTGCTACTGTTCTTTGAAGTTTTGATCTTACAATCTACAAAACATGATTGCTTCAATATCAACACTACCTACCTATCATACATTTCCTAACATTTTTTCTTCACTTGGGTGCATTTGGATTGGCAAACCCTTGAGATATTTTTATTTTATTTTGAAAGCATAAAAACTATCTACTTCTACCCTTATCACTTCCAAGAGCTCAGATTAGACTAATGAGCTCTTTTTATTCTCTAACTAATCTACTTTTCTATCAAGGTTAAGCATTTTGACAGATTTTCATTCTCTAAGCTATCAACATAAAATTCAAAACATGACCAAATCAAGGTTAGGCAGTTTAATTTTCCATGAGTTGTGGCATCTTGGACAAGTGGCAAAAATATTTTGTTTTTGTACAAGTAAAACTAGAAACTTGAGGGCTCGTAATTTTTATTTAGTTACTTATCCCTCTCATTTCTCTTTGGTTCATATTTAAGCTTTGGGAATCAACATCTTTTCCTAACCTAGTCTACTTGATAAGCCAAGTTTATATGGTTTGGAAAATCTTGCTTATCTAACTTATCAGCAGAAATTTAAAACATGTTCAATCATGGTTAGGCTATATGACTGAACAAGACTTTTCTTTCTCAAAGTAGTGGCATTTAGACTTGCACACTTTCAGACATATTCTTTTTTGGTATGGGGCTTTACCTCTTCTTTTCATCTTCCCTCTTTTTATTCTTTTCTTTGTTTTTGTGTTTTTATTTTTCTGATATTTTACTCAAACAATTTTATGTACAATTAACAAAGCTTTAAACTAATAATTTCAACAAAAATAGTTCTTGAGCATCCTTCCATTGACAGGACCTCCAAACAACTTTGTTCCATCCATTTTTTGTAGAAAGAATGCATTGTTACCTCTTGCCGAATGGATGATGTATGGAACTTTCCATAGATTTTCAAATTTTCCATGCTTGCCTTTGTCCTCTCTTCTTGAATCCCGCTTCATCACTTTGTCTCCAATCTGGAAATAATTTTCCTTGGTCCTCTTATCAAAAAATTTCTTGATACCCTCTTACACTGCTTGTGTTCTATTGTACACTTCTTCCCTTTATTGCTACAAATGAATGGATTGGTTCAGCCTCCTTTGCATATCATTCTCTTCTGATTCTACCTCTTGGAGGATCTTCATCACTCGGATTCCCAAGGATGTTGGAAAACTTGCATCCATGCCATACACTAGCTGATAGGGATACATGTTAATTGATTTCTTGCTTGTTAATATATTTTCCCATAGTGTATGCAGTAATTTGCTGTGCCATGTCTTATTGTTCTCCTCCAACAACTTCTTGATGATGTTTACTATAATTTTGTTAGAGGACTCATCCAACCCATTACCTTGAGGGTAATAAGCTGTAGAATTCCCTATTGTGATGTGATACTTGTGGAAAAAGTCCACCATTCTCTTGGACTTGAATGCAGCAACATTATCAGTGATGATCTTTCTCGGAAAACCAAATCTGGACAAAATATTGGTTTCAAGGAATTTGATGATTACCAAGTTAGTGGAATTCCTTGAAGGGATGGATTCTATCCATTTTGTGAAATAGTCAGTTGCAGTGAGGATCCATTTCTATTGGGAAGAGGAGGCAGGGTGGATTTCTCCAATGAAATTTAAACCCCATTGTTGAAAAGGAGTTTCAACACTGATAGGATGTAAAGGCAAAGGCAGTAGTTTTCTCTTTCCCTCAAAGATTTTGCATTTATGGCAAGTCACTACTAGCTTGTGAATATCAGGGAAAAGAGTGGGCCAATAGAAACTAGCTCTAAGTATTTTTTTGGCAGTAGTTTTCCAATATAGATGACCTCCACACTCTCCTTCATGAAACTCATGCATGATTCTATAAGCATTATCTTTAAGTAAAAATTTAAGCAAGATACCAACAAAATTTTTCCAATATAAATCTTTGTCTAGAATGAAAAAATTTACAGCTTTTAGTTTCAAGAATTTGGCCTTTGTTTTGAACAAACTAGGAGGAGAATTTAGATTAAAAATAACATATAATATGTCATCCTAACAGAGTGAGTTCAAAAATTCTTCTTCAATAGGTGGAGTCACTAGCTCCTCTTGTTTATCCAAGGAATGTATCATGTTTATGTCCAATGCTTGAAATTTTGCTTCAACCATCAGTTTGGCTAGTCCTTGCCTTTTGATTAGCTTGGTGGGCTTGATTTCCAAATCATACTCTAAAATGACAATAATCCATTTACCTCTTTAACCATCAAGATCCTGAGTTAGTATGTCCTTAACAACTTCATGAGGAACAAAAGCAATGACATGTGAATGCCAGATGGAAACCTTGAAATCTTTTAATGCTTTGATTAAGACAAAAGCTTCTTTCTCCATGATGTTATATTTCAAAGGTGCATCTCTTAGTGCCTTGCTGAAGAAAGCTATGGGTTGTTCTTGTCCCATTATGTTCTTTTGCAGCAATACTGTAGCAATTGTGTGTTCTGATGCAAATGAGAAGATGAAGAAATCCTTGGTAAAGTTAGGGCTAATTAGAACTAGTGTTTGGGTAAGTGCTTGTTTTACTAGCTCAAAGGATTTCTCTGCTTTTATGGTCCATTTGACTCCTATTTCTCTTTTCCACATGTTTGTAATGTTTCTTAGGAGTTCAGTAAGGTTTGGTATGAACCTTCTTAGGAAGTTGATCTTTCCAATGAAAGATTGCAGCTCTTTTATGTTCCTAGGGTGAGTGATCTACAATATTCCCTCAATCCTTTTTGGGTCTATTTTGATTCCTTCTTCAGAGATGATGTGGCCTAAAATTTTTCCCTCTTGAAGGCCAAACAGAGTTTTCTTAGGATTCAAGGATAAAGCATGATGTATACGTTTCTGAAAGACTTTTCTTAAGTGAGCTAGGTGTTCTTCATTGGGTTTTGAGTAAACAATGATGTCATCAAGGTATATCACAATGAAGTAGCCTATTTCTTCGAAAAAATAAATCTCCATGGCTATTTGGAAAGTGGCCCTGGTATTCATTAATCCAAAAGTCATTTTGACATACATGAAGGTGCCCCAAGGTGTAGTGAAAATTGTTTTGTGCTGATCACTTGGAAGTACTAGCACCTGATTATACCCTGAAAAACCATCAAGCAATGATATTCTTTTGGATCCCACTACCCTTTACAGTATATGATCCATCTTAGGTAAAGGGTAGTTGTCTTTCAGGGAGGCTTTGTTCAAATTTCTAAAGTCTATGCACAGCCTAATTTTTCTTGTCTTCTTCCTCATTGACAGAAGGTTTGAGACCCATTCTGAGTACCTGAGTGGGACTATTATTCCAGCATCATACATCATTTTGATTTCTTTCTCAACTAGAGGCATTAGGATAGGGTTTATCCTACGCAATTTCTACTTGAATGGTTTTTGGTTTTCCTTGAGAGGGATCTTGTGCTAAATGATGTTTGTGTCATAGGACTTCAAATCCTCATAGCCCCATGCAAACAAATCTTTGAAGTCTTTGAACAAATCAATGCATTTCTATTTTATAAGGAGTGGCAATGTTTTGGACAACTTTATCATTTTAGGTTCTTCTTCACTACCTATGTTGCATTCTTCTACATCAGTTTCAGTAGATTCCATCTTAGGCTTTCTAGTAACATCGTTGAAATCAAACAATTATTCTAAGGGGGCAACTCCTCTTGGAAATAAGTTATCTTTGTGTTGCAATACCTCAAGGTCCCTTTTGTCTAAATCTTCAACCAATTCTACCTCAAGAGGGTGTTCTAGCAGATTTATATTAGCAGTACAAGACATCCTTGTTTTGTGTGTTTGTTCCTCAGCAAGGCAGTGCTCTTGATGATCTGAGTTTGATTTTGGCATTTCAAACTTGGTTTTGGGCTGCAAGAAGCCTTCAATTTGTTTTTCATTTTCGAATACTTGCCAATAATCTATGTTATCAGGAATTTTTGGTCTATACTTGACCTTCACTGTGTATTGTTCATTGGCATGAGGTACTTGGCAAGTGTTGGCAGCAAAGGTTGTTTTGAGTTCTTGGGACAGAGGTAAGTTCATATTTTTCAAATGTCTTTAGGAGGTCTAAGGCAGCATTTCTATATTCTCTTAGCCTAGGATTTTTTGCTGAATATTCTCCTTTGATTTGCTTAATGATTAGCTCAAAATCCCCTAGAACATAAATCCTCTTAGCTCCTATACTTTTCAGCACTTGTAACCCTAAGAGAAGAGCTTCATACTCTACAATATTGTTTGTACATTGAAAATACAGCTTGTAAGAGTGACCTTGATTAGTGTTGTGTATCCAAACACCTGCTCCTGAACCAAATTTTCCACAAGAGCCATCAAAGCTCATGTTCTAAAGTTTTTCATGTTTAGATTCACCATTATGTTATTGTTCATGGCTACTAGGGTTTTGGCTGTCATGTTTTTCATTTTGTGTTTGGTTTGAATGTTTTGATAGGTCTTGCTCTTGCTCTTTTTCATTTACTTTCTCACTAATAGAAAGGAATGGTACCATATTGGCAGAGAAGGAAGAATATATAGTGGCCATATGATTAGAGACATTACTAGATCTACTATATATGTTATTTCATCACTATATTGGATAATATTTGAACGATATAACCCGTATATCTTCCCTGCAACTTGCCTCTTAACTCTCTCGATAGGATGATAACAAAAGCACATACCAATCCAAACTCTATGAGGTGTTGTATGTGCTGCTACATCTAGTGCTCTATGCGAGGATGAAGCAGTAAATAAAGTAAATAACAGATGAAAAGCATGCTCGTAAGTAAAGGGACAGAGTCACTCACTATTCATATGGTGAGGTTTCATAGCATGCCTCCCCTACAGTCATCTTCATTGTACAAGATAAATGAGTCAAGGTCTGAATGGATAGAATAGAGAGGGGTGTTGTTTGGCCTATATTGGTTGTTTACCATGTATTTCATGTGAGATTCTCTGTATAGTATTATTGTTTGGTTAAATACTAGAATGGTAGCATATGTCATGTCCATTTGGAGGTTTTCTTGAAGTTTGGATCCCCATGTTATAGATAAAATCATGCCATACTTCGGGGGAATGTCGACCACTACAATGTCCATGACTAGGCTCTTAGCTAGTATTTGTGTCAGATTGACACACAGATATTTGATTAAACCCAGACATTTAACTCTACTTGAATTAAAAGAGTATAAGTCTTTGTATGGCTTGGTTATTTTGAGGCCTAATCTCTCCATCACTTCATTTGGCATAAGGTTATGTAAGGCACAAGAGTCTAGCATGGCGTTGTGTAGGATTTTTTCAGGGATGTTTAAACTAAAATAGAATGGAAGGACAACTCCCTCTTGGAATTTTCCCTCTACCTCTGGTCCAAACAACAATTTAGGCTTGTCATCAACGAGATTTAGAGTATATGTGTCATTTCCTATGTTTAAAGCTTTCAAAACTCGAGATTTATACACATCTTGAGTTGCCGGTTCAGTAAGGGGTATGGATTTTTTTATTTTGGAAATTTCTCCCTCAATACTGATTGGAGTTTGTGTTCTTGGCATATTTACATCAGTTTTATCATGCATGGTCTTTTCAGCAACCTCATCTTGTTGAGTTTTATTTGGAATCTTAGTTAAAGCAGTTTTTTCAAAGCCACTAGTTGATGTACTAGGGCAGCTTTGGTCACCATTATGTTGGATGATTTTGTTTTTGATTTGATCAGCATTATTAGCTATGGTGTTTTTATTTTCTGTTGTCTTTCTAGGACTGTTTTCAGGGGTCTTCCTAGCAGAAATTTCTAATTTTTTCCTCTTAGGGATGTCTTGTGTTTTCCCAGTTCTGAGGTCATACTGCCTATGAACCTCCATGATGGAATTTTCAAACCCTAGTTTGTATTCTTCATAATCCTCATAAGTTATTTCAGTTTGGTTTGAGGAAAACAGACCTTGTTCCTCTTCTGTGAGAAAAAAAACATCCTCATTATTGGAGTCTATTATATTGACATGATTTTCTTCCGGCTCCTCAATCTCTCTCTCCTCTTCATCTACATAGTTTTCTTGGAAAGGAGGCTTGATTTTCTAGTCATTTTCTCTTTGTCTTATTTGGGGAGGGTCCCTTCTGAAGTTTTGGTTTCTGTTTCTATTTGGAGGGTTTTTTTCGTTTTCCCTAGGAGGTGCTCTTTCAGTCAAGTTTATTCTCTCCATCATCCTTTCCATTGTCCTAACTAGACTGTCAATTTTAGCATCAGATGTGGAGGCCATAGTTTCCTCTTTGTATGTAACCTTCTTCTCTATTCTTAATCTAGCCCTTTTAGCATTTAGGTTGGCTTCTACACTTACTACTCCCCTTTTCATTCCTTCTAAGGTAAGGAGATCTCTTTCTCTTAATTGATAAGACATGTCTGGATCAAATCCATCCGCAAGTTTTACTAAGGCTAGGCCTTGTGGGGGTTTCATGTGGTGAGGGAGTGCATTGTATACACTATTGAACCTAGTGTAGTAGTCTTGGACACTTTCCCCAACATTCCTCTTAAGTTTATCATACTCTGATGGGATTTGAAGAGGATTTTTCTTACTCTCCCACTTGTTTATGAATGTTTGATAAAGGGAAGGGAGGTCATGAATGTTGTTAGGAGTTATGTTTTTGAACCATTTCTTTGCTTCTCCTCCTAAAATTTGGGCAAACATTATCATTTTTATAGTCTCCTCTTCTATTTATTGGTAGTCAAATGCATCATTCATCTTGTCTACATGCTGTTGGGCAATTGCAGAATCAACTCCAGTAAAGTGAGGGGTTTTAGATTGGTAGTCATGTGGCATAGGCAGTAAAGGTTGTTGTAGTACCAGGGGGGCATACCATGCTACTATGATAGGAGGTAATGGAACCCAAGGAGGATTTACAAGAGGAGGGTTTATGAGCGGGGGTGGAGGATGAAATGGAGTGGTTTGCACCGTGGGTGTATCAGTGGGGGTATCAGATGTACTTGGACTAGCTAGTTGAGATTGAGCAGACTTGGATCGAAACGAGCCAAAGTGTTGGAGAAGCTGAAAATCAGGAGGAGTGGAAGGAGAGGCTTCTCTACTAGGACTCTAATGTAAGTTTGTAGGCTCAAGGTCTGTCTAGTCTATCCAATTTTGAGACTTAGTTCTGAATAGGTTTCTTCTATGGTGTAAGTCAAATTGGGTATCTTGCAAGGATGTAAGGTTTTCAGGGACAGAGCTTTCTTTGTGAATTGGTCTAACAATAGTTGAGTCTTCAGTCTTAGAAGTTTTTCTTAGGATTCTTTCTAGGTCATCAACTATAGTAGGAGGGTTTGGGTCAACGTGAGATCTGGTGCTAATTCCTTGTGAAGCTAGATTTCAGACCCACAACATAGAGAGGCTGAAATTTTATAAGAATTTGAAAGAAAAACCAATCTGTATGAATACTGAATTTACAGAGTGAGTGATTGGGCTCTCTTCTATTAGGTTTTCTTAGTACATTCCCAGGGGAGTCTGTGAGAAACAATGGATTCACTAGGTCTACTAGAGAGATAGTGGAGTCACCAGGTGGATGATGCTATTTGTTTTGAAGATTTGTTTGTTGTCCACCATCAACAATTGAATACCAATCTAGAGATATTTTTCGGTTTTTTGAGTTCTTTATGTAACACTAAGATTTTAATGGGTGTTCCCTAGTATTTTCACCATGGTGCTAGTATGGAAAATCAACCAGATAGCTTTGTTGGCTAAAAATTGATTTATCTATGTTTGAAAAGGGATTTTTGAGTTTTGAAGAAATGTTCAAGATGTTACTTACTCAGTCCCCACCGAAGTCGCCATTATTTTAGGTCCGTGTAATTTGGCAGATTGGCAATGGCCAAATAGACAAGGGTAACATCAAACCAAATTTGGAGTCCTAGGACCTAGCCTTCCTGGACTCAGAGAGGGCTCTCTCTATATTTGTATAAAGGTGTGAATTGTATGTGTTTTAGGATGTTGATTTTAGGCTAGTTAAATTGATAGGGTTTCTTTGTTTTGTTTGGTTTGGTTGGCTATGTTGTCAAGTAGAACAAATAGAGTAAGAGAGGTTCAAATCATTGGGCTATGGGGTCCGTGAAAGGCTTGAAAAGACAAAATTGAATCAAGGGTGTTTCATAGGGCAAGTTAACAAAGCCAAATGGATATTAGTAGCTTATGTGAGTGAAATGAAATTAAATTTGTGAACATAGTAGGTTTAAAGGGAAATTAAGAATCCTTTAACAAATACCATAATAAGAAGGGCCTTAAAGATCACTATGCTTAAGAAATAACCAAAGGATAGGGCACACCATAAGCTTCTCTGGTAAAACTTCACCAAGTAAACCTAAAAAACAACAATCCAATAAACCCTAGAGAGCAGGGAACTCCTAAATTCTCTAGTTATTCATCTTCAGAGAAATAAAAAATGTAAGATAACACATTAGTAATGATTAAAGAGTAGGGTACTCCTAAATTCCTTAATTGAACTATAAAATACCTTCAAAGAGACTATTTAAGATGGACTAAAGGACAAGGCAAACCATAAACCTCTTCAGCAATGACCTAATTAGTAAAATTCAAAGAAAAGGCCTTAAGAACAATTATTAAGCCACACCAAAGGATAGGGCATACCATAAAATTCTTGGGCTTGAATCCATTAAATAATTCTTAAGACAACAAGGTAAGTGGAACTAGAGAGCAATCAAGAATTCTCCAATTAGACCTAGCAAAGGAAAACATCTAAACAATAGAAGGAAAATAGACTTAAGGTGCCTATAACATCATATCTTAACCTAAAATTCCTGCTCTATTGAATGAGAAAAGATGAAACAATATGAAAACATAAGAAGAAAATTTCTAAATTAGAAAAACATCACCATTAACCATGTTCATGAATCCTGCAAATGTGCTTGCTCCATTGCCATTCAAATCAAAAAATTCTCACAACTCCTAAGCCAATTTCTTCTCAACTCCAAGTCTATGATATTGAACTCAACAATCAACCAACAATCACAATGAGGCTTGCATGCAGTATTTAACTGCAAAAATGGCGAAGAAAACACTAGCTAGGGTTTTATAAGTCATTAATTACATCATAAATGCATTTGACCATTGAGACCATGCAAGGCCAAAGGCACAAATATCCCAATCTCAATAAATGCAAAAATAACTTCTAACATAACTCCTCAGCTAATTTTAGAGATATTTGTCCTTTAAAACCTCAAAACATATTTTTTAATAACTTCTTGTGTATTTTTTTGAATTTTTGGCAAGGGCACAGTGCCAGGCGAAGGGCGTAGCGCCAAAACTGGAAACATTTCTCTTTTTATGGCTGAGATTTGGAGGCCATAATGATGTCCAAATGACCTCCATAATAGCTCATTGGAAAGCCTGTCCTGTTTGGTTTCCAAATCTGCCTTTATTTTTCAGAATGGAGTCCATTTAACTGCTCAAAAATCCATTCTCCCAAGACTACTAAGGGCACATTGCCAGTGCTGAAAATATGGCAGAAAGGTGTTTTTTTGATGGTTTTTTTCCCTTTTGAGGGACCAATTCTATTCCAAAGGAGCTGAAATTTTATGTGGATGATTTTTTGGGCATGAAAAACATGAAAATGTAAACCTTTCCTCAATTGAGAGCCCCAAAAAAGATCACAGTGCCAGTGGCATTGTTCGTTTGGCCCTTTTTTTTGCTGGCCAAATAGTCAAAAACTCAAAAAAGCAAAAAGATGCTAAAAATGACTTTTACCTTGTTGATAATTTTTGGGAGGATTGGAGGGATACATCAGCAAGGATTTCAAGTTTCTCATTCTCCTTTGTGTCACTTAGGGCTTGATTCTTTGCAACGACTCTTTTGAGCTTGGCCCTTGCAATCTTGTTTCTTAAGGCATAATACCTTGCCATATTTTTCTAAAGGTCAATATTTCTTTTTTCCTTCTCAAGCTGATCCTCTAGGTGTATATTGGCTCTTTCTAGCCAACATTCTCTATCATAATTGATTTTTATGGCAAGCAGCTCACTTGGAGTGAGCTGCTCTTCCAACTCTGTCTCTTTCTCTCTTTCTCGATGTTGTGGACAATTTTGTCACTCCCTAGAAACAGTCTAGAGTTGCCATAGACCAGTGCCTAGGACATCTTAATATAGCAAGGAGCTCATTATATAGCTTGGGTTGTTAGTCCAAAGAACTCTCTTACTATCTCTTGTTAAACAAGGAAAATGATTTAAATGGGACCAATCTCTCTCAGAAGCTGATACAAAGATAAGAATAATGTAGGAACATCATGTAAAACTCCAATACAAAGGCATCAGATAGTTAAGAGACAGCTTACTGTAAAGAGGGCCAGTTCAGATAATATACCACAGAAATCAAATATCAGAGAGTGGATGCAGTGAAAGAAATAATAAGAAAATACCAGTTGACATTAGACTGATACCCAGATATACAACAAAACCATGTATGGGCTTGCCAATTCAAGAATCCATACACAACCCTGGCATTTTAAAAGCACCCTCCTAAAGCAACTGATATAGCAGAAAATATGGGAGGGATGAACATGAAACAGTATATCATGACTAGGCCTATTTAAAGCGCTTGACTAATTCCAGAAAGGGCATCAACTAGGATGAATCATTACTGCAAACTAGTGAGCCACTCGCATTCTAGAACATGATACAAGAAGAAAATAGCATGAAATGAGATATTGTATTAACACATAAGAGAAAATTACATACTATGAGATACTAGAGACCAGAATCCTCATTACAGTTATAACTCCTCCTCACTGAGACCCTATGGGCTCTGAGCCTTCACACAGAATTATTACAAAATGTATACAAAATCCTTCTCACTGCACAGTCTGCTGATTGAAATCTGGAACCCATACAATGTCTTCCTTTCTAGCTTTTATAGAAGAGATATAAAATTCTAGAGGAGGAGGTAGATGAAAAAATTTAATGACTTATTTTGAAATAGGTGGCGGAAAACATTCGCGCCCACACTATGAATGACTGAACATAAATGACTGTACTTTACAACTTATTCCCAGAAATGAGTGCTGGAAATGAGAATCTCCTTATAAACAAGACATAAATAATAAAATATGTAAATATTCTACTCTTTGCTGGAGGAGGAAGATCTGCGGCAATTAGACCTTGAGGCGCCTGTTTCTAAACATGGTACTTTCGACCTTCTAATTTTGAATTTAAATTTGAAACCTCTCATGCCAGACACTGAATTCATTGCTCCTTCATTAATTAATCTGCTGCTACATTAATGTTTTCATCTGCCCAAATTCGCCCTTTTGATTTTCTCTGGAGGGTTCTAGAGATTGAAATATCTTTATTTAATGGGGGTCACATCATAGTGACTCCAGGATCCTTTCCGCTAATTTCGCTCCCACAACAAGGTCCTGCAAAAACAAAAGCCTGTTGAATAAAACTAATCACAGAGACAGTGGACATAGTGAGGTTAATGGAAGCGGTGGCACAGATTTGAAGGGATGATGAGGTGACATGGGGTGGCGAAGAACACAGAGGAACAGCAGAGGAATGGGAAGTGAAAATGGGGTAATAAAAGTCACTTATCGTTTTCTTCAAGGCCCTCACCAGGGTTTTATTAAAAGACTCGGCTAAGCCATTCCCCTATGGGTAGTAAGTTGTGGAGTGAGTCAGTGTGATGTTATACATTTGGCAGAAATTTACAAATCTGGCAGACTTGAAAGCCTGCGCATTGTCAGTTACAATTCTAGCAGGACAGCCAAACCTAGATATGATATTATCCTCTATAAACCTCATTATTACGTCATCTGTAGCATTTCTGGTAGGTATGGCTTCCACCCATTTCGTGAAATAATCTGTGGCTGTTAGTATCCATTTATGCTGGCCACTTGATGGGGGATGTATTTCTCCTATAAAATCTAATCCCCATTTCTGAAATGGTTCATTCACATGAATAGGAATCAAGGGCAAAGCTGCTAATTTCTGTCTTTCTGCGAATCTTTGGAACTTGTCACATGCTCTGACCCAAGCAAAAGCATCTGAGTACAATTTTGGCCAGTAAAAACCAGCCCTCAATATTTTATGAGTTGTAGCCCTCCAGCTGTAATGTCCTCCACATATTCCCTCATGAAATTCTATCATTATATTCTCCACTTCATTCTCTGTAAGGCATAACAGTAATATACCTGAAGGGTCTCTCCAATATAGCTGTCCATTAGCAATTATATACTTCTGGGATTTCATTCTTACAGCTCTGTATTTTATCCTATCACAACTTGGAGGACAACTAAGTGTTAAAAGATATTCAACTATTTCTCTGTACCAAGGACTAGTGAGATATTTCATGTGTACCTTTTGAGTGGCCATCTCTAGTCTTTGCTGCTGTTCTCCTTTTTCAGATTCTTCATTTGCTATGATGGATAAATTGATGCCCAAGGCTTGATGATTTGATTCAGATAACATCTTAGCTAGTCCCTGTCCTTTAATCATTTTAGTAGGCCTTATGTCCAAATCATACTCCTGTATTTTTGCAATCCATCTTCCTCTTTTTCCTTCGCTGTCCCCTTGAACTAGGATGTCTTTGACAGCTGCTGTGGGGACATAGGAAGTAATGTGAGATTGCAAAACATAGGTTCTGAAAGCTTTAAGGGACTTTACCAGGGCATATGCCTGCTTCTCCAATATATTATATTTTAATTCAGCATCATGCAACACCTGACTGAAGAAAGCTATAGGCTACTCATATCCGTCTTCATTTCTCTGCAACAATACTCCAGCAATGGTATGGGGCGAAGCAAATGAAAATATCATAAATGGTTTTTTGTAATCTGGTCCAGCTAGCACAGGAGCTTCAGCAAATGCATGTTTTATCCTGGTGAATGCATCTCTAGAATCCTGGGACCATCTTACTTCATTCTCCTTCTTCAACATATCAGTTATGTGCCTAACTATCTCAGCATAGTTAGGAATAAATCTTCTCAGAAAATTAATTCGGCCTAAAAACACCTGCACTTCCTTCTTATTCCTAGGTAAAGGAATACTATTTATAACTTCAACTCTTTTAGGGTCTATTTTCACACCATTTTTAGTTACAATGTGCCCTAAAATGTTTCCCTCATCTAATGCAAATAAAGATTTTTGAGGGTTGAGGGATAGGCCATACCTTCTGCATTTTTCAAAAGTTTTTCTTAAGTGCTCAATATGTTCATCATCATTTTTTGAAAACACTGTGATATCATCAAGATATACCACCAAAAACTTGTCCCGCTCTCCCACAAAGGCTATGTCCATTGCCCTTTGAAAAGTAGCTCCTGCATTAATCAATCCAAATGGCATCCTGGAATACATAAATGTTCCCCATGGTGTAGTAAATGTTGTTTTCTTCTAATATTCTGGAAATACAGCTACTTGATTATAACCAGAAAATCCATCCATCATTGACATTCTGGTTGCTCCCACTACTCTCTGAAGGATGTAGTCCATCTTGGGCAATGGATAATTATCCTTTAGAGATGCTCTATTTAAATTCCTGAAATCCACATAGAGCCTTATTTCTCCGTTCTTCTTTCTAACAGGGACAAGGTTTGCTATCCATTCTGAGTATCTCAATGGTACAATTATTTTGGCCTTCAGTAGCTTTTTGATTTCCTTTTCAATAGAAGGAAGCAGCAGAGGATTGATCTGTCTGAGCTTCTGCTTATAAGGTTTTGCATCTTCCTTCAAAGGAATCTTATGTTGCATTATATTAACATCAAAAGTTTTTAGGTCCTGATAGGACCAAGCAAATACATCTTTATAAGATTGAAACAACTTCAAATATTTTTCTTTATATTCTTCTGGGATCCTCTTAGATAACTTTACAATTTTGGGATCAGCATAAGTATCTAGATTTAAATCTTCTACTTGATCTTCTTCTATCATTTTGTTTGGCTGCAATGGAATATCATCTTTATTAAATAATATTTCTAGAGGTACCAGACCTCTAGGAATAACATTTCCTTTCAGCTGCAGCACTCTATTACCTGCTAGTTTTTCTTCCCATCTGTTTTCCACAATATTTTCAACTTCTTCCTCCTCATTGTCATCAATCTCCATATTGGAGAACTCTCCCACTATTTCCATGAATCTCTTCATCTGTTCATCATCTTCAAAAACCTGCCAGTGCTTTATATTATCTGGGATGGATGGTCTGTAACGTACCTCCACTTCATATCTTAAAAGTGGATTCTGAGGAGGACGGAATGTACTGGCAGCTACAGCAAGAGAATCTGCTATTCTGTTCTGCTCCCAGGACATGAATTGTATGTTAAATGCTGAGAAGAAATTCTCTATCATGTCCCACACTTCGTTTCTGTAAGCTCTCAGCCATGGATGCTTAGTTTGACATTGATTTCTAATCTGCCTTACCACCAGCTCAGAGTCTCCCATGACTTTTAAACTTTGGATGCCCATGTTTCTTGCTGTCTGCAGTCCCAATAATAGTGCCTCATATTCAGCTACGTTATTGATAGCTTCATATTCCAATTTAAAGGACAGTGGCACCCATTTTCCTGTAGGAGAGATTAATAACACCCCAGCTCCATTGCCTTCCCTTGAATTTGCCCCATCAAAATGCAAAGTCCAAATTTCTGATCCCTAATCTTTTTTAGGCTGCTCAGCTTGGATTTGACCAAAAAGGGGCTCATGAGCATAATTTTGATTTTCTTCTAACATTAGACATGAGAAGTCTCCCTCTTTGTTATAAACTGGGGAATTTTCTGAGCAGTTAGCCTTAGTTACCATTTTAACAAATCTAGTCTCCCTGTATAACCTCCTTTCCTGACCTCCAAAGACTGGGACAGTAGCATATGTTAAATCCAATTTGATTGACCCACCAATTTTTGTACCCCAGGACCTTGACAGCAACATGCCAAAGCGAGCTGGGATATCAGCAACCACAATGTCCATGACCACACTCTTTGCTGGAATTTGAGCCAAATTGACCACTAAGTCTTTAATCATTCCCAAGCATTTAACCCTTTTAGAATCAAATGAATATAGGTCTTTGTATGGTCTTGTAATTTGCAGCCCTAGTTGCTCCATGACAGACAGGGGCATAAGATTATGGGAAGCCCCAGAATCTAACATACAATTGTGTAATAGCAGGTCATGGATGACTAGGGAGACATAAAAGGGAGGAGTAGAGGGGTCTATCTCCTCGACATGTGGGCCAAAGACTACCATGGGTCTTTCTTCTTGAAGGTTTAAACTATCAGGTGCAATTGGTATTTCAAGAGGAAGCATGAACGAAGTCACTTGAGACTGATATACAGGCTGTTTTAATAGTTCAGTCAACGGGACTGGAATCTTAATTTTCTCCAGTTATTTTTGTAAATTAAAAGCGGAAGAGGGCTTTTCTATTACAACTTATTTAAATTCTTTACTTTCAGCTGAAGATTTAATTTCTTTCGACACTGACCCAACATTAAGAGGACTGACTATTTTTGAAGAAGAAGGAATCTGATCATTAGACTGCGGAGGAACATTTAGAGGGTTCTTACCTTTTTCAATGCTTTTCTTTGTCGCTGATTCCTTCTGAGTAGGTGCTTCTTTCTGAGGTGGCTCCTCTTCTTGATCTTGATTTTGGGTCCTCTTTCTTGAAGATCTGAGATCATATTTTACATTGAATTGTGCTTCCATGAAGTCAACAAATTGCTTACAATAATGGTCAATCTCTGCTTCTTCTTCTTCTTGCAAGGGGCATTCTATATCATCATTATTTGAAAAAGCCAGATTTGAATCTTCTAATCCATAAGTCGCATCTTCAGTGGAGTCTTCTGTCAGACCTTCCAGGTACAGGGGATGTGGTACCTGGTCTTGTTGTTCCTTTGCTTCTCTCGGCAATATCTGCAATGGGGGTCTTCTGTACTGGGGATTATATCCTCTGTTTGGAGCATTATAGAAATTATTGGGAGCTGCATTTTTAGCTTCTAGTTCAAGCTTGACCATCTTCTTTATCATTTTGCTTATTTCATCCATTTTATCTAAATCCTTATCTTGATTAGAAGTAGAAATCTCTTCTTTGCCTCTCCTCCTAGTATCTTGTTCAGCTTTTCCTCTTAATTTCCCAGAGGAGGCAAAGTTTGCTTCTAACTCCAAAGCATCTGACTACACATCATCTAAAGTGGCAGGTTTCCTTTCTCTTAATGAGAATCCAAAATCAAAATCGAAGGCTGCTATGAAAATTATCTTGGCAGCAGCTTCATGGGGTTTCATTTCAGGAGGCAGACTCAAATATAGCTTGTTGAATCTTTTAATAAACTCTGGCACTCCTTCATTAGGCTTCTTCTTCAAAGTATTGAATTCAGTAAGACACTGACCATGATCTTTCTTTTCCCCCCATTTCCTGAGGAAAGTATTCTCCATAATATCCCAGGTGGTTATTGAATGGTTCCCCAATGTCTTGAACCATTTTCTGGCTCCACCCTCCAAAGATTGTACAAACAATATTAAGACCACATCCAGATGTTCAACATTTAAGTTTTCTGCAAAAGAGCAGAAAGTCTCGAGATGCTTCTGAGCATCAATTTCATTTTCACCATTGAATCTCGGCAGAATATTCAAGTAATCCTGTGGCATATCATTTAGCACTTGGGGTAAGGCCAGTGGGGCATATTTGTTCAATAGAAAAGCAGGAACATTAGCCATTGGAGGGGGTGGAGGTTGAGCAACAGTCTGAGACACAAATGAAGGGAGAGGAGTAGGAGGAAGTGGAGTATGAATAACAATGGGAATATATTGCACAGAAGCCTGAGGTGTGGATGGGAATAGTTCACGGTTAATAGCAGCTACTTCTGTGACCTCTTTAATTTCTTCAGCCTCGAGAGTAGGATGAGAATCTTCTTCAATCCAGGCACTTCCTCTACATGGAGTTTCTGAGAGAAACTTGGGATTTTCTGTTCTGATTTCTTGAGAAGAAGAGGGCGGATAATCTTCAACAGAAAATTCAGGGCTTTCAGCATGAACTAATTTCCTCTCCTTCCAAACTCTTTTGTGAATGATCTTCTCTGGGTCAGACACATAAGGTGTCTTTGATTGGGATGTATCTGACCTCAAATGCGTCTTACGAGGAGCCAGGACTACCAATAGATTTGTCAAATGAAAGCAGTGGAGTCGCCAAGGTGAGAGATACGCAACTCTTCAACTCGCTGTGCTCACCTGATTAGAGAGTGAAAAACAATTTTTCGAGGCCCAGGGAAACTGATATTCTTAAATTTGATCCCCGGCAACGGCGCCAGAAAGATGTTGTGATACCTTGTCACTCCCTAGATGGCCCGCAGAGTTGCCATAGACCGCGTTCAGGACATCTTAATATACAAGGAGCTATTATTTAGTTTAAATAAAATTAAAGAACTTTACTATCTCTCGTTAAACAAGGAAAATGATTTAAATGGACCAATTTCGGTTGATACAAAGATAAGAATAATGTAGAACACTGCGGTGTAAAACTCAATACAAAGGCATTAGAGCGCTACATATTTATCAGAAGAGGGCCAGTTCAGATAATATACCACAGAAATCAAACATAAGAGAGTTGGTGCAGTGAAAGAAATAAGGAGAAAATACCAGTTGACATTAGACTGATACCCAGATATACAACAAAACCATGTATGGGCTTGCCAATTCAAGAATACATACACAATCCTGGCATTTTAAAAGCACCCTTCTAAAACAACTGATATAGCAGAAAACATGGAAGAGATGAACATGGAACAGTATATCATGACTAGGCCTATTTAAAGCGCTTGACTAATTCTAGAAAGGGCATCAACTAGGATGAATCCTTACTCCAAACTAGTGAGCCACTCGCATTCTAGAACATGATACAAGAAGATAATGAGCATGAAATGAGATGTTGTATTAACACATAAGAGAAAATTACATACTGTGAGATACTAGAGACTAGAATCCTCATTACAGTTATAACTCCTCCTCACTGAGACCCTACGGGCTCTGAACCTTCATACAGAAGCATTACAAGATGTATACAAAAGCCTTTTCACTGCACAGTTTGCTGATAGAAATCTGGAACCCTTACAATGTCTTTCTTTCTAGCTTTTATAGAGGAGATAGAGAATTCTAGAGGAGGAGGTAAATGGAAAAAATTTAATGACTTATTTTGAATCACATGGCGGAAAACATTCGCGCCCACACTATGAATGACTGAACATAAATGACTGTACTTTACAACTTATTTCCGGAAATGAGTGCTGAGAATGAAAATCTCCTTATAAACAAGACATAAATAATAAAATATGCAAATATTCTACTCTTTGCTGGAGGATAAAGTTGGTTCAAAGAATTAGACCTTGAGGCGCCCTCGTTTTCGAACATGGTACTTTCGCCTTTCTAATTTAATTCAGTCTGAAACCCTCTCTCTCTTGCTAATCGAATTCATTGCTCCTCCATTAATTATAGGATGTTAACTAGGAGCCCACGCCCAAATTCCGCCCTTTTCTTTTTCTCCTGAGTGGCCCTAGAGATTGAAATATCTTTCTTTAACAACAAGACTGACTCAAGATCCTTTCCGCCAATTTCGTTTCCACAACAAGGTCCTGCAAAAACAAAAGCCTATTGAATAAAACTAATCACAGAGATAGTGGACATAGTGAGGTTAATGGAAGCGGTGGCACAGATTTGAGAGGATGATGAGATGACGTGGGGTGGCGAAAAACACAGAGGAATAGCAGAGGAATGGGAAGTGAAAATGGGGTAATACAGCGTGACGACGATAAGAGCACGAGGCAAAGACATCAAACAAAAACACTGAAACGCAACACATAAACGAAATATGTGAATAGTGGAGGGAAAAGCGAATGACACATGGGCAGATGACCGAAAATGGCAGAAAAAATGCTAACGGCAGGAAAACTCAAAGATTAACTTTCGTGGAAGCTACGAAGGAAAACATGACAAAACAATGGAGCAAAGGCTTTGGAAGTGGGACCCAGAGCGCACATCGCAAACTCGCAAGTGGAGAAAGTGCGATGGGGAAATGATGGAGTAACAAGAAACTGTGCTTTGCGCTCTACGATGGGCGTGACTGGTCGGGCGCAGATCGCAAAAACGAAAAATGCGATGACGGAGAATGGCATGAATGGGAAACTGCGCTTTTGCGATGGGGTGGATATGTGATGGGGGAAAGTGCAATGGCGCGATCATGCGATTTGCGGTAAGCGCTCTAAGGGGCAGCGTTTGGCTGTATGGATGAAGGGAGGCGCGGAGCTAGGGGAGAATGGAGCTAGGCCTTGTATGACTTTAAAGAGTGGATTTTTAGCCTTTTTCAATGTATTTCCGGCTTGGGAAAGGGAAACGATAAAGGGGAAAAGGAGACTTTGGCCAAAATTTGAATGGAGGGGTTGACTTGTATAGCACCCGGACTAAGGCCTTCTTCAACCCAATTTTCCTTGGCCTCTTCTTAGGAAGTTGTTCTTCCTCATCTTCATTGTCATTAAGAATTCCCAAGGTCTCATCTATCTGCCTTTGCTTTTCTAGCCTTCTTTCCAGTGTTAAAGGAATCTTTCGTTGGAAAAAGACCACTTTAGCTACGCATAAAAAATAGCCCTAACATCAATTATGGTTGCCAATATCTTTAAATCTGCAGTTAGTTGATCCAAATAAAGCTACACAAATCCAGATCTAAGCATAAAAGACATTAAGCAGTGAAAATGAAATGTTGCTCCATGCATCCAATAGACAAGACAAGAACAATATATTTGAAAGAATTTTTATATTAAAGGGGCACCTGATAGGAAAACAAGAAAGGTGTTTCCAATTCTCCTCAATGGGATGGGTTCTTGAAAGTTGTCAGCATTTCAGATCTAAAACTTCTCTCTCTTGTTGGTGTAGAAAACCCAGACCAACATAGAACTCAAAGGAGCTCACAAAGCAAATGATGGAGAATGTGACAATGATAATGGCTCAAATTCAGACCAAAAGTATAGATCCAGAGTGATCTAATGCAACGAAAGGTGACCAATGAATGGGAAAAACCCTTCTATTTTAACAAAATATTAGGGCGGTCTAGAACTTGGTGCATGAATAAAATATTATTAATCAAATTCTAGAACCTCTTTTTAGGAATATTTTATTATATTTTTTGGAGGGAAAAGGATTTTTGACTTTGGTCAATTTCTTTATTTATAAATAATTAATAAATAAATGATTTATTTATTATTTTAAGGAAATGGTGAAAATATAATTAAATAAATAATGATTTATTTAATTATTTATAAATTATTTAGTCAAATTTAACTAGGAATATTATTTAAATAAGGATTAAATAACTTATTCCTAGGAAATAATCAAATAAATAAGGATTTATTTAATTGATTTCCTTGTTTTGGGTTCAATATGACCAGAAAAATAATTAAATTGATGTTTAACTAATTACAAATGTAGATTTGTTTATTATTTCCTTTTGGGGTTTCCTGTTTAGACCATAAACAACTTAATAAAGGCATTTTACTAAGTTATTTCACATAGTGAAAGAAATTTTACTTAGGGTAAAATTGGTCTTACATGGTGTACTTGGGTCCATCTAATGATAATAGGTTAGATGACCAAAAAATGGTGTAACACCGAGCTCTAATAGCTCTGACCTCACTGATGGCCTTCTCTGTGTCTAACTGCTGGTTTTCTATCTCAAGGAAGTTGATCACATTTTTTTCCCTACCAAAATTTTTTTGTAGCTCCCTAATCTGGGCATCCTTTCTCTTGAGCAGCATTTTTGTGACCCTCTCCTCATCCTCATTCTCACTTTCAAGGTGAATTAGCTGAAACTTTTGCTCAGTTTCATGCTTGTCTTCCTCTTCTTCAACAATGACCTTTTCCTTACCTTTGTCAAATTATTTTGTTGTCGATGAAGATAGGGCCCCTTCCACAATTTGTGGAGAAAACAACTGCCTATGACATCTTTGATAGGTCAAAGGAAAAGGCTTTATTGCAACCATCTTAGTTTCATCTGTCTCACTGCCCTCGTCACTATTGTTGTGGTGTCATGAGATGAGGGTGAAGGTTTGTGGGAAGGTGATGAAGGAGGATCATCATGAAGTGAAGGAATGTGAGTGGATGGGGACGTGGGAGTGTCATCATGGGGTGAAAGAGTGTGAGTGAGTAGAGATGTAGGGACAATATGAAGTGATGGAGAAGTAGGAATGGGAGGATGAGACGAGGAAGGTATATCTTGTTGATGATGGCCTTGTGGAGTAGTGAAAACCTCATTGGAAATGAAGGTCTCCCATGGATTGACTTTCTATTGTAGTTGGTGCATAACCACCATTTTGATAAGTGAGAGATGGAAAAGGCTTTTCATCTACTGAGGGTAGTTTCTCTTTTGCACTATGTATGTCATTTTATCAATGCTTCGATAAAGTTAATAGGGTATATGCGACATCATTACTCTAGTAAAATGCATAAGCAGCTTGATGTGGTATGAGTAAATATGGGAGAACCTTCCCTCACATGTGAAATATTTCATGATAATATTCATCATAGGTGCATATCTATCAAGCAAGTGAGAGAAAGGAAATATGGATTTGTTGTGGTCTTTATACCCGAGCTTAAGGTATGGCTCAAAGTAACTCATGTCAAGGTTAGATTGCTTGAACCATTTCTCCCCTACGCTAGGTATGCATGTGGCATTGGAAATGGCATCTGTAGACAATTTAAAGGTGACCCCTGCAATATTAACTTGTTTGTCATGCAAGTTAATGATAAATAGTCTAGTTAGCTCAGGGTGGTTTTGCACCTTCTGCAAATTTTCACAAAATTCATAGCAACCTACGTGTTTGAAACAAGAAATAGTAAGGGGAGATGCCATGAGCTCTCTTGTACAGAGGGGTTCAAATATATTTATCTTTCCTCCTTTATGATCATGCCTCCTTGGAATTTTGGCTTCACCACCACTGTCTTCACCCTCAGACATTGTGAACGCTGCTTTTACAAAATCCTGGAGTGTAAATGGAAATGAGATGAAGGGATGGTAATGAAAAGGTAGCTTTGCAAGTGAATGGGATGAGTGAGTGAGGGTATAGGTGTATGAGAATGAGTGAGAGGTTAAAACAACTCAATGAAAACCCTCCAACTGTGCAATTACCTTTCTATCACTGACACTCTTTCTAGGAAGATGAAATGAGGTTTAAGCAGTGATCTCCAACTTGAAACTCAAGTTTTAATTACCTAGGGTTTCATTCCATTCATCAAGAAATCACCAAAATATCCTGAAGATGAGTGTAAATCAAGTAATTACCTCTTCGTAGTTCTTTAGATGACTTTGGAGGAAACTTGAAAGGGTTTTGAAGTGGATTGAATGGTTGGAGGGTTTAGAAACCCTTCCTGGCCAAGGGCGCAACGCCAATGCTGAGGGCGCAGCGCCAAGGGTTTTCTTCATAGGCTTGTCGGGCAAGAGCACAATTCCTTCCCCAGCGTGCAGTGCCACCTTCCAGGCACACAGTGGCTTCAGAAATTTAACAGAGGAGAAAAGGCAAGCACGCAGCGCCAATTTGAGGACGCAGCGCCAAAAGACTTTTCCCAAATTCACTTAATAAAATCACATATTTTTCTCTCTTGAGTGCTCTTGATTTTTTGAAAGGTGATAATGAATCTATTGAAGTGTTAGATGGGCTTTATAGGAAAATGAAAGTTTTATTTATCTTTATAAACTCACTTTCTAATGTTTTAAAGTCAATTTTCCTTTCTTCACTGATATTCTTTACACTTTTGCTTGCAGGTTTTCTTAAGTCATTAAATTGACTCTTCTTGGCTCATTTTGACTTGACATGTTCATTTTGACACTTTTCGATTCAAACATATAGTAGCATCTTCAAAATCCTCTTTTTCTTCCACCATGGAGTTCAATTTATCATTTTACCTTCTCTGGCCACTTCCCCAAAACCCTAGGTGTCTAGAGTGCTTTTACAGCAATCATCAGTGTTGTCTTCTAAGTTATCTATAGCCCTTTCATGTCCATTCATTTATGTCCAGTTCACCTCACCTTTTTCCTTATTTCATCAATCTTTTCTGATAGATTTTCTTCATGTTTAGCTTTGTGTGTCTCCTCCAGGTCATTTCTGCAAGTGGTCACTGCTTTGGCACTCAACTGGACCATCAAGTGTATAAATCCTAATTATTTACAGGACCAAGTTGTTTCCCCTTCCTTTGTTGTAAGTTGTTTTCATTTAGGAATAGACAATCCACCTCATCAATACCTTTTGTTGACAAATCCTTCAACACTCCTACTAAAGTGCTAAACTCTATTCATTTTTCTCATTTGCAGACTTTGAACTGACAAGGTAATCTTCTTTGGAAATCTTTTAGGTCCTGCTTGAATAACCATGTATTGACATTCTATTATATCTGAGCCAGATTCTAGCAAAGGAAAAGCAGTGCCTAAAACATGCAAGGACAACCTTAAGCAATGTAAACCCTGATGACCTAGTGGGAGGGTCTTTTGACTTGACTTTGAATGGGATTTGACTTGGAGGTTTTTAAGTGAAAAACAAAGTGTTGTATTGAAGATCCAAAATCCAATGTACTTGATTTATCTAAAGAGCCTATAGAGATAGTTTTGAGACCATCAATGCTTGAGGAACCTGAGGAAAAAAGGGAATGAATTAGCTATAGGAAAACCCTATATGGAGGATGGAGTCTATTGACAGGTAAAAATGAGGCAATGAGGTTATAGGCAGGAAAGGAGGGTGAAAATGAGAGGTATAAGATTAATAATGAGTTTTTAGGAGTGACAGAGTAACCATGAAATGTCGAACTGATAGAGTAGTGAAAAAGTTTCTATAAGGATAATGAGGCAATGAGATTTCTGAAACTCACAATATTCAAGGAATGCTTTTTTTCTAGAAATCTATAAACACCCTTTAGTCATCCAAAGATAGTGAAAAATATTGATGACTAACAGACTACTGCCTCGAAAATCATGGAGCCTTTAATTGTTGTACAAACTTGCTGAAATAGTGTTGACTCCTTGAAATTTGCTTACAAATTGTTCACCTTCAAAACACGTGGCCACAAGAAAAAACAGATCTAAAAAAGAAAAAGTGACAAGATTCAAAACCGAAAGGATGGAAAAAAAAAATTCCCCATGAGGTTGAAGCGGAGGAGGTAGAAATCCCAGAAAAAAACTACCAACGACAATGTCCAGAAGCCTCAGTAATCCATGCCGAAGAATGACGAAGAACATATTTTTTCAATAGTCCCCATGTCTTCCATACAACAGAAGCAGGTAGTGCAAATCCCCTTTGAAAAATAAATTAGTGGTACAAAAATCATTCATGCATGAGAAAGTTCAGATTCCGATAAAGAATCTCCTCCAAATGTAACAAAAACTAAAATGTATATTGTATCTTCCACTCCCAACTCTAATGATTGGAGGAAAGTGGAAAAATAAAAAGGTAGAAGGGAGTAGTGTTTTATTAATGCATTGATGAGTTGTATTTTATATAGGATTCCAAGATCGATTATTTCTCGCATATGCTTTTTAGCATCTACAATATGTAATTTTTTTCATTATGAATGATCTAAGTGGATATTGGTGGCCACCCACCTATTCCATGTAGACCTACATTCAGTTTCATCATATTCCTTGCTTATAGCAACATTTATTGTTTTTAGCAGTTTTTCGAGTACTGAACCTTCAAACGACATCTTTTTGAGGTCCTCAGTGGGCCCATAGCCATAGGCAAGGGTCTGCGAAAAATATTGTAGTACTTGGATATATCTTTTCGACGATATATTGTGTGCGCCAAACGGAGATAATATGACCAAGTTGCGACCCTAGGAAGTTGGATACCCAACTAACGCTAACGGGGCCCACAAACCCTTGGTATTCCATCTCCTAGGATTAGTGTTTTGGTTGTTTAGGGTTTTCCCACGTTGTTCAATAATAAAAAGGCTTGTGTTTCTCATTGTAACACAGTTCAGAGGCATGTAGCCGCCACATCTCTTCTCAGATATAAGATACCATCACTTGAGCTAGTTCATTTCCATTTAGTTTGTAAGCATATTTCAATTATTTGATATTAATGAAATTAAGTTCTACTTCTATTGCATCTCTGCATTTATGTTTATTTCTGTATTTTATTGTGTTCCGACATAAGTCTGGATCAATGAATAAAGTTGTGATTTTTCATTAGGAAAAAAATAAAAAGATGAAGAAAATATATAACAACCAAATCCAATATAATAGTTACCTTATAAATGATTAATGGATCTCAAAATATAAAAAAGCCTATCATATTTTAAATAATAAATGGCATAGGAAAATAATCAGTGGATCAAGCATAAATTTTGTTAAAAGGAGTATGGTGGAAGGTGGTTAATATTTTATTTAATTATTACAATCCAGGTGGGTTTTGTTGTTAATATTTGATATGTTTTTCCAAAATTTAGATATAAAAAAATAATATTGTAGTTTAGATTGCAATTTTACGAATCCAAAACACTCAATGAGATAGTTTAATTGATGTAAAATCAATCATTAAAAAAAAAAATCATAGGTGAAATTTCTTTGTGTTTAATTTATATATAAACAATGAAGGACACATTAAACATGATAAGCTTAAAGTAATAGTATGTAAAACTTGTCCTTTTCTATTTGCATTACTATCTAGATGCTTTGGTAATATCAAATGGGATCATTTATACAAATCAAACTTATGTTTCACTTATTGATGAATAACTTGTAATGGTTCAATCTACCCAAATCAAACTTATGTTTCACATATTGATGAATAACTTGTAATGATTCAATCTACACATTACTTTCTAGTTGGTGTAGTAGTTATAGTGTACGAACTGTATAGTATGTACTAACCATAAGCCAAAATTACATGTGAGGTCCATTTACAGTGTTTAATTGATGATATAAGTCTTTGAAAAAAATTCCGTTTAAAATAAAATGAATATAACTTTAATTATATTTAGTGGATATTTAATTTTTTTTTTGTTAATTTATTAATGATATATTTTTTCATAAAATGACTTCTCCATATGCAATTCTTCATGGAGCTCTTTAAAACATGAATGCATAGACATTACAAATGTTGACATATTTAAACTATATTAATTTACAATACATTATCATATACCACATTATTCCTTACCATTTTATTAATGCCATTTGATCATTGACATGTCATTATTCACATATTTGTGAAGCCAAATAATAATTTCCATGTTATCAAATGCAATATTGTGACACCAAATCATCCTTGTATTGTTAATATATAAACATTAGTGGAGTCTCTTGTAAAGTGGGACGTTTATTACGGAATTAATGTTTCTTAACATTAGTATTCTAAAGTAAGGAGAATTTATTAACCAATGTTAATGGGAAACTGGAAAACAGTTCATAGTGTAATCACCACTTCTTATTGTTCTTTCCATTTAATATCTCTTAATGATATTTATTGGTTTTCTAGAGATTGTTTCAAATAATCATTAATTCAAGCCCAACAATGGTGAAAATTTGTGGCATTTTGTTTCTATTGGGTTATAAGGTAGTCATAATTCTCTATGAATTTTTTTCTAACCAAGGTTAGTGGAAGAGGGGGTGGAGGTCTTGGCCTTTTCAAGACCTTCGCCTCCTCCTCCTCTGTTGAAATATTTTAGGAAAATATCCATAATTATAACAAATTATTATTACATCCCAAGTGAACATTAGACACATCATTTTGACTCGATTGAAGTTAAGAACACCAAAAACTATATTTGAATAGGTGATACTATTCTAAAAATAATGAATACCCACATAGGGTTTGCACCTTTAAAAAAATTATCATATACACATAGTAACCACCAATGTACTAATGGGTCTTCATGAAAATGTCAGTGGCTTAATAATCTATAATGTAATAGCGAACTTCAAACATGTGTTCTTAAGGAACCTCTCAAATGAAGTGCATGCATAACTCAATTTGTCTATTGCATTAATGTTAAAGTGGCTCCCCAATAACCATAATGATAGAGAGGAATTATATGTTGTTTCTTGAATCCATATTTTACTTCTAAAGTATGGGTTAATGCCAAAAATCATTTTAACCTGCATGATCCAAAATCCAGTTCTTTTCTTTATGAAAGAAGAGAATTAGAATTTATTTTCCTGCAAGTTGAAGTGACAATTTCAAAGCCAAGGTTGAGGACATAGCTTCCAGTGCAATTTCAATCATTAAGTAGTCAAAATTTATAAAATAGCGAGCATAGGAGATTCCCTAAGTTTCATTTCATATGAATTAAATTGTATCTCATATATTGAAGTATCCTGTAATATCCCAAATTGGGAACTGCTAGCAAGGCATGTCTGGAAAACACATTTTCCAGTAATGGATGCTATAGTAATGAAATCCAGCACTTGGGTCCCTTAGATCTGAGTATGTAAGTCCTAAATCCAAGTGGGCATAATAAATAAATCCTCCTAGGTGAGTTAAACAAATCTCCCACACCTAGTTATCTTCATAAATGCCTCAAAGAGAGACTGCAGCAATAACAAAGAATTCTTCTTGGAAAATAATGCAGTTTCTGCAGAGTAGTGATAAGAGGCTCATAAAAGATGTTTTAATGGTATTTACAACAACAAATAAGTATTACAATTCATTCCATCAAGTACATAGCTGAAAATAGAAGGTAAATATAGAAGAAATCTCCTCAAAAGAGGGCTACAAAAATATGTTTGACAAAAAGCTGCCTTGATAGCATTATTCTTATTGAGTTGCATTCTTGTATGTTATATATTATATCTAGAGCAGATTTGTGCATAAAATTTCAGATCTATATCATATCCATGCACTAGATAAGCTCCTCTTTCAAATCCCCTTGGAATTTCGGGGTTTGGACCAAGCATGAGCAGTAGATCTGAGATCTAAGAAAGTAGATTTGCAGAAATATTCAGGATTACTAAAGCATTTAGATTATGCAGATCAGATCTGAAAAGTATAAGTATAGATCTCCTCCACAAGATCTCAAAATTAAGAGTGGATCCTCAACACTCCAAAACCAGCTCTCCAATTGATGCACCCAAACCCCTTGCAACACCACCTACAGGAATAACGCAGATATAGAGAAAAAACTGCACTGTAGGGGTTAGACAGCTAATGGTCCCATGCCAAGATCAGAAACTAAGGCGCATGCACTCCAATACACTTCCTCCAATAGAGTAGAGGCCTCATCCACTGACAAAAAGAACTGAAATGACTTAGATCTGATCTCCATGAAAATAATGCAGTCCCTCAAGGGAGACTGTGTTGCAGCTTGATTAACTGAGTTGGCCTGATGCCAAGATGCAAAAATGAAGCTCAACAATGGATGCACTCTTCCAGGAGGTTAAAAGACACACTCACTGAGAAGAGGATCCAAAACAGGCTATATCTTTGCAGATCTAGAGTTCCACTTGCTGCAACTCACATAGACAACCCAATCCTAAGCAGAACTGCGGTGTAGATGCAAGATGAGGCTTGGCCAAATGCCAGATAGTGGACTAACAAACAAGGCTCCTCCAAGAGATGCTCAAGGAAGGAGGTGGGAGTTCCTAAACAGGAAACCCCAACATAGTTGTGTCTCAACAGACAAAACCTTCAGAAAATAATAACATCAACAACCTTCTCTTGTTGTCCTCCTCCTTCTTTTATAGGACGAATGCCTTGTCAAACCCTAAACCACCTCAATGAGTTAACCCCTTTCGCATGTGGAGCCTCCATCTAGAACTGCGTTGTGTATCCATGAGGTTCATTGCACCTAGACTGCGCTGTTGATTTGGTCAAGGTTGACCCAGTCTTGTGATTTAAGCTCATTCACACCTACAAGATATTATTTACATGGCCCAGATATGTCTCCGTTTACATGGGCATTGATTTATTCATGGTTTTTAGGAGTTTTACATGTCCTCCATATTTTATTCATAAACATGAAATGCAAGATAAGATAAGGAAAAATAATATATTCCCATAGGCTTGGCCTAAATGGGAATATTACAGTCCTCCCCTCCAAAATGTTGCTTGTCCTAAAGCAACTGATAAGGTGAGTGTTGCAAGACTTCTCCTCCATTGGTGAAATCATCAAAGATCAATCTTTCTAAATAAGCTGAGTGTTCACCAATCCATCCTCCCATGAGTTGTCTCTCCAAAATCATTATGAGATGTTCATGATCCATCCCAGAAGGTGTCAAGAATGCCATTGAAACAAACATGGATGAACCCCTTCTTTCCATAAAATGTGTAGAAAAGCATACAAAGAGAGTCTCCATCCCATGTAGTACACACATGCCTCCTATCCTCCCTCCATACAATCCCAAAAATAAGACAAGTACATCATCCATGTATGGAAACAAAACTACAAATACATGAACAAAAAATTGGAGCATGAGGAGGTGGATCATAGTCCCATATATGGTACCAGTGTAGGGCATCTCCTGCCCATATCAGATCAAGATGTGGTAAGTGGTTTTCCCACCACTTACTTTCAGCCCATGCCATCTCACTATAGCTGGATGTGTGAGATATGTTTGATGCCTTAGGAAAGCACCCATCATGAAACAAGATCTCCCTTTGTCCACCAAGGGAGTGGCCAAGTACAGAAAGTGTTGTGGCCCAAAAATTGCCATGAGATTGATAATATAAAACTCTCCTCCTTGGAGTCATGGCCAACATAAATAAGGTGGAAGATTAAATATAATCAGAATAGAAAGTACATGTATTAAGGGCATGCTCTCCACCAAAAATTCTCCTCCCATCAATGGAGTGGTGCATAGATCTACTCTCTCTCTCAAGAGGAGGAAGAGAGGGTTGATTTAATTCCCCCTTAGAGCCATATTGCTGCTCTAACTCCACAGAATCCATGCATGCATGGAGATCCTTGGAATATTCCACCAGCTATTGGAATTCCCAATAGGAATCTAGTGTGTCCCATAATAACAACGCTGATAATATGCCAACTGAAGTGGCTACCATGTTGTTGCTCCTCTCCTTGACATCCTCCATGTCCAAGGTGTATGTTGGAAGGCCATACCTCCCACTCTTCTCCTTTTTTCTATTTCCAATGCCAAAGGTATGAGATGAAAGGTTGCTATTCCTTCCCTGCTACCCTCCTTGCTCATGCACATGCTTCAGAGATGAAGGAAGCTCTTGGGAGTTAGTCTTCAATGGAAGGCTATCATCTATCCAAGGCCTCTCTGTTTTGGCCACAACATGCATGTGAGACCACCATCTCTCTTCCAGCAGGTAAGAGTGTTCTTCAAACAAGTTTTTCTTCTAATTCAAATCTGGCCTCCCATGCTTCATGATTGTGTCATTTTCTCTCCTTGCAGCATACCTTCTCAACGCAATTTGAGAGGTGAGAATGGATAATGATGTCAAAGGAAAAATGATTTTCCTTTCTCTATACTTTCCCCGCACTCTCAGTGCTATATCATGATCTACTAGTGCTCCCTCCTTCCTTGGATCTATGAAAGGAGCATCAATGTAAGAGACATCTTCCATCAAATATGATTTAGGTGGTCTCCTAGATGGTACACCATAGGATAACGATGTCTCATGGTTCATCCCCATGTAAAAAACAAATGGGAACATATAATGACTGCTTCCACTATGAAAATCCATCTCTGATCGCTGTGTGGAAGTACCACGAAACTTGGAGACCCCTTTTAATGGTGTAAGAGTGCCTCTGATTGCAGCCCTTGCCCCATTTTTAGATAGTGGATCAGTTGTGTGACCCCTCCTTTGTTCTATCTCATTGCCTTCTTGCAAAGACACATGCTGCTCATGTCCTCCATATGGAAGATCCTCTGGAATTCCTTGCAAAGGTGCAAGAATTCCCCCTAAGGGAAGCCATTGCCTCATCTCCTTTGAAAATAAATCTCCGCCTGCTTGCAAAGCGTTGGAGGATCTTCTTTTCTCTTTCTCTTCCTTCTCCCCATTAGTGGAGAATGCTTCATCATCAAGAAATCATTTGCCTTGAATTCTTAGTGAGGAAGGAGTCCTCAAGTTTTCTCTTTGGGAAAAGAGATCTTGCTGAATTGGGGCCTTTGCCTCTAGTACAAGGTGCAGCAATTTTTCAACCCCTTCAACAATGTTTAGGACTGGAGTTGGCTCCATGGAATCTTCCAAATCATGCAAATATTTATATTTATTGGGCTTGATCTTCTCCCCCCAAGAAGTCTCAAAATGTCTCTAATCAAATCTTTCCACTAGTTTACTAGTGATTCTTGCATAAGAAGAGATGTTCCTCCCTTTCAAGGAAGAGGACTCAAACAACCACCAAGCATAAGCCCTCCCTCAAAGATGCAACGCTACTACTCTCAAGGGTTATTCTTCTAATACTTGATGCAACTGAAAGTATGTGTCAATGTTCTTTACCGAAGACTTGGCTGAGTCTTTAGGTGATCCATCAAATGTAGGTAGAGAGAATCTACCCAAATTGTGTTGCATGCAACCTTTCCTTCCATTGTAGCTGCAGGACCTTTCTTCTTTGAGTTGACAGAACTCTGGGAAACTGATATTTTCTTTGAATCCCTCTTATTAAGATTCATATTCTTGGAGGCATTCACCAAGTGATCTCTCCTTTTGTGTTTCCCCTCTTCCTCCTTCCTTTGACAAGAAAGTAGGTGTGCTACCATGTTGTGTACCAGATTATGTAGCTGAATTCTCACACACATCATATGAAGTAGTGGGGCTATCCTCTTATGCAAACCTCATCAAGAGATCTATTGATATTCCATTCCTTACTCCCCTGATTTATCCCTCTAGCTCACGCAAAGCTTGAGAAATAATGTTAGAGTTCTCTACTCCTTTTACTCTTTCAATGGTGTAACCATTTTACTTCTGTCTTCTCCCATGATACCTCTGCTCTCTGTCATTGAGAGGTTCTCCTCCCTCTGAAGACATATTGGATCCAATAATGTATAGGTTGTGCTAAATATATTGCTCTGATTGGATTTAAAATCCACAGGTTGAGCCAAGATGGCAGCTTCAATACCACTGTAATATCCCAAATTGGGAACTGCCAGTAAGGCATGACTAGAAAGCACATTTTCCAGTAATGGATGCTACAGTAATAAAATCCAGCACTTGGTTCCCTTAGATCTGAGTATATAAGTCCTAAATCCGAGTGGGAATCATAAATAAATCCTCCTAGGTGGGTTAAACAAATCTCCCACACCTAGTTATGTTCAGAAATGCCTCAAAGAGAGACTACAGCAATAACAAAGAATTCTGCTTGGAAAATAATGCAGTTTCTACAGAGCAGTGATAGGATGCTCATAAAATATTTTTTAATAGTATTTACAGTAGCAAATAAGTCTTACAATTTAGTCCATCAAGTACATAGCTGAAAATACAAGGTAAAGATAGAAGAAATCTCCTCAAAAGAGGGCTACAACCATATCTTTGACAAAAATCTGCCCTGATAGCGTTATTCTTATTAAGCTGCATTGATGTATGTTACATATCAGATCTAGAGCAGATCTGTGCATAAAATTTCAGATCTATTTCAGATCCATGCACTAGATAAGCTCCTCTTTCAGATCCCCTTGGAATTTCGGGGTTTGCACCAAGCATGAGTAGTAGATTTGAGATCTAAGAAAGCAGATCTCCAAAAATATTCAGGATTACTGAAGCATTTAGATTATACAGATCAGATCTGAAAAGTACAAGTATAGATCTCCTCCACAAGATCTCAAAATCAAGAGTGGATCCTCAACGCTCCAAAACCATCTCTTCAATTGATGCACCCAAACCTCCTGCAACACCACCTGCAGGAATAACGCAAATCTAGAGAAAAAACTGTGCCGTAGGGGTTAGACAGTTGATGGCCCATGCCAAGATCAGAAAATGAGGCTCATGCACTCCAATACACTTCCTCCAATAGAGTAGAGGCCTCCTCCATTGACAAAGAGCACTGAAATGACTTAGATCTGAAAAGATCTAATCTCCATGAAAATAACGCAATCCCTCAAGGGAGACTGTGTTGTAGCTTGATTAACTGAGTTGGCCTGATGCCAAGATGCAAAAATGAAGCTCAACAATGGATGCACTCTTCCAGGAGGTTAAAAGACACACTCACTAAGAAGAGGATCGAAAACAGGCTAGATCTTTGTAGATCTAGAGTTCCACTTACTGCAACTCACATAGACAACCCAATCCTAAGCAGAACTACACTGTAGATGCAAGATGACCCTTGGCCAAATGCTGGATAGTGGACTAGACAAACAAAGCTCCTCCAAGAGCTACTCAAGGAAGGAGGTGGGAGTTCCTAAACAGGAAACCCCAACATAGGTGTGTCTCAACAGACAAAACCTTCAGAAAATAATAACATCAACAACCTTATCTTGTTGTCCTCCTCCTTCTTTTATAGGATGAATGCCTTGTCAAACCCTAAACCACCTCAATGAGTTAACTCCTTTCACATGTGGAGCCTCCATCTAGAACTGCGTTGTGTATCCATGACTTTTATTGCACCTAGACTGCATTGTTGATTTGGTCAAGGTTGGCCCAGTCTTGTGATTTAAGCTCACTCACACCTGCAAGATATTATTTACATGGCCTAGATATGTCTCTGTTTACATGGGCATTGATTTATTCATGGTTTTTAGGAGTTTTACATGTCCTCCTTCATATTTTGTTCATAAACATGAAATGCAAATAAAATAAGGAAAAATAAGATATTCCCATAGGCTTGGCCTAAATGGGAATATTACATATCCTATTTTATACTTGTTATCATCTAAAAAATGCTCATGTAAATATGCGAGAGATTTCAAGAAAAAAATCCATAAACTTTCATGTATATTCTGCTAGAAATTTCATTGCAATAAATCTGATAAAATTATACTTAAAAATCTAAAATCTACATTATGAGAGTTTATTTCTCTTTAGGTTTATGGATCTATAAAATATAGTTTTTTTGTATGGATGCAAATTATAATTATGAAAAAAATAGAGAACAATGGGTTAAAACTCACAAACCTCAATCTCACACAAGATATAACCTAGGAAACCCTTTTGGGATAAAACCCAGCTAGATGGTGAGGTTTCTTTACTCTCTTACTTGGAATAGAAAAGGATGTGAGTATAAAGAAGAAAGGATTTTGTCTTATGCGATACTACAATGTGTTTGGTCTCAATCTAGTCTCCTAAATTGAGTTCATTTAATTGCCAACCAGGGTTGGTAAACTACTGAAGTGAAGTGCACCGTATGTGCCTAGGTGTTTGTCTCTTAATGCGTTGTGTTTAGTGTTTTATGATGTTTTTGGTCTTTTTGGTAGTTTTATGTTCACAAGGAAAATGACTAGGAAGCTAGTGGAAAGAAGCTAATGATTAAAAACAGAGTGAAGCCTAATTGGTTGATGAGAAATGACAGATGCAATTGCAAATATTGAAACAAAATCAAATCTAAACTATGACTAAGCAGAAACAAAGCTTGATAATGACTTTTAAGAAAATTATTCAAAACATAAACTCAACTTGTAAAATTCTTTCATCAAAGGTATTTTGAGAGAGAGCTTAAGACATAGTCAGCTAAGTATGCAAATTCTCCTAACTGAGTAGTTAAACAACTAAATTATAATGATGCAACATTTTATCCATGATTAGAGATTTGTTGAAGCATATTTGGAGTAAAACATTGATACCATCACAAGATCTCTACTTTAAGACTAGTTCCTAACTCTATTCTACAACTTAGTTTGATACCACTACACTTCACTCAAAGGTTATAGATTTTTAGAATAGTCTTTTGAGGAATTGTTTGTTTGTGAGATGATAAGGAAGTTGCAAAAGTACTTCAGGCCTTAAAATGATACTGTCTTCTGTTCATATGGTTATGAATCAATTATAGATTTGGAACAAGAAGAGGTTTGTAAATAATGAAGGCTGTTTTGTTAAGTTTAACAACTGAAGTAATCTAATATGCAGTGAATGACAACTAAATGTGGAGTGCAAATGTAATGAGTTAAGCTAAAACTGAACTTAAGATGTCACTAGTCTAAAACAGCGATGAACTAACAAGTCATTATCAAACTCAAAACAAAATAACAGAGCATGAGTTGAATGCAATTAGACTCTGGAGTATCCTAACTAAGCTATCATGCATTATTCTATGGAATTATACAGTCTGTTTGTCCATCATGATTGGTATTTTGGAAGAGTTTCTTAGAACAATCCTAACTATACAATTCAGTCCAAATGCAAACATAAAGACTGAAAGCAATTAAAAACTAAGATATCATAGCTATCTCCTACCCATCATTATGATATTTTGGAAGAGCATTTTAAGAGCAAGAACAACTATGGTACTTAGTGCAAAAACACAACTGAAGCATTCATTATCACGGTCATGCCTTGGAAATCATAAGGATCTTTTGGAAGAGTGTTTAGAACAAGTGTAACTGTGATAGTGAACAAAAAGAAATTACAATTAAATCCTACAACATTATAGCCATTTCCCATTCATCATCATGGTCTTTTGGAAGAGCTTCTTCTTTTGGAAGAGTTTTTTTTAGAACGAGTATAACTATAGTGGCTAATGAAAACAACCACGAATTCAAACTTCAAAAACGTAAAGGCAACTAAGATACTTATCTAAATTACGCAAATAAATCCGTGCAGGAGGCAGGGGCCCTTCCACCACTAGACGGAATCTAACTCCAAATCAAATCAATGCTTTCAAAGCAACACTGTCTTCTTCATTAAGGGAAAAACAACTTAAACAGAGCAATCTGCGTTCTCAGAAATGTAGCACAAAATCTAAGCAAAATCTGGAACGAAATCTAGCCTAGCTCTCGGTTTCCCAAGTGTTTATATAACAAATGTACATAACAAGACTTGCAACAATTCCAGGATCATTGTCTTTCCTTATCGAAATCACATTAGGACTCTTGAAGTGGCAACGTAAAAAGGAAAAGGACATCTGGACTAAGACAGTCCTATTAGAAGTCTGCCTTCCTAAATGTGTTCCCACATACCAAAACCATATCCAGAATTCGGTTTTTCCTTCATGGTGAGCAATGAAAAATGTAGACATGACGTGGAACATACCCATATGCGGTTTTTCTTAAGAGGCCACCTGGAACATACCCAAACATGAAGAAAACTGCAGAATTTCTAGTTAGCTACGGAATGTCTGCATTCTGCAGCTAGTCCCAGTCAAAATGCATTACAATGACAAAAATCACAAAACTTAGCAAGTCAGTCATGTTAATCATTCTAGAAGTAATTTTAACTAAATTCATTGATCAATTGGGTCTGGGATAGCAATGGACAAAGGAAAATGAGGTAAAGTAAGATGAAATAAAGCACAATCTTGAGGCTCAACATACCCCCACTGCTGACTTCTTGCATGTCCTCATGCAACTTATTCCATAAACTCAGAGGCTTCTGCAAGAACATCTAATCCTCTCCTTATCGTTTGCCTGGAAGCTAAAGATCTTCTGGGTTTTCTGATGACAAGTTTGAACCTTAAGTTGGTAAGTTCCCTGATTAGCTTCTTGTTCCTCTTTTTCAATTTTTCATTAGCCTTTTCCACTTTGTCCATATGTAGAGATAAGGTTGAGTTCATATCGGTTTTGAGCTTGACTTGTTCCTTCAAAATATCATTCTCATTTTTGATGTGTCTATTAAGTATTTCCAGCTCATACCTATCCCTTCTTAACACATCTATTTCGGACAGTGGAGGACTAGGGGTTATCTCTCTACTCTCTGAAGCTTTTCTTTCCAAAGTTTCAACATAGTCATAAACTACTTGCTGAGCAGGATCAATTTCAGGGGTTCCTTCATTAAAATCCTCTTCAACATCTTCTTCAATAGATGTTTCCTCATCTTCTATATTTATTACCCCTGTTTGTTTGATCTGAGTTTTCCTTAGTTTCCCTTTTAGTCTATGGCTTCTTCTTGGCTGGGAATATCCCTCTCCTCTTTCTATGGCATATTTCCTGATTACCCTTTCTTTCTTAAGTTGTCTCTTGATTTGAGTCAACTTCTCTGAAATTATTTCCTCACTACTTTCCTGGACTGTTTTGTCAATTTCAGTTTTAGAAGCTCTCCATTTTCTGCTTCTCCTTGTAGGCTGTTGTTCAGGTGAGGGCTCTCTTGGCTCTTCAAAATGATTTCTTATCAAGAAATTATCCCAAGTATCATTTTTTTTGGCTAAATGGTGTTCAATTAAAATCTTAACCAAGCCATGATGGTATAGAGTTGTCTCTAAGAATTGGACTCTTCTTTGAACACAAGAAGCCATCTTTTTCAAACTTTGAAGCAAGAAATAGGGTAGGTTTAACTCTTCCTCCAGAAAATGCATTATCAGTCTAATGTGGTAAACATAAAATGTGCCATATCTACCCTCAACTGTAATAAATTTTTGCAGAATAAGTAGTATGTTTCTTCATTTGTTTTTCAATGCAGAACTTGGAATTCCTTTCTTAAACACAGTGATATCCATACCTGGTGATTTTAGAATTTTCTTCCAGGATTCATGATGGAATTCTCTGTTTTTGAACCATCTCTCTCCATTTCTAAGCAATCCTGTAGCTTCTGCAATGAAAACCTCATTGACAGTGAATTTAACATCTCCCACTTCAACCTCAGCTCCTCTAAATGACCTTGCAAATGTTTTAGTGACTTCTTTGTGGAAGCCATTAAATTTCTCCAGAAATTGTAGCCATCCTACCTGTTGCAACATTTATTTACATTGAGGGTAGCCTTCTAGGTATTTTGTACCCACTGGTTCAGTTCTTACAATGAAACCCATAATTCTTTCTTCAATTTTCAAATTAATACTTCTTTCTGCCCACGGGAACAATAATTTCCACCTTTGAATTGATATACCTTTGGTTCTTGGTGACAATGGCTTCAAACATCGGACTGATATGCCTCTGGTTGACAATGACAATGGCTTCAAACTTCGGACTGATATGCCTCTGGTTGACAATGAAAATGGCTTCAAACTTTGGACTGATATGCCTCTGGTTGACAATGAAACTTCGGACTGATATGCCTCTGGTTGACAGTGACAAATGGCTTCAAATTCTACACTGATATATCTTTGTCTCTCAGTGATAAATGGCTTTAAATTCCACACTGCTATACCTCTGTCCCTCGGTGATAAATGGCTTCAAATTCCACACTGCTATACCTCTGCGTTTACAGTGATAATGCTCAATCTCTGCTCATGGTGATAGTGCTTTGATATTCAAACTGATATACCCTTTGCTCTGCTCACGGTGATGAGGATATCTCTGTTTTGCGGAATGAAGGGCCGGCTACAGAATGAAGTGATGGAAGTAGTTACGGAATGAGTAATGGAGTGAGGTGGAGAAAATGAATTAATGAGTGAAAAGACGGTGGAGATTTTTACAACGGAAAAGAAAATCATCATTGAATGATTTGGTTGGGTGACGTGAGGAATTCAAACACTTCAACCTTTTTAACCGCTTAAATGATGTCGGGTATAGAATTTGAAATGAGAGATTTTAATCCAAAGTTTGTGGAGGGTATATTGGATATGATCAACAAAAATAATCAAAACAACTTTTTCGAATGATTCATAACTAAAACTATGCTAAACTTTATGAAATGCCATTATAATCTAAACTTGTTACCTCTACTTTTCATTTGCTTTTTGTGGTCTTTGTCTTCTTTGTTCTACTTTGGAAGAGTCTTCATAATCCTTCTTGATGCTTCTTATTCATGAATATACTGGATCATCTTGTTGTAATTCAAATGTCTGCTGATTAGTGTCTTCAGGATTTGTAGCTACGGAATGACTGTCTGGCTGCGGAAAGTCTGATCAGCTACAGAATGTCTGTTAAGCTGCAGAATGTACCTATAGAGCATTTTAATCATGGAATGGAGTGGTTTGGAATATAAGCGAAATGTTATATGGCATGAATGAAGATGGATGATGAGACATGATATGTATGAATTGGATGATGAAATGGAATGGATTCAATTTATGAAATGGAGTGGAGAATCATAAGAACTGCCCTACAATCCATGACATGTGTTATCCATTTACAGCAAGACATCAAACTTTTAAATTTTGACATGGAAATGAGGTGGATGGAGTATGGAATGAGATGAATGATATATGGAATGAAGTGAAGTATGAATGAATGAATGAAATGGAGTATGGATGGATAAGTGAATGGAGTGAAATGAAATGAGATGGATCATAAGTACAATGGATTTGAACTTATGATTTTGTAACAACTGCTTGCAAAAACAAAATGGGAAAAGTTAGAGTGTCAGAAAAACTCTGATTTTCACCCTATCTTTTCTGTATAAACATGCCAATCAATGATTGGTTTTCATGTTTATACTTTTATTTTATTTTATTTTATTTATTTATTTATTTTTTTTCAAAAAGAAATGCTTCAGAAAATTCAATCAAGTTGATGAAGAAGAAAAATTCTTCTTCATTAGCTTCACATCAGTGTTTTCATGGAACTTCTGGACAAATTCTTCTCTTGAGAGTGGTTTGTGATACAACTTCAATCTATGACCATTCACAAGAAAAGTGATCTCTTCTTCATCTATAGTTCTGATTTTTACTACCCCATTATCAAAAATTTCAACAATTTCATATGGCCCAAGCCAATGTGTCTGAAATTTACCTTGAAAATCCTTGAATTTTGAATCAAACAAGAGAGCCCGGTCACCTTCTTTGAATTTATTCTCTTTGATGTACTTGTCATGCCATCTAGTCCTTTGCTGTTGGACTAGACTTGTTTTCTGAACTGCATCTTGTCTGATCTTATCCAATTCATTAATTTGCTCCAATCTATGCTTCTGTGCCTCCGTCAAATCAAGTCCTAGCTGAACTGCCATTTTGAAAGTTTGAATCTAGAATTCTATGGGAAACAAAACTTGCTTTCGATAAACAAGTTCATAAGGAGTATGGCCTGTTGTGTTTCTCCATGTAGTTCTATAGGCCCACAAGGCTTCAGGAAGCCTATCTACCAAATCTCTTCTATGTAAATGAACAGTCTTTGTTAGGATTCCTTCAATGACCTTATTAGTAGATTCCACTTGACCATTTGCTTGTGGATGATAAGGAGTAGATTTTCTATGCCTGATTTTGTACCTCTCCATCATTTGCTCCACTAGCCTTGATGTAAATTGAGCTCCTTGATCTGTAACAATTTCCCTTGGGACACCAAAGCGAGTAAAAATATCCTCAAAAAGAAAAGTAACTACAGATGATTCATTAGCAACAAGTAATGGTTTAGCTTCTACCCACTTAGTAACATAATCAGTGCAAACTAATATGTATTTCTTTTGTCTTGATGGAGGACTAATAGGTCCTACAAAATCCAAAACCCATTTTTCAAAAGGTTCAATGTGTACCTGAGGTTGTAATGGCATCTCACCTGAAGGAGAAGGTTTCCCTACCCTTTGGCAACTGTCACACCTTTTAACATACTCTTTAGCATCTTTAAACAAAGATGGCCAATAATATCCTAAATTAAGGATCTTATAGGTTGTCCTCTTATCAGCAAAGTGTCCACCACAAGGCTCATCATGACATGCTTTGAGAATCTCAGGCATCTCATCTTCACGAACACATCTCCTAATGATCAAATCTGGACCTGTCTTGTACAACTCATTAGCAACCCATGAATATTTTGCACTGTCATAAATGATTTTTCTTTTATCTCTTGCATTCATTATTGAAGGAAATTTCCCTGAAACTAAATAATTAGCAATATCAACAAACCATGGAGTTTGAGTAGAAATTGCAAAAAGATATTCATCAGGAAATTGATCTTCAACTAGAGTGTCATCTTTGATATTTTGGAGTCTAGATAGGAAATCAGCTACTGTGTTTTGTTTTCCAGGCCTATCTAGAATGGTAATGTTGAATTCTTGTAAGAGCAATAACCATCTTATAACTATGCCATTAGTGATTGATTTGTTCATTAAATATCTAATTGCAGAATGATCAGTGTGAACAAAAGTTTCATAGCCTGTTATATAGTGTCTCAATTTTTTTATGGCATGAACAATAGCTAAAAACTCTTTTTCAGTTACAGTATAGTTTAACTCTGCAGGAGTCAAATTTTTACTGGTATAATAGATGGCATAGGGAATCAAATATTTTTGTCCTAATACTGCTCCTAGAGCTGTATCGGAAGCATCTGTCGAGATATGAAAAGGTAACTTCCAGTTAGGTCCCCTTAATATAGGTGCTTCAGAAATTTTGGTTTTCAGGGTTTCAAAAGCTAATTGGCAATCAGAAGTCCATTTGAATTCACAATCTTTAGTAAGTAATTTGAAGAGTGGAGATGCTATCTTGGTGAAGTTTTCTATAAATCTTCGATAATATCCTGTAAATCCTAGAAAACTTCTAACATCTCTTTGACAACTTGGAATAGATAAGTTAGAGATGACTTCAACTTTAGACTCATCAACTCTAATCCCATCCCCTGAAATGTGATGCCCTAAAACAATACCTTCAGTAAACATCATAAAACATTTTTCATGACTAAGTGAAAGGTTTTCTTCTTGACATCTTTTTAAGAATTTTTCCAAGTTTTCTAAAGCTTCTTCAAAAGTGTTTCCATAAACTGTGAAATCATCCATGTACACCTCTACACAATCATGTATTAGATCCGAAAAAATTCCTAATACTGCCATTTGGAATGTTGCAGGTGCATTACACAATCCAAATGGCAATACTCGGTAAGCATAGGTACCCCAAGGATAGGTAAATGTGGTTTTGTTTTGATCTTCAAGTGCTACTTGGATTTGATTGTAACCACTAAACCCATCTAGGAATGAGAAGTACTTTTTGCCAGCTAATGTATCTAATACTTGATCTATGAAAGGTAAGGGAAAATGATCTTTAAGAGTAGCTTTATTTAGTTCTCGGTAGTCAAAACATACCCTCCATTTTCCATTTTTCTTTGGCACAATTACCAAAGGAGAAACCCACTGACTATCTGAAATGGGATAGATGAAATTGACATTTAACAATTTTTGCAATTCTTCTTTAACAATTTCCCTAAGATTTGGATTCATCCGTCTTTGAGGTTGTTTGATTGGTTTGCAATTTTCCTCTATATAGATGTGATGAGTGCAAGTCTTGGGACTTATCCCTTTCATGTTAGTGTATTCCCATGCATATGCAGAAGAATGTCTCTGTAATACTTTGACTAACTCTTCTTGTTGAGATTTTTCTAGGTTCTTGTTTATGTTCAATATTTTGCCTGGAAAAATTTCACTTGTAGAGCTGCCAAATTTGTCCATAGAATGAAGAGACATCTGCCTTGATGACAAAAACTCAATATTGGATCCCTCTTGAAATGATTCATGTTTGTGTTCTGGAGAAGATTCAAAGTTTTCTAGAGTATTTAGAATTTGATTATCTTCACTAATTTCTGAAATTGTGAAGAGAGGTTGTAAATCTTCTTCATCATCTATCCATTGAGTGTCATCTAGATCTGTAATTGTCCTAGCTGGAGGATATAAAGTGAATTTCTTATTTGAACTACCATCAGAGATATACATATCACCGGATCTACAACTAATAAAAGCATCATCTATAGCCAACCAAGGTCTTCCTAATACAACAGGATGTCCTCCTAGATTATTCTTAGGAGTTAGGATCATGAAATCCACAGGGTACTCCCAAGAATCTAGGGACATTGGAATGTATTCTATTACCCCATCTGGTTTGATCACAAATCTGTCTGCTAATTGTAATAGTGTGGGTGTAAAGAGAAGATTAGGAAGTTTCAGTTTATCCATGATTTGTCTACTCATGATATTGATTGCTGCTCCTAAATCAATGAGTGTGTTTTGAATTTCAATTCCATTGATGTGAATTTTGACAACTGGATTTCCTGGGTCAAGATACTTTGGAATATCAATCTTGCCCATCATAATGTCTGCTATCTTTCCTGCCAGTTGAATTTTCTTTGTTTCTCTTATTCTTTTTCTTGTTTTCTTCATGCTCAACTCCTTTATTGTTTTAGCTAAAATTGGAATTTCCTTGATGGCTTGTAATAATGGAATTTTAATGCAAACATTTCTCAGCTCATCTAGGAAATCATAATTAGGCACCATGATTTGTTTTTCTACACCTCTATCAATTTGTAATATTTCTGGAAAGGGAGGTATAGAAGTAGATGTGGATGGTTGCTCTAATACAGGAGTTGAGATTATTGGATCTTTTTGCTTGGATTTTTCAATATTTGGGTCTTGAAAAGATGTGTCTCCCTCAAGACTTTTATTCACCCGTAGAGAGTCTTCCTCAGAGTTATCTTGTTCTTGTATGATCACAGAAGGTTTCCTCTTTTCAAGTATTCTTCCAGACCTCAGTTGAACATCACTAAGGTCTAAAGGAGTAATTAAATAAGTTGGAAATTGTTGGCCTTCTATCATGTATGTATTCTGAGGGTTCTTATTATTGGGGTTTGGTATGGGTTGAGCGGGCAATTGATTTGATTTTTGAGGGAATGGTAATGAAAGTGGTTGATTTTGATGTGGTTGGTTCTGATGATGTTGTTGAGGATTTTGTTGAAAATTTTGTTGAAGATTTTGAGGAAAATTTTGTTGAGGATTTTGAGGATAAAAATGTGGATATGGTGGATAGGATGGTGGATACTGATAGTATGAAGAATATATTCCATAGGGACTTTGTGTTCCTTGTGCCCAAGATTGAGATTGATTTTGAAATTGGGGCCAAGGTTGCTGCCAAGAATTCCAAGGTGGAGGTTGATTATACATTTGATCATGGAATCCTTGTGTTTGAGGTCCCTGCCAAGGCCTTCTAGATACAAAATTGAGAGACTCTGTGGAATCTGTAGGATTTTCCTCCTGAAAGACAGCTTTGAGACCAGGAAGAGAAGGACAATTCTTGGTCTCATGTTTTTCAGAACAAATAACATAGGTTTCTACAACTTTTACATCCAAAGGACACTCTCTCAAGGCATGTTTCTTTCTACATTTGGGACAAAAGATTTCCAAGGCATCAAACTCAGCCTTTTGCTTGTTTTGTATCTTGAGGGTGTCTATTTGTTCACTAAGACTCCCTAAGATGTCAGATTTAAAATCATCAAGCATGTGACCTATTTCTGATCTACTTACTATCCTAGAAGCAGACTTACTTGCCCTTGCAAGAGCAGGATCTCTTGGACCTTTGATAGTTTTAGACTTCCCTCTTGAAAGGTTGATACATAACTCAAATATTTTAGGTAATGTGAGCTGTGATATATCTCCTTTTCCCATCATGTTAAGGATATCCAACCATTCATCCCTAATTTTTTTCAACAAAAGAGCTTTTAAGGTGTCTTGATCTAGGTTTTCCATTTTTTCTCTTTTGATGTTGTAATTAAATCTTTCCAACAAATCTTCTAATTTTTCATCTTCTTTTTGTAACATCTTGAACAATTCTTCCTTATGATTAACCGGCATACAATAATCCAAATACCTCTCTAGAAATGCTTGTTTCATGTATTCCCATGTTCTAATAGAACTGCTGATCAAACTCATAAACCACTTCAATGCTGCTCCTTTCAAAGTTGAAGGGAATAATTTCAGTTTTTGAGCATCTTGTAAGTAGTCATAAGTTCTACATAGAACTTCAAATTCAAATAGGAAGGTTTCAGGATCTTCAGTTTTAAGTCCATAGAAGTTCGGAAGGACAGAGGGTGAAATTTTTTTCATGGTTGTATTGGTTTCTTCATCAATTATAGGGAACCCAAAAGAGCTTCCTATTCTACCTCTTCCTCCATCTGCACCTCTACCTCCTTCTCCTCTACCCCTACCTCTACCTCCAAATAGTGTGTGTTCTCCATTAAAGACTCCTCCTCCTCCTTCTTCTGCCATGGTTGACTCTCTTGTGGAAGTAGAAAGGTTTGTGTCCCTAACAGGAGTTTTTAGATCTTCTTTTAAGGCAGGTTCAGTGGATGAAGTGGAAGGTTTCTCTAATGGGATATCTGATTTTAGATCTTCTAGAAGTCCAGGATCAGTAAAGGATGGAAGGTGGGTCTGAGTTGAAGGTGTACTAGCTCTGGATCTAGATGAAACAAGTGGTGCTCTCCTTTTGTGTTTCCCCTCTTCCTCCTTCCTTTGACAAGAAAGCAGATGTGCTACCATGTTGTGTACCAGATTATGTAGCTGAATTCTCACACACATCATATGAAGTAGTGGGGCTATCCTCTTGTGCAAACCTCATCAATAGATATATTGATATTCCATTCCTTACTCCCCCGATTTATCCCTCTAGCTCATGCAAAGCTTGAGAAATAATGTTAGAGTTCTCTACTCCTTTTACTCTTTCAATGGTGTAACCATTTTACTTCTGTCTTCTCCCATGATACCTCTGCTCTCTGTCATTGAGAGGTTCTCCTCCCTCTGAAGACATATTGGATCCAATAATGTATAGGCTGTGCTAAATATATTGCTCTGATTGGATTTAAAATCCACAGGTTGAGCCAAGATGGCAGCTTCAATACCACTGTAATATCCCAAATTGGGAACTGCCAGTAATGCATGACTAGAAAACACATTTTCCAGTAATGGATGCTACAGTAATGAAATCCAGCACTTGGTTCCCTTAGATCTGAGTATATAAGTCCTAAATCCAAGTGGGAATCATAAATAAATCCTCCTAGGTGGGTTAAATAGATCTCCCACACCTAGTTATGTTCAGAAATGCCTCAAAGAGAGACTGCAGCAATAACAAAGAATTTTGCTTGGAAAATAATGTAGTTTCTACAAAGCAGTGATAGGATGCTCATAAAATATGTTTTAATAGTATTTACAGTAGCAAATAAGTCTTACAATTCAGTCCATCAAGTACATAGCTGAAAATACAAGGTAAAGATAGAAGAAATCTCCTCAAAAGAGGGCTACAACCATATCTTTGACAAAAATCTGCCCTGATAGCGTTATTCTTATTAAGCTGCATTGATGTATGTTACATATCAGATCTAGAGCAGATATGTGCATAAAATTTCAGATCTATTTCAGATCCATGCACTAGATAAGCTCCTCTTTCAGATCCCCTTGGAATTTCGGGGTTTGCACCAAGCATGAGTAGTAGATTTGAGATCTAAGAAAGCAGATCTCCAAAAATATTCAGGATTACTGAAGCATTTAGATTATACAGATCAGATCTGAAAAGTACAAGTATAGATCTCCTCCACAAGATCTCAAAATCAAGAGTGGATCCTCAACGCTCCAAAACCATCTCTTCAATTGATGCACCCAAACCCCCTGCAACACCACCTGCAGGAATAACGCAGATCTAGAGAAAAAACTGCGCTGTAGGGGTTAGACAGTTGATGGCCCCATGCCAAGATCAGAAAATGAGGCTCATGCACTCCAATACACTTCCTCCAATAGAGTAGAGGCCTCCTCCATTGACAAAGAGTACTGAAATGACTTAGATCTAAAAAGATCTAATCTCCATGAAAATAACGCAATCCCTCAAGGGAGACTGTGTTGTAGCTTGATTAACTGAGTTGGCCTAATGCCAAGATGAAAAAATGAAGCTCAACAATGGATGCACTCTTCCAGGAGGTTAAAAGACACACTCACTAAGAAGAGGATCGAAAACAGGCTAGATCTTTGTAGATCTAGAGTTCCACTTACTGCAACTCACATAGACAACCCAATCCTAAGCAGAACTGCACTGTAGATGCAAGATGACCCTTGGCCAAATGCTGGATAGTGGACTAGACAAACAAGGCTCCTCCAAGAGCTACTCAAGGAAGGAGGTGGGAGTTCCTAAACAGGAAACCCCAACATAGGTGTGTCTCAACAGACAAAACCTTCAGAAAATAATAACATCAACAACCTTATCTTGTTGTCCTGCTCCTTATTTTATAGGATGAATGCCTTTTCAAACCCTAAACCACCTCAATGAGTTAACTCCTTTCACATGTGGAGCCTCCATCTAGAACTATGTTGTGTATCCATGACGTTTATTGCACCTAGACTGCATTGTTGATTTGGTCAAGGTTGGCCCAGTCTTGTGATTTAAGCTCACTCACACCTGCAAGATATTATTTTGTCTGGCCTAGATATGTCTCTGTTTACATGGGCATTGATTTATTCATGGTTTTTAGGAGTTTTACATGTCCTCCTTCATATTTTGTTCATAAACATGAAATGCAAATCTAAAATAAGGAAAAATAAGATATTCCCATAGGCTTGGCCTAAATGGGAATATTACATATCCTATTTTATACTTGTTATCATCTAAAAAATTCTCATGTAAATATGCGAGAGATTTCAAGAAAAAAATCCATAAACTTTCATGTATATTCTGTTAGAAATTTCATTGCAATAAATCTGATAAAATTATACATAAAAATCTAAAATCTACATTATGAGAGTTTATTTCTCTTTAGGTTTATGGATCTATAAAATATATTTTTTTTGTATGGATGCAAATTATAATTATGAAAAAAATAGAGAACAATGGGTTAAAACTCACAAACCTCAATCTCACACAAGATATAACCTAGGAAACCCTTTTGGGATAAAACCCAGCTAGATGGTGAGGTTTCTTTACTCTCTTACTTGGAATAGAAAAGGATGTGAGTATGAAGAAGAAAGGATTTTGTCTTATGCGATACTACAATGTGTTTGGTCTCAATCTAGTCTCCTAAATTGAGTTCATTTAATTGTCAACCAGGGTTGGTAAACTGCTGAAGTGAAGTGCACCGTATGTGCCTAGGTGTTTGTCTCTTAATGCGTTGTGTTTAGTGTTTTATGATGTTTTTGGTCTTTTGTGATGATTTATGATGTTTTTGGTCTTTTGGTGGTTTTATGTTCACAAGGAAAATGACTAGAAAGCTAGTGGAAAGAAGCTACTGATTAAAAACAGAGTGAATCCTAATTGGTTGATGACAAATGAAAAATGCAAAGGAAAATACTGAAACAGAATCAAACCTAAACTATGACTAAGTAGAATACCAAGCTTGATAATGACTTCAATGAAATGAATCAAAACATAAACTTAACCTGTCCAATTCTTTCATCAATGGTATTTTGGGAAAGTTTTGAGAAATTGTCAACTAAGTATACAAATTCTCCTAACTAAACAATCAAACAACCAGCTCATAATGATGCAAAATTTTATCCATGTTTAAAGATTTGTTGAAACATATTTGGAGGAAAATATTGGTATCATCATAAGATCTCTACTCTAAGACTAGTTCCTAACTCTATTCTGCAACTTAGTTTGATACCACTACACTTCACTCAAAGGTTATAGATTTTTAGAATAGTCTTTTGAGGAATTGTTTGTTTGTGAGATGATAAGGAAGTTGCAAAAGTACTTCAGGCCTTAAAATGATACTGTCTTCTGTTCATATGGTTATGAATCAATTATATATTTGGAACAAGAAGAGGTTTGTAAATAATGAAGGCTGCTTTGTTAAGTTTAACAACTGAAGTAATCTAATATGCAGTGAATGAAAACTAAATGTGGAGTGCAAATGTAATGAGTTAAGCTAAAACTGAACTTAAGATGTCACTAGTCTAAAACAGTGCTGAACTAACAAGTCATTATCAAACTCAAAACAAAATAACAGAGCATGAGTTGAATGCAATTAGACTCCGGAGTATCCTAACTAAGCTATCATGCATTATTCTATGGAATTATACAGTCTGTTTGTCCATCATGATTGGTATTTTGGAAGAGTTTCTTAGAACAATCCTAACTGTACAATTAAGTGCAAATGCAAACATAAAGACTGAAAGCAATTAAAAACTAAGATATCATAGCTATCTCCTACCCATCATTATGATATTTTGGAAGAGCATTTTAAGAGCAAGAACAGCTATGGTACTTAGTGCAAACACACAACTGAAGCATTCATTATCACGGTCATGCCTTGGACATCATAAGGATCTTTTGGAAGAGTTTCTTCTTTTGGAAGAGTGTTTAGAACAAGTGTAATTGTGATAGTGAACAAAAAGAAATTACAATTAAATCCTACAACACTATAGCCATTTCCCATTCATTATCATGGTCTTTTGGAAGAGCTTCTTCTTTTGGAAGAGTTTTTTTTAGAACGAGTATAACTATAGTGGCTAATGAAAACAACCACGAATTCAAACTTCAAAAACGTAAAGGCAACTAAGATACTTATCTAAATTACGCAAATAAATCCGTGCAGGAGGCAGGGGCCCTTCCACCACCAGACGGAATCTAACTCCAAATCAAATCAATGCTTTCAAAGCAACACTGTCTTCTTCATTAAGGGAAAAACAACTTAAACAGAGCAATCTGCACTTTCAGAAATGTAGCACAAAATCTAAGCAAAATCTGGAACGAAATCTAGCCTAGCTCTCGGTTTCCCAAGTGTTTATATAACAAATGTACATAACAAGACTTGCAACAATTCTAGGATCATTGTCTTTCCTTATCAAAATCACATTAGGACTCTTGAAGTGGCAACGTAAAAAGGAAAAGGACATCTGGACTAAGACAGTCCTATTAGAAGTCTGCCTTCCTAAATGTGTTCCCACGTACCAAAACCATATCCAGAATTCGGTTTTTCCTTCATGGTGAGCAACGAACAATGTAGACATGACGTGGAACATACCCATATGCGGTTTTTCTTGAAAGGCCACCTGGAACATACCCAAACGTGAAGACAGCTACAGAATTTCCGGTTAGCTACGGAATGTCTGCATTCTGCAGCTAGTTCCGGTCAAAATGCATTACAATGACAAAAATCACAAAACTTAGCAAGGCAGTCATGTTAATCATTTTGGAAGTAATTTTAACTAAATTCATTGATCAATTGGGTCTGGGATAGCAATGGACAAAGGAAAATGAGGTAAAGTAAGATGAAAGAAAGCACAATCTTGAGGCTCAACACAATGCACAAATCCCCTCTAAGTTATATCTTCCTATACCTCTTAACTACAATGCTCATCTACAGAACAAATGAACACGAAAATAATGGAACCCCTTTTCCTCCTAGTGGCCCAATTATAACACAGCTTGATAGCCTTCTAGTGGTTGGATTTGACTCCCTCAACCATTAACCAAAGTTATAGTATGGAAAATTATAGAGTCTTATTCATCATGATCAAATGGATTGGTCCTTTTTCATGAATAATGGGGCATGACATGGCATCCTCTCGAATTATTGTGGCCAAAATAGGAAGGTCAAAGGTTCCTAAAAACTATTAATCGGTCACACAAATGTATTTGGTCAACTACCACAAATCAAGTTTTATTTAAACTACACAAAGCCACCATTTCAAAATTGCACGAAGCCATGTGACTATTTATTTAACTGAAAAAAATCTATAAAAAATGAAAATTTTAATATCGTGCAAGAAACCATGATTACTTTTGTTAAGGTGTAAGTACATAGGTCAGAGTGCTCAACCTTGAGCTCCTACACACTTGAAGAGAGGATGAAAGTCCCTGAAGAACTTCTCATGTCTCCTCAAGCATGAGAAGCCCACGCAAGGATCAAAACTAATTAATCGGATAAGATTGGGACATACATGAACTTGTCTTATAAATACCACTACAAATGCAATTACTTGGACAAGAAGAGAAGTGAAAATTTATGTTAGCCAAATTATCACTCAATTCTATAATTCCTTTGGAAATTTTGGACCTCCAACATTTGTGTATTCAAAATTTTTGGGAGAGAAACCTCTTGCAAACATATAAAAAGGGGACCCTCCTCTAAGATATACCAAAGGGTTTACCAGTCCCATGTCTTGTATTATGTCTCCAGCACAAATGTTATTGTCTTCCTTCATTATCAATAAATAATTCCTTGCTTCCCATTTTACTCCTATTTTGTTCTTGTTTTAAATACTCATTCTTTCATTGTTAATGTTGTTTGTTGTTGTATGTTCTTTTGTTTCATTTTATAATACTTTATAATCACTTGTGAAAGTAGTAGTAACTTGCACATATAGTGGATTTTTGGACTCCCTTCCAAAAAATATCACATTGAAGATTGGTGACTCCACACTCTTTTTCTCTAATCCTTGTTGTTTATAGGGCTTCCTTCTCTATCAAATTCATTTTATATTTTATTTTAAACCTTTATTCATAATATAATATCCTCCATTCAACCTCTAGTTGATATAATGTGTCATTTTTTAATTACATAGATGAACTGCATGACTTTCGAAGAAATAAATGTAAAGATACTACAACCATTATTTCCATACTGTTGTGAAACCAGCTCCAAAAATTTAATAAAAGAGAGATCAATGCCTTAGAAATCAGCCACTTTGAGGGGCAACCTCCAATACATTACATAAACGAACAATTCTTGGATGATACAATGAAAAAACCTCCTTTCTATATATAGGAGTACATGGGGCCACAATGTAATCCTAGCTAACCTAACAATAATAATTTAAGGGCACAATAATAAAAATATGGGGGTTACAGGGGTACAATAATAACAATAAGGGGGTTACACTAACAACAATAAGGGACCATACTAGTAATATAGGGACCTAACATGCTCCTCTCCTTCAAAAAAGTGTTGTCCTCAACGCTTGAGTAGCTCCAGGTGCTTTTGTATAAAATTCTCATCCTCCCATGTAGAATATTCAGTGGGTATGTTCTTCCATTTGATGAGATACTCTGAAATTGATCAATTTCGTAGTTCTCAAGTTCTTATTTCCGTGACTGCTTCAGGTTCCAATATGTTTTTTCCTTCCTCATCAAGTTCTGGAAATATTGTTTGAACTCGAAGTTTGTCCCCTATAACATTTTTTTAGCATGAAACATGGAAAACTGGATGCACTTGCGAAGAATCAGGAGGCTCCAATTTGCATGCCATAGTACCATTATTTTGAAACACCTTGTAAGGACCATAGTACTTTGGCAATAATCTATTATCCTTCTTAGCTTTCTTGAGGGACACTTTTTTGTATGGTTGTAGCCGTAAAAATACCCAGTCCCCCACATCAAAACTTCTCTCACTGTGATGTTGATTTGTCTGTTGTTTCATTCGATCTTGTGCCAAAATTATGGTTATCCTTTAAGAGTTGGAGAACTTCTTGTTGATGCTAGATCTTATCCTCCACTACTTGAACCCTAGCATTTTACCTTGATGTGATGGATGGTGGATGATATCCATAAAGTTCCATAAATGGGGTCATTTTTGCTGTAGTATGGAAGGAAGTGTTATACCACCATTCAGTGAGAGGTAACCACTTGACCCATTGTGCTTGCTTATCAGATACAAAACAACGAATATATCCTTCCAAACATTTATTTACTATCTGTGTTTGACCATCAAGTTGAGGATGATAAGATGAGTTATGAGCTAGTTGAGTACCCAAACAAGAAAATAATTTTGTCCAAAAATTTCTTGTAAAAATGGGATCTCTGTCACTTACAATAATCTTCGGGTTTCCATGTAGCTTTTGAATTGTTTCCATAAAATGCAGTAGCAACTGTACTCGCTTTAAATGGATGAGATAATGCACAAAAGTGTGCATACTTGGTAAGCCTATCAACTACCACCTTGATGACACTCCTTTCTTCGGACTTAGGTAAACCCGTGATAAAATCCATTGAAATATCCTCCCAACGTTGACTTGGAATGGATAAATGATGTAGAAGACCCGGGGTCTTAATTGTCTCAAATTTATTTTGCTGGAAAACCAAACATTTGAACACAACTTTTGAATATCAAATTTAAGGCCATCCCAAAAAAATTCTTTCTTCACCCTGTAGTAAGTTTTTAAAAATCCTAAGTGTCCTCCTAAAGGAGAAGTGTGCAATTCCAAAAGAATCTTTTGTTTTAGTTGGGAATTCTTGCAAATATATAAGCGATCTTTGTACCATAAGGAATCAATTTTCCAACTAAATGTATCTGATGAACTAGGATCTTGCTACTACTTTTGAATGAGAGTCCACACTTCTTCGTCCTTCCTCCATTCATCCCTTCCTTTGGTTATCCAATTTGGTTGGATAATTGCAATGGCACAAAGCAATGCTTACACCTCTTCATCCTTTCTTGAGAGTGCATCTACAACAACATTTAGCTTCCCTTTTTGTAGACGATTTCAAAGTCATAACCTAACATCTTTGTGACCCATTTTTGCTGCTCTTTCGAAGATAGTCTTTGTTCCAAAAAGTGTTTAAGACTATCATGATCAGTTTTTACCATGAAGTGCCTTCCCATTAGGTAAGGTCTCCATTTCTTTAGTGCATGTAGTATTTCCAACATTTCCTTCCCATAAATAACATTTTGTAAATAATCTCCTTTGATTGAATGACTTTCAAAAGAAATGGGTCTTCCTTCTTGCATTAAAAAAGCACCAATTCCATTTCTTGAGGCATCACATTCCACAATAAAGGTCTTAGTTGCTTCAAGAGCCCATGAAAATGCATCTTTCTTCAATAATGTTGTTATAGGTGCTGCTATTCTCCCATAATTCTTAAAAAAATTGTGATAATACTCTGTTAACCTGAGAAATCCATGCATTTGCATTATGGTTGTGGGGACTTTCCATTCCTTAATGGCTTTAATTTTGTAAGGGTCTACCTTAACAACCTCGTGAGATACAATATGACGCAGATATTCCACCTCTTGTAATCCAAAGAAACATTTGGATGTTTTTGCATATAATTGTTTCTCCTCCAATAGTTTGAGCACCTTGTCAACATGTTGAACATGATCCTTCCAAGACCTGTTGTAGATTAGTATATCATCAAAAAATACTGGCACAAATTTTCTAAGGAAGGGTTTGAAAATGGAATTCATTAACCCTTGAAATACAGAAGGTGCATTGGTAAGGCCTAAAGGCATGACCAAAAATTCATAATGACACTCATGAGTTCAAAATGTTGTTTTTAGAATATCTTTAGTATTCATTCTAATTTGATGATATCCTGAACGAATATCCAACTTGGTAAAATAAATTTCTCCATGTAATTCATCCAATAATTCATTAATCACAGGAATGGGAAATTTATCTTTAATAGTTATCTTATTGAGCTCCCTATAATCCGGACACATGCACCATGATCCATCTTTCTTGTGCACCAATACTACTAGAGTAGAGAAAGAACTTTGAATAGGTTGAATTATACCAACCTCTAACATTTCTGCAATCATACGTTTAATTTTTCTCTTTTGGACATAAGGATATCTGTAAGGCCTGATGTTTGGAGGAACACTTCTTGGAATCAAATGAATATAATGATCATGATCACGAATAGGTGGGAGTCCTTTGGGAGTATCAAACACCTTGGAATCATTGTCCAATGCTTTTTGAAGATCTGGAGAAATACATGATTTTGATGTTGGAACTTCTAGTGAGCATAATTGTGAAATTACGCCCTGTTGTTCTTTCTTCAAAATATTTGTCATGAAATTAGAGCTTATTATCTTTCTTGGATTCCTTGCTATACCCCATAATTCAATTTTCTTTCCTTTCAAAAAAAAATTCAAGAAAATTTCTTGAAAATTAAAAGCTATTGTCCCCAAATATTGTAACCATTGTACTCCTAGTACAACATCAGCACCTCCCATTGGGATGGAAAGCATTGGACTATTCAATACATATTACCCCATGGCTAGCTTGATATTATGGCATTTTCTAGAGCAATTTATAGTTCCTCCATTTGCAGCCATCACTTGGAATTATAGTGCTGGGTATAGGAAACAATTCAATTCCTTGGCTACCTTACAATTAATAAAATTATGGGTACTACCTGAATCAATCAACACTATTACCTTTTTCTTCGTGATATGTCCTTCTATCTTGAGAGTTTGACGAGTGGTAATTCCTGTCAATGCATTACATGATATGGTCGGACTCATTTCTTCTTCTTCTAGGGTTTCTTCCTGGTGTATATCCTCTAATTTTGAAGTTTCTTCTTCATTTTCTTACTCCTCTTCACAATCTGTGTAAACTAATTTCTTCTCAGTGCACTTATGACCTTTAGTGTATTTGTTATCACAACTGTAGAAAAGCCTTTTTGCTCTTTTTTCTTCCAATTTTTGTGGTGTCAACCTTGTAGGTTGCAGAAGTCTAGGAGTAGCAACACTTCCATCTTTATAGATGTGAGTGGTAGACTTCATTGTCACCATAATTTTACATTCAATTCTTCTTGCCAATCTGAATTCATTCTCCAATGAATCAGGTTCCCAAACGTGATCTTCATGTTGGATGTTATCCTTTAAAGTCCCTATGAAGACATCAATCCTGTGTTGCTTTGGAATATTAGTTACCCTTATATTCAATTTTTGGAAGTCCTCAATGTGCTTTGCCACTAAACCCTTTTGTTTGAGATTTATCAATTGGCTAAAGAAGGTATTTCTCTTTGTATCCTCATAATGTGCTATCATTTCCTCAATAAAAATTGACCAAGTGAATTTTTTTTTAACGGGAGCAAAGCCATCGATATAATACAAATGTATTTTTTTCTAAATGTAAAGTTGCAATGCATACCTTTTGTGTGTTTTGCACATTATTGAGATCAAAATATTGCTCCATCTGTAGTATCATTCAGGATTCTTGCCATCAAACTTCCTCATATTCATCTTTGGAATATGGTGGTTCTTCAATCCAACATTAGAGTTTATGAAATCACAATTAACATTTATTTTGTTCTCATCATGAGTTTCCTATACTATATTTTCGCCATTAGGAATCATTTATTTTATCAACTTTGTCAAACCTTCCATGTCTTATTTTAGATCATTCTTCATGTTTTCCATGTTTCCTTTCATTTTTTCTTCCATGTCCTCCATCTTAGCTTCCATTCCATCCATCTTAGCTTCCACACCTGATCCGAATGGAAAATGGCATCAACCCATGGTATTCATCTACCCATGTTATCCATCCACCCATGGAATTTACCCATGGTATTGTAAATGGCATCGACCCATGGTATTCATCCACCCATGATATTTATTTTCCCATGGTATTGTAAGTGACCCATGGTATGTATCCACCCATGGTATTCATCCACACATGGAATTTACCCATGGTATTGTAAGTGGTATCTACCCATGGTATTGGCCCATGGTATCCACCTATGGTATTCTATCTCAAAAAAAGGCTATAAATAACAAGCCTCACTTTGTAAAAGGATAGGTTTTCCACCACAATGTAGCTTCTACAGTTATTCTTTGTTTTAATAAAACAAGTTTCTTTGTGGTTTTATCTTCTTTGTGTTCTCTCTTTTTTTCTAGCATTATATTTTTGCAGATCTTGTCAGATCCATTTTAAATTTTTAGATCTTGGGGGTGTCCCCCCAAGACCTGGATCAAAACATTTCTTCAAACCATCCATATTATTCTTCAAACCATCCATCTTCACTTCCATGCCTTTCTTCAAAAATTCTATTTCATTTTTTGCTGCTCTTTGCGAGAGCGAAATTTGGTGCACTTGCTCTTGTAATTTTGATAGATCTTGTTGCAATTCTTCATCTTCATGAGTCATAGTAGAGTATTTTGAGGGCTTAGTAGGTGTTGAATTATTTTTAGGAGGAATTTCAGAACCCAATACAGAAATATATGCTCAATAGGCCCTTGGAATCACTTCAAACAGATTTTTTTACACAAGACTTATGCAATTCGGAAAAAAAAAATTTACACACCTTTTTCTTTCTTTTGATGATCTTGATATTGAAACTGAATTATCTCTGTGATTTCAGAACTTCAACATCTGAAAATTTTCCATGTGGTAGCCCTCTAAATCCTCTTTTGAATGCCATAGGTCTAACCTAATTTGGATTCTTCAAGACAAAGTTATGTCCAATCTCCCAGAATGACCTAATTATGGACTGGTTCAGTAGGGTGAACTTGTACGGCTTGCCACGTGTCACTATTTCCTCTTTTGGCTTTTAAATTGATAGAAAAGAAACCAAGTCTGTGTACTTTCAGCCAATTTTTATAGAATTCAAATCCGATGCTTAAAGAGAGAGTTATGAATATTTTCCCATGATCACCTCTTTGAGATGAAATTAGGGAGCCTGAAAAAGCCCTAAATTCCACAGACCATATCTCCGAAAATTTTGCGAACCAAGCTCTAACATTTTGTGAAGCTCTTCCTCAGGATTTCGGCTTTGTGCCCTAAAAATTTCAGCTTCTGAACCTTCGTAGAAAAAATGTTATAGTGAAAATTCCATGATTACTCGTTTAGGTTAAATTCAAGAGCCTATAAAAAGACCTAACTTCCACATATCATATCTCCAAAAATATTGTGAAATAAGCTCTGAAATTTTGTGAAGATGTTATTCTATATTTCGGCTTCACACTCTAAAAATTTCAACTTCTGAACTTTCACAGAAAACAAGTTATAGAGTTAATGCCACGATGACCTGTTTGGGGCAGCGAAACCCTAGAATCCAAAGCTCTAATACCAAATGTTGTGAAACCAGCTCCAAAAATAGAATAAAAGAGAGATCAATTCCTTAGAAATCAACCACTTCGAGGGTGAAACCTCCAATACATTACATAAATGAACAATTCTTGGATAATACAAATGACAAAACCTCCTTTCTATACATAGGAGTCCATGGGGCCACAATGTAATCCTAGTGGGGCCACAATGTAATCCTAGCCGACCTAACAATAATAATTTAAGGGTTCAATAATAAAAATATGGGTGCTACAGGGGTACAACAATAACAATAAGGGGTTACACTAACAACAATAAGGGACTATACTAGTAATATAGGGACCTAACACATACTGCTCAAAACCATGAAATTGTTATTCACATGCCCACACGCCTATATGTTTTTCAACATTTGTAATTTTTTATCTAGATTTTAAGTAGGGTGAAACTAATAATAATCCTCCCCCACTCCTAAATATTTTCCAAGTTAGTTTAGGTTCAGTTAATCATCATTTACTTCTAAGTAAAAGAATTTCTATTGTATTTTTCCATGTGGATCACCTTTATTCTTGTTAAGTCATTTGTAATTTAGGACTTGAATTTGATTTCCCATTTTTTGAGTATCTTCTTCCCCTTTCACTTATTTTGATATGAAGGAATCAAAACAAATTGTTGAAAGTATTTTAACCTCCCTTAGTACTAGAGGTTAAGCCACATCGTTTAATTAAGGGAAAGTATGCATCACTTCATATGGAAATATTTTATTTTGTTGCAAAGAATAATTTCACATAACTGATAGAATTTCCGATTGTGTTGAGATTTTTTCGATAAAATGGTTCTGACAGTGTCTAACCTTGTTATTAGAGAAAAGGGTTCACCATAGTCAACACCAAACTATTGTGAGAATCCTTTGGTGATATGGGTAAATTTTTTATACCCTTTTAACCAATACCTTTTTCTCCGTCTGATGTGTTAGAATTACATTTTTATCAAAGCATTAATGAACACAAATGAAAATATAATCATGAGGAAAACATGTCAACAATCACACAAGAAAATGCAAGATGTTTAATAACAGAGTTCGTCCAGTGTGGACTACGTCTCTGGTCCTCAGTGTCTCGATGGTGTTGGCCACTTCATTTGGTGCTGTAAATGGTTATGGTTTATATGGATATTTTTGACTTGTCATACAAGGGTATTCTCGCAACATGAGTGGCAACGTCTCTCCATGAGACGTTTTGTTACAAGGAACTCTCACTCATCACAAACCTCCTATCAACATGACAACTTCACACATGGTGACAAAGAGTATCCCACCATCAAGGAAACAAAGGGATCTCACAACACAAATCACCACCCATGATAAATACATACCACATCAAATACACATAAATATTTCACATCTTACATCAAGTAGGAATCAACAACAACAAATAAGCATAAAGCATCGTTGCACACATCTAGTAGGAATCGACATGACATAAAGCATCCTATAGCAATAATCAAGGAAGAATAGGCTGCTCAATCATGGGATCTAAATGCACCATCAAAAATGTGGTGTCGAATGGCCCAGAATTGACTGTCCACATGCTCAAATCTAACACATTCATCCCATTCTAGAAAATCGCCGAAAAATCAAGACCTATGTTGTAGAAATTGACACCGCCATTAGGTTCATGTATCCAAGAGGAGTAAAATCCATATAAAATTTGTCCAACTTGGACACTCAGAAAATTTGGCCGCTCTGGAAATGAGGCTCAATCATGGTTCCACTGCCTCTGAACACTGGCTCATGGTTCTGTGCCTCAAACTATGTGTCACTCCTTCGACCTGCCCTTGGACGCAATGGAGAATGACTTAGTTTTTATATAATTTATGGGTGGACTTTACAACAAGAGTCATTGTGGTGTGCTGGCAGAGTCATTGAAATGGCTAAAGGGAGGTCAGGGGATAAATCACGACCCTAATATCCGGAACCCGTGTTTTTTTGTTTATAACCATCTCATTAAACATTTTTTATGGTTGGTGGGAATATAGGCTCCAGGCGGCCTGACCCGACCCGACCCTATTCAACGGTTACACATATATGTATATATGGTGTGGGCTCCGTGGGGGTGGCGGGGTTGAGCACCCGCCCCCTCAACACTTTGTTAAATGTGTGGTTGGCGTGGGCAGAGGGTGCAGCAGGGGTCATGGCCTGCTGCCCCATTTTAATTTAATTTTTATATTAAATTCCGATGGCGGTGTCGGGGATCATGGCCCGCCACCTTACTTTTTTAAAATTTTTTCATTTTTATAACAATAAGCCCTTTTTAAAAATTCTAGAAAATGACTGAAGGAGACAGATAAATGAGCCCACAATTTCACCCAGAATCTGGTCGGAGTTGGCCGGAATCCAGCCACTGGAAAAATTCCAAATTGTTGCCTCCTTAACCTGCCACATCATTAAGTCAACCCTAAAACTTTGACCAGCACTAACTTTCGCATATGAACTCGGTTTGAAAAACTGTTCACACCGCTGCGATCAGGATGATGAGATCTACGCTTTGGTCCTGATTAGAAAGCATTCTAACCACTTTTATTTTCAAGATTTCATAAGCCCTTTTTGTCTTGTGTGTGTCTATGGAGCCACCTAGATCATTCCTCCCCACCGAGGATCTTTTGGTCCTCCAAAAACATCAACAATAATATGCAATTATTGTATACTATGTCTGCATCACAAGTGTCATGAAAGGTCACCCTTCCTTCTCCTTCACCTTGGTCCTTTAGAGCCATAAGGGATGAACCGACACCTGCCTCCCCTGCAAACCTATAGTAGAATCTCTTGCAAATTACATACTCAAATATGACCAACTATGACGAAAACATTTCCATACTCGCCACGAGTTTATAACACATACTTGGTGGTCAAGCTTACAATGAAATGGAATCAATGATACCCCAACTATCAATACAAGGCCAAAATATCATTGTTTCTTAACAACTGATGGAAAAACACATCATCACTTTTACATAAAATAAATGAAACACATGATTTACAAAGAAGGCCATGACACACTACCACATCTAGAAAAACCATCTCTCACTTATCAAAGTGAATGGTTCATTTCCATGTGGCGCACTTGCTTGTCGAACAATTGTTTCAACTATTTCATGCACTGATGCTTCGTCCTTAATATGTTGCTCTGGATGGAGCCTCAAACATGTGGCTCTTTGATGACCACTTTGGTTGCAATGGGTGCAAAAGGTCTTCTTCCTCCAGACCTGCTTAACCAATTTCTTTCTCTGTTGTGGGAAAGACTTTTCACGCCTCATCCTCCTTTGTGTTTCCATTCTTTTCCAACACTCAACAATGACGTGGTTATGTAAAACACAAAAGTGACAAGTTTTGTTATGCCATGATTTACGTTCATGATTAGCAACATGCTTATAATCAAAATGAACTTGCGAATATCGAGACTTGTCATACCTTTCCTAGTGGTCTCTGGTGCGATCATGGTGATGAGAGCTTGTCTTAGCTCTTCTACTCTGACATGCACTTCCATGGGGTGATGGTGAAGTGTTCCCATCAATCCTTTCTCTTGACGAGTTCAACAATGTATGTTTTCCTCTAATGTCATTATGGCGATAAGAACTTACCTCAGCTCTCTCTCTGCAATATGTGTTGTCATAAGATGATGAGGAAGTTTTCCCATCATTATTTTTCCTCAATGTTTTCATTAATGTTGTGGGAGATTCTGAGGCCTTTGAGCATTCTCCTTTACTATATCCCAAACTTGCGTAGTGAGGTCTCTACACAACCCCCAATGGCTGAGTAATGCCTTGGCCATGAATTCCAAGTCCTCCTCCTTTGTACCCCATCTTGGTAAGGGGTCTCATACTAGTTCTTGTAATGGGGATCTCCACATTTCCAATAGAAATAATAGCATGTGAAGATGAAATAGAAGAATGAACACAACTGTTTATATCATATTTTTATTTGGAAATAGATGAAGAGGCATTCCGCTACGTACATCTAGCAGTAATTGAGATGACATAAACCATCCTAGATCAATAATCAAGGAAGTACATGGTAACAACACTTCATATACCACAAATTTGATGATGGCTGAACAATAGGTTGCTCAATCTCTAGATCTAAATGCACCATTAAAAATGTGGTGTCGAATGGCATGAAATCGACTATCCACATGCCGAAATGTGACACCATCATCCCATTCTGGAAATAGGCTGAAAAAACGAGACCCTTGTTGCAGAAACTGATATCGCCATCAGGTTTGTGTCACCAAGAGGTGTAAAATCCATATAAAATTTTTCCAATTTGGACACTGGGAAAATTTGGCCCCTCTGGAAATGAGGCTCAATCATGGTTCCACTACCTTTTAACACTGGCTCATGTTCCATGCCTTGAACTGTGTGCCACTCCTCTAACCTGCCCCTAGGCACAATGGCGAATGATTGCTTTTTTATATAAATGAAGGGAGGACTTCACAATAGGAGTTGTTTTTGTGTGCTAGAAGAGTCATTGAAATGGCTAAAGGGAGGTCGGGGGATCATTCTCGACCCCCATTTTTTATATTAAATTATGACGGTGGTGGCGGGGGTCATGGCTCACCACCGTACTTTTTAAAAAAAAAATTCATTTTTATAGCAATAAACCCTTTTTAAAAATTATGGAAACTGACTGAAGGAGACAAATAAACAAGCCCACAATTTTTCCCAAAATCTTGCTGAAGTTGGCCGAAATCCAGCCACCAGAAAAATTCCAAATTGTTGCCTCCTTAACCTGCCACATCATCAAGTCAACCCCAAAAAATTTGACCTGCTCTAACTTTTACATACAAACTCGGTTTGATGAAATGTTCACACCACTGCGATCAGGACAACGAGATCTACGCTCTGGTCCTAATTAGTAATCATTCTGACCACTTTGATTTTCAAGCTTTCATAAGCCCTTTTTGTCGTGTGTGTGTCTCTAGAGCCACTTGGATAATTCCTCCCCAGTGAGGAGATTTTTTTCCTCCAAAAGCATCACCAATAGTTTGCAACTGTTGTGTACTATCTCTGCATCACAAGTGCAATGAAAGGTCACCCTTCCTTCTCCTTCACCTTTTTCCTTCGGAGCCATAAGTGATGAACCGACACCTGCATCCCCTGCAAACCTATAGTAGAATCTCTTGCAAATTACATGCTCAAATATGACGAACTACGACCCAAAATTTTCCACACTCGCCACGATTTTATAACACATAGTCGGTGGTCAAGCTTACAATGAAATGGAATCAATAATACACCAGCTATCAATACAAGTCCAAAATATCATTGTTGCTTAACAAGTGATGGAAAAACACATCATCGCTTTTACCTAAATAAATGCAACACATGATTTACAAATAAGGACATGACACACTACCACATTTAGAAAAACAATCTCTCACTTATCAAAGTGAATGGGGCATCTCCCTGTGGTGCACTTGCTTATCGAACAATAATTTCAACTATTTCATGCACCGATGCGTCATCCTTAAGGTGTTGCTCTGGATGGAGCCTCGAACATTTGGCTCTTTGATGACCACTTTGGTTGCAATGGGTGCAAAAGGTATTCTTCCTCCAGACCTGCTTAACCAATTTATTTCCTTGCTGCGGGAAATACTTTTCACGCCTCATCCTCCTTTGTGCTGCCATTATTTTCCAACACTCAAAAATGACATGGTTATGTAAACTGCAAAAACGACAAGTTTTCTTATGCCATGATTTATTTTCATGATTGGCAACATGCTTATAATAAAAATGAACTTGCGAATATTGAGACTTGTTATACCTTTCCTAGTGGTCTCTAGTGCAATCTGGTGATGAGGGCATGTCTTAGATCTTCTACTGCTACATGCACTTCTATGAGGTGATGGTGAAGTGTTCCCATTAATCCTTTCTACTGATGAGTTCAACAATGTATGTTTGCTTCTGATGTCATTATGGTGATGAGAGGTTTCCTCTGCTCTCTCTCTGCAATATGTGTTGTCATAAGATGATGGGGAAGTGTTCCCATCATTCTTTTTCCTCGATGGTTTCATTAACATCGTGGGAGCTTCTGAGACCTTTGATAATTCTCCTTCATTGTATCCCAAACCTGCGTTACGAGGTCTCGGCACAACCTCCAATGGCTAAGTTATGCCTTGGCCATGAATGCCAAGTCCTCCTCCTTTGTACCCAATCCTAGTAAGGAGTCTCATGTTGGTTCCTGTAATGGGGATCTCCACATTTCCAACATAAATAATAGTATGTGAAGATGAAACTAAAGAATTATCACAACTGTTTACCTCAGATGTTGATTTGGAAACAGGTGAAGAGGGCTTGTCTTAGCCTTCGTTACGCTTCACTTCCTCCAAGGTATCTATCATGGCTTGTAGTTGAGGTTGTAATCATTGCTTCTCCTCCTTCTCTTCTTGTAGAAGCATATTTAATGCATCATGATCTATCTGAAGACTTTGGTCATTGCGCTTTAATTCTTCCAATGCCTCTATTGTGGCTTGAAATTGAAGCTACAATCGTTGCTTCTCCTCATTCCCCATGTCACCTTTCCTGTCTGTGCCTCAATGTATAATCCTGGATTAAATCATCCCCATTTCACCACTCTTGTTCGTGCCTCCATGTATAATGTTGCACATCTTCATCCCCCTTTGGGACCAGATGCTCCAGCCACCCTCGCCCAACACATATGGGGACTAAACCATGTTCGGATGGCACTGGCACTAGCAACCACCACTCCTGCCCGTGCCTCCATGTACATTCCTCGACATCCTAGATTAAATCATGGACTGAACCAAGGGACATTTTATGGCCAAATACCACGTGCATCATAGTTGAATTGGGATCTGTTGATCTGGGATTCTGAGATTCATATTTTATATTTATGTTTATATGTTATTTTGTAGAGTCACAATGATATATATATATATATATATATATATTGATAATTGAACAAACACATCGAGTGAAGATTATAGGCTAACTAATGGTATCTATTTATTCATATTTTTTATTAATAAAATATTATGTTTTTAGAGTTTTTATTTTTTTTATTAAAAAATATTATGTTTTTCAAGTTTTCATTTTGTTTGTTTGTTAATTATGTTTATGGTACTGTAATTGAATAATGATTTCAGAATTTGGAGTATTATTACCTTCTCAAAGATTATACTCATCATATTCCATCTACATGCTGGTACTACTAGATATCTAGAAATAAAGCTTTTGTTGTCAATTTTTTGGTTGGACCATGGCTAATCATATTGCATATCCAAAATAAACAAGAATGATAAAGGTAACCCCTAGGGAGGCATAATGAGAATAAAACCTAAATGAGATAATTAACTTTTCATATATATATTTTTTCCAAACAAACATTGATATCTATTAAAAAATATATCATTTAATTTTGACCTAACAAAATTAAATCTATATATATATTGAAATATTTCTCTCTATTCTCATTTGGAGAGTTCATATTCATTTAAATATGAGTGATTAAAATAAAATAGAGGCAATAATCTGAGAAAATGTATATATAACGTGCCCATTTTCTCAAAACATTCATATAATTTTTGACTTGATAGACATATCAATATTGAAGAACCTTTACAATGTACTTGTTTCCATACATAATTGGAAAAAACTATATAACGTACCCATTTTTATAAAATTTTCATGTGATTTTGACCTAAAAGACGTAAATATATATTCGAAGATTTCTTAATATACATATATGAGTCTTCTCTACGAAAGGCTATCAAATCCTGAGTCGGAATTTTTCAAAAATAATGTCTTCACAGCTCCAATACAAGGCATGAGCTCCCACTTGCATTAAAATATTAAAAGCCAAATTGCCTCAATTATAAAGCATCGCCTTTGGCTTGCATTAAAATATTAAAAGCCAAATTACCTAACGCTATGGATTCCAAATAAAACTATTTAATTCTCATGTGGTTAATGGGTGGAAATAAATTATTTTTAAATTTATTTATTATTCTTTGATTTTTAACTAAAATATTGTTTAATTACTTTTCATATCATTCATGGGATAGTATATTAGAGGAACAATATTCTCTTGAAATTAAATTATGTTTATTTATTTAAAAATTAAAATTCTTTAAGCCTAAACCCAAGTCTAATTCTAATATAAATCACAATAAATATAAATAAAATTCATATATATATATATTAAAAAACATGTAACAATATTTTAAAAAATGGAGATTCACCTCCAATTTACCATGGAAATTTTTAATTTGTAAATAGTTTTTGTTACAATACCATGGGTTAACACGGAGCAGACATAAGAGATAAGTGTTGACGTTGATATGGCATTTTCTTGAATTAATTGATACGAGATAAACTAATTAAAATATATATAATTAACTTAGAGATAAATCTTCATCTTTGATTTATGAATATCATTGTGAATGTTTTGGAAAATCCCAGATCTAGATGTCTTGTTTCGTAGGTTGTTTTCCAATAACGTTGAACAACATTAAAAATCCTCGTAGCACTTAAGGGAACCCCCTCCAGTTCGAGGGACAAATTAAACCTAAATATTGGTCGAGTTGGTTTCTCGATGGAGTTTCACATCCAAGGATTGCCTTCAAGAAAAAATTACAACATCATCCATATAATAAGTAATAATAATTAAACTAAAATTCTCTAAAGCCTATTTTAGAATTAGTAATTATTATGATAATAATAAAAAATGAAGAAAGACCAGGGGAGAGAGAATAGTATGATCAGGGTATTGATGTGAGTTGTCGCAAGGAAACTGAGCGCCTATGCTCCACTTGATGGATCACATGAATGTCAAGGGAGATGTAGAATGCCGACATGCATGGATTCATATAGAACTATTGAAAAATCATATTCGAAGCCGGTGCACTGCCATCTATGCTCCACAGGAGAATCGTTATGCAGATCGAAAGGTGGGTTGTCAGTTTCCACAAAGGATTTTTCTTCCAACATTGATTCAGTAAAGGCATTGAAAAGATCATAAGGAGAGCCACTGGCTACAGTAGACGAACTTTTCTGTGATGCGGCCTTTGTTGGGGATTCGTGACCTGAACAACGGGATCAGGAGTATTTCATCTCCATGACAAATATGAGAGGAAGAATCACCAAATCTGATCTAGATATACAATATTTGTTGTTTTTCTCGACAGATTGGTCTTCTTTTACAACATATTAAAGTGATTTGATGGATTAGATCTTGCTCATGATCATATCAGAAGGAGAGCCACTGGTCACAATAACATATCTTTTCTCTGGTGCAACTTTTACTGGGGATCCGTGGATTGAACAATAGGATTGCAAGTATATTATGTCCCTAAGGAATATGAGAGGACAAATCATCGAACCTGGTCTAGATCTGCAATGTTTTTTGCATTTCTTGACAACTCAGTTTTCCTCTTCATCAAATCAGGGTGATTTGATGGATCATCTCTCGCTTATGATCTCCCCAGAGTCACCCCAACTCCTCTCGGATCTCTCCTCTGGCATAGATCTGGTCATCTGCGCTCAAGACCTGGTCCATAAGAGGGAGGATCTGGGATGTCAATCCTCTGCACTGACTTAAGGAGAACTGGCCCAAATTTCTATTAAAACTTTGGCCGAGAAGTCCGTAGGTGTGAGGATTGGGATCCAGGAACAAGCTCAAGTTCTACAACAAAATATCAATGAACAGATAGGTCTTCTAGAACACTTTCAAATTTTGACTTATGCGGGGAAATCCCTACAAGAGGGAGTCAAGTTACATGAATATGGTATTGGAACTTATTAAATCATCATCCTGAACTTTGTCTACTTGGAGATCATATGGGAACCAGCTCCAAAGTCCCAAATTCTTTCAAAGATAAAGTAAAAAGGAAGGCATAACCACAAACTAATGTAGAACAATGCCCCAATATTTCTGGTCCCTATATAGTGGAGGAGATGAACCAGGTGTCGGCATTGATAATCAACCTGCCAAAATTTAATGATCTATACTTATTTTTCCATGCAAATGAAATAACATGCAGATTCAATGGCTTCTAGCCCAAATCGGAGAACTTACATTGATGGATATACTCTACCTAGAAAGAAAACTGTGAAGTTCAACTATGTTCAAAATGGTTCTTCATAATTAAGTTTGAAACAACAACATACTTGGAATATGATTTAAATGAGGGACCATGGTTTTGAGACAATGCGGGTCTCTTCTTGACACAATCATTCTCATATTTTTATGAAAATACCATGGTGGTATCCAAACTACCAGTATGGGTCTGGTTACATAATCTTCCCCTACATTTTTTGCATCACTTAGTATTACAGAGAATAGGGAATTCCTTGGGGAAGTTCTTAAAAGTGGATGCAGATCGAGTCTCAAAAGGCATTTTCACCTTTTCCATAATGTGCGTAGAGGTAGATCTTAGTAAAGGATTACGTGATATAATTATTTTGTTACATAACACTCTAAAGTGGACTCAGCCACTTGATTATGAGAATATAGCCTTCTGTTGTCGTATTTTAATACAAATTGATCACATTCAAAACATGTGTCCACAAGAAAAAGCAGATCTAAAAAAGAAAAAGTGACAAGATTCAAAACCGAAAGGATGGAAAATAAAATTTTCCCAGGAAGCTGAAGCAGAGGAGGTAGAAATCCCAGAAAAAAACTACCAATGACAATGTCTATAAGCCTCAGCAATCCATGCTGAAGAATGACAAAGAACATATTTTTTCAATAGTCCCCATGCCTTCCATACAACAAAAGCATGTAGTGAAAATCCCCTCTGAAAATAAGTTAGTGGTACAAAAAGCATTCATGCATGATAAAGTTCAGATTCTGATAAAGAATCTCCTCCAAATGTAACAAAAACTCAAATGCATATTGTATCTTCCACTACCAACTCTAATTATTGGAGGAAAGTGGAAAAACAAAAGGTAGAAGGGAGTAGTATTTTATTAACACATTGGATAGTTGTATTTTATCTTGCATTCCAGGACCGACTATTTTTCGCATATTATTTTTAGCATCTACAATATGTAGTTTGTTTCATTATGAATGGTCCAATTGGATATTGGTGGCCACCCACCTATTCCACCTAGACCTCCATTCAGTTTCATCATATTCTTTGCTTATAGCAGCATTTACTATTTTTAGTAGTTTTTCGGGTCTTGAACCTTCAAAGCTGTTTTGACCCCTTAAACAACGTCTTTTTGAGGTCCGCAGTAAGCCCATAGCCATAGGCAAGGGCTTGCACAAAATATTGTAGTACTTGGATATATATTTCCGATGATATATTGTATGCGCCAAACGGAGATAATATGACCAAGTTACGACCCCGGGAAGTTGGCTGCCCAACTAACCCCGACGGGGCCCACAAAATCTTGGTATTCCATCTCCTAGGATTAGTGTTTTGGTTCTTTAGGGTTTTCCCACATTGCTCAATAAGAAAAAGGCCCTTGTTCCTCATTGTAACACAGTTCAAAGGCATGTAGCTACTACATCTCTTCTCAGAGATAAGCTACCATCACCTAAGCTAGTTCATTTACATTCAGTCTATAAGCATATTTAAGCTATTTGATATTAATGAAATGAAGTTCTACTTCTATTGCATCTCTGCATTTATGTTTATTTCTGTATTTTATTATGTTCCTACATAAGTCTAGATCAATAAATAAAGTTGTGATTTTTCATTAGAAAAAAAATAAAAAGATGAAAAAAGATATAACAACCAAATCTAATATAATAGCTATCTTATAGATGATTAAAAGGATCTCAAAATATAAAAGATCATATCATATTTTAAATCATAAATGGCATAGGAAAATAATGAATGGATAAGCATAAATTTTGTTAAAAGGAGTATGGTGGAATGTGGTTTTTTTTTCTTTTAATCTAATTATTACAATTTGGATGGGTTTTGTTGTTAATATTTAATATGTTTTTCACAAATTTAGATATAAAAAATAATATTTTAGTTTAGATTTCAATTTTAGGAATCCAAAACACTCAATGAGATAGTTTAATTGATGTAAAATCAATCATTAAAAAAAATTAAGAGGTGAACTTTCTTTGTGTTTAATTTATATATAAACAATGAAAGACGCATTAAGCATGATAAGGTTAAAGTAATAGTATGTAAAACTTGTCCTTTTCTATTTACATCACTATATAGATGCTTGGGTAATATCATGTGGGATCATTTGTATAGATCAAGCTTATGTTTCACATATTGATTCAATCTACATATTACTTGCTAGTTGGTGTAGTAGTTATAGTGTACGAATTGAATAGTTTGTACTAACCATAAGACAAAATTACATGTGAGGTTCATTTACAATGTTGAATTTATGTTATAAGTCTTCAAAATAATTTCCATTTAAAATAAAATGAAAATAAGTTTAATTATATTTAGTGGATATTTAAATGTTTTGTTTTTTATTTATTAATGATATATTTGTTGATAAAATGACTTCCTCTATAAACAGTTTTTGATGGAGATCTTTAAAACATTAATGCATAGACATTAGAAATGTTGATATATTTAACATAAACTATATTAATGTACAACACATTGGCACATTATCATCTGATAGGAAAAACCTATATAACATACATGTTTTTATAAAATTTTCATGTGATTTTGACTTAAAAGACGTAAATATATATTCAAAGATTTCTCAGATGTACATATATGAATCTTCACGGTTTCAATACAAGGCATCATTGACTGAATTATAAAGCATAGCCTTTGGCTTGCATTAAAATATTAAAAGCCAAATTACATAACGGTATGGATTCTAAATAAAACTATTTACTTTTCATGTGGTTAACTCGTGGAAATAAATTATTTTTAAATTAAATTTATTCTTCTTTGATTTGTAATTAAAGTCTTGTTTAATTACTTTTTATATCATTTATGGGATAATATATTAAAGGAATAATATTTTCTTGAAATTAAATCATGTTTATTTATTTAAAAATTAAAATTCTTTAAGCCTAAATCCAAGTATAATTCTAATATAAATTACAATAAATATAAATAAAATTCATATATATAAATATATAGATATATTTTAAAAAACATGTAACAATATTTAAAAAAATGGAGATTCACTTCCACTTTACTATGAAATTTTTTAATTTGTAAATAGTTTTTGCTACAATACCATGGGCTAACACGTTGCCTTATAATACCACATGGCCAATATTACAAGTGTTGACATTGATATGGAATTTTCTTGAATTAATTGATATGAGATAAATTAATTAAAATATATATCATTAACTTAGTGATGCAGGGGAATCCTGATTGATTTTCATTAAAATATTGTGTAATTAGGGGGTGATGTCTTTTTAATTATTTTATAAATTATTATGCTCATTTTTAATAAATTGAGAGAAATATCTGAGTGTGAGGTTTATTGTAAATATTCTCTTAATAAATTGAGGATATGAGTGGAATTCGGTTGGGTAGATATTTTAGTGATTAGAAATTCCTTAAATGGAACTTAGTTGAGTCAAAGAAGGGATGAAGATATTTTAGGGTTTGGTTGAGATTTGTGTGGAGGAGATCATGGATTCCAATTAATCCATAATTATGTATAAATATGAGGATTGTGTGAGGATGGAAAACAGTTAGGAATACAGAGAGAGACACAAAGAGATAGAGAGAAATGGTGTGAAAGTTTATGTAAAGGGCCGAGAGCCAAGATGCCAACAATTGTAATATTCGGCCAAGGAAGGGTTTGCATTTGTCATTTTTGCTTGTATTTTATGCAATTATTTAGTTATTATTTAGCTCTCTCTTCATATGTATTTTGAATCGAGTCTAAGTAGACTTTATTGAAGTTTGTGATTGAGGATTTTGTATAAAGGAAACACACACTCTATTATTATGCGCAAGGATCTGTTTTATTGCAAAATCCCTGCATCATTTGGTATCAGAGCAAATTTCTAATTAATACGTGCAACCACGGATGAGAGATGACTGTGTTAACTACAGGAACTGGAGGCGATTAGATTGGGACGTGAAGACTGAGTGGGGAGGTAGAATGTGATGGTTATAGATTCAATTATAAAACCATTTCCAAACGGCATTGACAGTGGCAATGCGTTCCTGTAGAAACACATTGTGAACTCTTTGTGATATAGAAACTCGTCCAAACTCTACGCCTTTAGCGCTCGTGATTCCCGTTTGCCTTTTCTAGATTTTTTTGCAACGCTCCGTCTTTGAACGATGGTTATTACCCTTTTCCTTTTCAAGATTTATTTTCTAGCGCGAATTCACCTCCGAGCAAGCTATTTATAAATCTGGAATTGCTTGAAAGCACATTTTTCTGTGTGAAATTTACAGGTACAAGTCTCAGAGCGAGGCCTCCTGTTCTTAGCTCTTTTATTGATCAGATTATTAGTTTTCTTGGAATAGCTGACAGGCCAAAGCCAACATGCAACAGGTTGAATGCGTTGAGGATGAAGCTGTGCGTTGAGGAAAGACAAATATCGATGGAGATCGTATTTTAGTGAAGTAAATGGTTGCAAGCACAATCTTGATCTGTGATAATTAAAGGCCAATATAGCTTGCAGAGGAAGGTGTGTGAAATTGGAGTCAACGTTGCTGGCGAAGCCGGATGAAAACTAAAGGAGGAGTCGGCCAACATATGATACAGTCCAACATTGCATACTGGGTGCAGAGACATTCAATGTTGAATGCGGCATGGAGTTGTGGAGATAATTCCGTAAGGTAGAAAGAGTGCTGTAGGTTGCAAACCAGATCGATGTGCAGGCCTGGCTATGATGACTACATTAAATCCCAATGCTGGAACCGTGGAGTTGTGGTATGAAGACAATGTGATGTGGAATTCACAAATGTTTTAGCAATCATACAAATACAATGTCCAATCCAAGTTTGTAACTGCATTAATAGTCCAGTAAGTTTGTAGAAGTCCTTCCCTAATTAAAAGACCATGGAAACAGAGAAACGAGCATAAAGTTCATTTTATATCATGCCATGGGTACATTGAAAACTTCATTTTGTGCTTCAAGTGTACTCATCAATTGAGCCTCCACCATTTTCCAAGTTCAAGGATTGTAGCTTCTGGTGCTTCATCGCAGAAGATAGAGATACTCATTTCCACTTAGGATGATCTCATACCCCCACTCACAGGTCGCGAGTACCTCTTCATTAATCTTGAACATGTAGTTCTGTCAGCAAAGATTTGAGAATGGAAGTGCGTGGATTGTGGTTTTCAACTTTTCATAATCATATAATCAACTTGAATTCTTTGATGTATGCGAGCAACCAATTGTTTTTATGGGGACAAAAGGTACAAATTATAATGTGTGAAGGTGGAAATGTATTGTTTTTTAAATTGGTCATGTAAATTGAGAATAGTGTGATCTTGAAAGAAAGCTTGGGAAGTTTTCTATGTTGAAGCAATGTTTGAGAAAGTGCCATCAGTATTATGGATAAGACTTGGTCTGGCTATTCCATTCTCTTTACATATATTTTGATAATATTTTGTACTACTATATATATTGATACTTCAAAAAAAGAGTTGTAGTGCGGAAGCTCAAGAACTATCGATGGGCACACTATGAAGGTGGTAAGTCAAATGAGTTTTTATGTTATTTAAATAACGTAAAATGGATATGTAATTCAAATTGAGAAGAATAGTTCTTTATGAGTGTTTCACCAAAATTCATGAGTGGGAAGAGATATAATAAGTTAAAGATCATGATTGATCATTGCTTGTAATGCATGTGAAAGTGTTCACATTGTTTTGCCTCGAAGATAGTGCAGTTTGTGTTTGTTTCTACTGGAGAAATATGTTGATGCCACCATGTTAAAAGAAAGTTTTGGAAAATTCCTATGAAGGAATTGTTTTGTACATTGAAGATAGACGGTGTTGCATGAGAACCATCATTGCAAAGAAGGAGCTGCATGGAAGTGCAGGAAGACTGTCTGCGCTAAGATGTTGAGCGTGTTGAAGAGGTAATGGTATGAAGGGCATGTGAATGAAATCCAGAGAGTTGAAATTGCGAAGAAAAGGTTTATTAATAACCTTGAAGGGAGCATAAGGTATGATCATTCATTTCAAAGAGGTATTTTAAATGTTGGAAATTAAATGGTTTATTTATTTTCACCATAAAATAAATCTAGGGAAAAGTGGATTGCATTTCAATTTAAAGGCTTCAGTATCATGTGAAGTGATAATGGGAAACTTATGATATTTTCATAAGAATGGAGTATGAGAGAGAGTGAAGATTTTACATCATGAGAATGTTGGATGTTCATTGGTATGTTGTATAACTTGAATTAGAGTCAAAATATCCACTATTGTAATTATTGGGTCAAGCCTTGAAGTTAAATAAGATGTTAGGGTCAAATGAAAATTTGGATAGCTTGAGTCAAGTTGAACCATTGAGTTACTGCACAAGGGGGCGTATTTTTCATCCAAGATGAAGTGTTGATGTCAAGTCTCGAGTCAAAAAGTCTTAAATCAAGTTAAAGGTTTGAATGTAATTGGGAGCATGATCGGCGGAGCCCGACACCCAAAGAGTTTGGTCATTGTAACACAAGCATACTGAAGTTTTTTTTTGAAGCAAAGAGGAGCAAGAGAGTTGCCAGAAATTATTCCAAGATGGAGAACTAAAAGAGGTCAAGCGCAGGAAGAGAGCTTGTATTGCTAAATGGCAAGTATGGAGGCTTTCTGAAAAGTGAATTCAAATGAAAGCCACACGTGAACAGATGAAGTTCACAAAGGAGGAGAAGATGACTGGTGATAGTCATTTCAGAAGTTTTGAGAGAGACCGCAACAGAGGAAAGAAGAAAGAAGATGCCAAGGCAAATGGCATATGTAAGCAGTTGAATGATGAAGAGTATGAGCGGGAGAAACTTGAGATAACAGTTCACCTTGAGTTATTGATGGAATTGTTGCAGAGAAACAAGAAAGACCAGAGACATGGTTGGACCATGAGGAAGAAAGTGAAGTGCTAGAGGCTACATGCAAAGAGGGAACAACATGTAAACATACAGTTGACAGAAGAGTTGAGGAAGCTCAAGAAGATGATGAGTGTGAAATTGAGATGTGAAGAACTCAGAGAGGCTGAGTTAAAAATGGAAGTTTCCATTTGTGACCCAGAACAGGGTGAAATTCTGGGTGAAGAGATCAATGAGAAAGATCTCATGGACTGTTTGAATAGTTTAGAAGAATTGGAAGATATGTTGACAAGATAAATAGATGAGGCTATGAAGCCTTGCATTTTTAAATCTCATAGTTTGTGTATGTTTGCAGGATGTGCATAAAATGGTGGATAGTCTGGTGAAACTGTTACAGAGATGAATGAAACTCTTAAGGTGAAGTATGATGGAGAATGCCTTTCAAAGGAGGAAGGTACTGATTTGTTGCAGTAGAAAGAATTCATAAATGAATTCTTTTTTGGTGTAATATAGCCAATTGAAGCTGTTATGGAGCAGAAGCATAATGAAAATTCCGAAGTGATATTCCAAGGAGGTAAACAAATGAATTTGTTTAATGAAATTGATGACAAAATTTTTCAATGTGATGATACATAAACCAGGATAACTCAATAAGATTGCCAGAAGAATAATGAAGTTGGGAATGAAGGTTGTGATGAAATGCTAGAAATAATTCACATGGAAATAGAGTTCTTGGAATGATGGCTTAAGGAACCTGAAGGGGAGATGAAACTTGCAGAACCTGATACAGAAGAGATTGCAGCTGTCGTGCATGACAGGGATGAAATGTTTCTAACATTTATAGAATTAAGTGAATGTTATAACTTTTCAAATAAAAATGTGGTTGTAGGTACAAAAAACAACATTAATAAATACAATGTTGAAATCAGAGAAATTGAGAAGAAAGTATTTGGAAATGAGATGAAAGATTAGGAGTTGCAAGAAATTTATGTCCTTAGAGACATAAAGGAAATAGAAGTATTGAACCAAAATGATAAAGATGAAATCAGCCAGCAATTTGAAATAGGATCTACTGAAATCTAGGAAGACTATGATGGGAGATTGGTGCTTGAAGCATCAAAAGATGCCAAAAGGTCTTATTTTTTAAAAACTAATAGTTTGTTGATGAATGCAAGTACAACAAAGGATGAGAAATTTGTTACTATAGGATCAATCAATGAATATAGTTGTGATCAAGGAGAAGTTCTTGATTATTCTTCATTTCAGAAATTTGAGTGCTCAGTGCAATTGGAGACGGAAGCATCAGATAAAGAGGAATTACTCCGAGGAATTGGCGAAATAAATTGTTGCAGATGCCGATGGAATGTGGTTGATAGAATAAGTGATGCTGATGTATAGCCAGTTCGAGATTATTTCAAAGTTTGGAGACCAGAAGAATGGGTATCAACGTTTCTACACAAGTCTGTAATTCCCGAAATAAAGATGATGTGGTATGGAAAAGCGAGAGTTACATTCAATAGTATTCTGAAAATACTGTTTTGGAAATTCTGTGCAAAATTACAAAATGGAGTTGATACTTTAAAATACTAGCGGCAAAACAGAGTTTGGAATCCTCAAGGGAGCAAGTCATGGAGACTTGTGGCTGTTGCATTATTACAGAATAGTGTCAGACCTCATAGACAGGAATCTATGGAAGCTCCTCTACATGGGGAGTCTGATGCAGGAGCATCCTACTTGATTTTCATTAAAATATTGTGTAATTAGGGGGTGATGTATTTTTAATTATTTTATATATTATTATGCTCATATTTAATAAATTGAGGGAAATATATGAGTGTGAGTTTTATTGTAAATATTCTCTTAATAATTTGAGGATATGAGTGGAATTTGGTTGGGTATATATTTTAGGGATTATAAATTCCTTAAATGGAACTTAGTTGAGTCAAATAAGGGATGAAGATATTTTAGGATTTGGTTGAGATTTGTGTGGAGGAAATCGTGGATTCCAATTAATCCATAATTATGTATAAATATGAGGATTGTGTGAGGATGGAAAACAGTGAGGAATATAGAGAGAGACACAGAGAGATTGAGAGAAATGGTGTGAGAGTTTATGTAAAGGGCCGAGAGCCAAGAGGCCAACAATTGTAATATTCGACCAAGGAAGGATTTGCATTTGTAATTTTTGCTTGTATTTTATGCAATTATTTTGTTATTATTTGGCTTTCTCTTCATATGTATTTTGAATCGAGTCTAAGTGGACTTTATTGAAGTTTGTGATTGAGGATTTTGTATAAAGGAAACACACACTCTATTATTGTGTGCAAGGATCTGTTTTATTGCAGAATCCCTGCATCACTTAGAGATAAATCTTCAGCATTGATTTATGAATATCATTGTAAATATTTTAGCAAATCCTAGATTTGGATTTTGTGTTTTATAGGTTGTTGTACAATGACATTGAACAACATTAAAAATCCTCGTAACACTTGAGGGAACCCCCTTCGGTACGAGGGTCAACTTAAACCTAAATATTGGTCGAATTAAATTCTTGACACAATTTCAAATCCAAGAACTGCCTTCAAGCAATAGTTAAAATGTCATCCTTCTAATAAGTAATAATAATTAAATTAAAATTCTCTAAAGCCTATTTTAGAATTAGTAATTATCATCATAATAATAAAAAAATGAAGAAATACCAGGGGAGAGTGAATAGTATGGTCAGGGTTTTGATGTGTCTTTCCGCAAGGAAACTGAGCGCCTATGCTCCGATGAATGGATCACATGAATGTAAAAGGGGATGTAGAATTACGACAGGCATGGATTCATATAGGACTGTTGTGAAATCGGATCCAAAGCCACTGTATTGGCATTTATGATCCATAGGAGAATCGTTGTGCAGATTGAAAGGTGCGTTGTCAGCTACCGCAAAGGATTTTTCTTCCAATAATGATTCAGTAAAGGCATTGAACAGATCGAAAGGAGAGACACTGGTTGCAGTAGCGTTTTATATGATGCGGCCTGTGTTGGGGATTTGTGACTTGAACAATGGGATCAAGATTATTTCATCTCCCTTAGGGATCTGAAAGGAAAAATCATCGGATCTGATCTAGATCTATAATATTTGTTGTGTTGCTCGACTGATCGGTCTTCCTTTACAACAGATCAAGGTGATTCGATGGATCGGATCTCACTCATGATCATATTACAAGGAGATCCACTAGTCACAGTAGCAGATTTTTTCTCTGGTGTAGCTTTTGTTGGGGATTTGTGGATTGAACAGCGGGATCGCAAGTATATTATGTCCCCGAGAAATCTGAGAGGACAAATTATCGGACACTATCTAGATATGAAATTTCTTGAGATTCAACAAAAAGATTCAGCACCCGCACCTAGTGCTTTAAGCACCTACAGTAGGGTGGGGCCCATAGTGCTATTTTTGGGTGCATGTATATTTTTATTATCCCTTAATTTAGATGGACATTAGAATGTAATTTATTCTCAATGTGGAGAGTTAAGTGAAAGTGATAAATTCAGTTAGCTAGTGGATTTTGAGTTAGAGGTTGGTTGGTGGGACATACAGAGTAATTCTAGTTGTAATAGAGTTCGAAGTGCAATGGTGCATGAGTTGGTGCAAGTTGTAAATAGTTTAACTCAGTTAAGTGAGTTAAAAACAGTTGTGCTAGTTGTAATTGAAGATACACTAGTGAGAGATCTAGTGAATTAAATATTAATTAATTCACAATCAGCGATCTCACATGCAACTGAGGATTTACTATTATTAGTTGCATGCATGTCAAATCCAGTGGAGACCCAGTTGAGTTCTAGGTGAAAGGGAGGTTGACTATCAGTTGGAGGATTATCTGCTTGCACGCATGCAAACAAACACCCATTGAAGTGCCCATGATACTTGCACAGTCAAGGAAGGCAAGAATTACTATCTTTTAGGGATATTTACCATAAGGGATTGTGCAAGCAAGGCAGGTTGTCTGGAGGTTGAGAATTGGCTATGTGTTGGTGAGTTTTGCATAAGACATTGTGAGACAATTAGCTGATGTACTTAGGGATCTTGTGAGAAGAGTTATGTATGTAATGTTTTCATGATCCATGCTTAATATACAATAGAAGATAGTGAGGTTTTTAGCTGTAAGATTTCGCCGAGAAATTATCTATGTTGTGTGTGATTGATCTTTCTTCATGTTCATGTGATTAGCGATTGTGTTTTTAATTCCGCAAATGATTTGTAGAAGTGAATCAGTATTTAATTTTAGTACATTGTTAGATCGGGTGAATCCAAGATATACATGCTTGTTGTATAATTTCTACATGGTATCAGAGCACAGGAAATCGCAGAAGTGAAGCAGGATATGAGTTTGTGACTGGATAGAATTTAAATTTGTAGAAATACTTTCTTAGTGCTCCAGCTGATTCAAGATCGAAATGGCTTTCAATGGCTTGAGGTTAGAGTATGCACTCGAGGGAAACTTGAACTACATTTATTGGAAGGATAGGATGGAGGCAATACTCAGAGATAATGGCTTGAAGGAATTTATTGACAAAGATGTTCCTAAGCCAGATGTTGCAGATGCTTCCAATATTGATGCATGGAAAAAGAAAGTGGAAAAGGTGAGGGGGATCATGTTGGAGGGAGTACGAGACCACATTGTCTCAAGCCTCCAAGGGAAAGCACACCATATGCAATTTAGAAGGCTTTGACGGATCTATTCCAAAGCAACAACGACCATAGGAAATTGGCATACAAAGATAAGATCGGGAAGATCAAGATGGAAAAGGGAGACACCATTCCAAAATATCTCATGAAGTTTATCCAATGTCGGGATGAACTAGGGAGTGTGGGAATAATAGTCACTAATGATGATTTGGTGTTCTTAGCTCTCCTAGGACTTCCTAAGTGTTTTCACAGTTATCAAGACTATGTCAACGTAAGGGAAAAATTTCCAGATTGGGAATGACTGTGGTTGGATTTGGTGCAGGAGGAGTTCAAATGGAACACCAGAGACATGTCCAAGTTGAAGTGTTTTCACTGTCACGAACATGGGAATTTTGCTACTAACTGTCCACAAAAGAAGAAGAAAAATAAGGTTGTTGGATCTGCAGTTGGTGAGGGCCTTGCCTCAAAATTTGAGATTGACATCTCCTTGATTGCATGCATGGTGTCTAGTGCATTTGGATTCTGTGTGATATTTGGATAGTGTTGCTTCCTTTCACATGACGGGAGTTAAGGAACTTTTCAGTGACTTGGAGGTGAAATATCTCCAGATGCATATTGAGATGGGCAATGACGTATGGTACAGTGCTACCAGGATTGGTACCATTACCTTTCAGAGGGAGTCAGGTAAACCATTTCAATTAAAAGATGTGATGCATGTACCAGGTCTGGAGAAAAATTGGTTTCAGTTGCAAATTTGGAGGATAGAGGCTATGACGTTGTTTTTAGTGATGGAAAAGCTTTCCTGTGACATAAAACAATGGGTCAAGCCAAGAGGATAGGGATTCGAGTTAAGAATATCTAAAAGCTAGAGGTAGATGGTTGTGCAGTAATGATGGGCAATGCAGATCAAGTGGTGAGCCAGGATTAAGGCGAATTATAGCATAGGCGATTGGGCCATCTTAACCATGGAGCCTTTAAAGTCATGCAACAAATTTCTACTGGTCTTCCCAAGGGTACACTTGCAAAATCAAACACATGAAAGGGATTTTCTATGGGAAAATATGTAAAGGGAACCTTTCATGAGAAGGAAAACCAAGCTTGAGGGATCCTTGAGAGAGTTCACACAGACGTGTGTGGTCCTTTCTCGGTTGCTTCAACAACATAACATAAGTACTATGTAATCTTTGTTGATGAATTTTCTCGTAAATTTTGGATCTTCTTCATGTAGAAGAAAGATCAAACATTCTCTAAGTTTTGTGAGTTTAAGGCATCGGTGGATAAAGAGTCGGGGAAGCAAGTGAAGGCTCTTAGGAGCGATAATGGTGGAGAATACATCTCTAACAAATTCAAGAACTTCTACAGCAAAGAAGGAATTCTAAGAGAGCTCATAGCTCCTCATAACCCACAGCAGAATGGGGTCACGAAGAGGAAGAACAAAATCATCGTGGGTGCATCATGAGCGATGTTGCATGATCAAGGCCTAACAATGAATTTATGGGCGGAAGCATGCAACACTATGGTTTATGTGCAAAATCGTTGTCCTTGTAGCGTACTTGTCATGAGTACACCTGAAGAGGCTTTCAATGGTAAGAAACTTGATGTTTCAAACTTTAATATTTTTGGCTCATCTATTTATGTGCATGTGACCAAGGACGTCAGGAAGAAGCTGTAGTTGATTGCTGAAGTTGTAAGTTTTGTGGGGTACACCGAAACACCCCATAATTATCGTGTGTATTTTCAAAATAGCAGAATAACTATTATGCGAAGGGATATAAATTTGATGAGGGGAAAGCCATGCAATTGTCCCTTGAGAGGGAGTTGGACTTGCAAGCAGAGGAGGAACTTCTGGTTCCCAAGGATGAGTCTCAATATGTGGATGAGCCACATGAGGAGGTTCACGGAGTGGAGGAAATCACTCATGCAGATCCATCCATCATAAATGGAAGAAGGTGCACCATGGAAGTTGATAGGCTGAGACTTGATGCTGCACAGAATGTAGGAGCCCCTACTTCACACCACAGACAGAGATAGTCTCATGATCGATTTACTAGATACATAGCTCTTATGAAAAAATGTATTGTGACTGAATCATCTTCCTTTCAGGAAGCAATGTAGCAACCTAACGGGTTTGATGCAATGGTGGAGGAGTATGACTCCATTGTCAAGAAAAGTGCATGGGAGATAGTCCCAAGACTAGTTGACAAATCAATGGTAGGTTCGAGATGGATATACCAGGTAAAGCAAGCTGCTGATGGGAGTTTGGAGAACTAAAAGGCTAGATTTGTGGCCTGGGGTTTCTCACAGATCAAGGGGATAGATTATGATGAGACTTCTGCACCTATCACAAGGTACTCTTCCATAAGATCCATCCTTTCACTCTCAAAGCAGATGGGCTAGTGCATTCATCAGATGGATGTGAAAGTTATGTTTCTCAATGGGATCATTGAGGAAGAGGTGTACATAGAGCAACCTGAAGGTTTCAAAATATTCAACAGTGAGTCGCATGTGTGCAGACTCAAAAGAGCATTGTATGGGCTGAAGCAAGAATCCTGTGCTTGGTACACTCGGATAGATAGTTATTTCACCGGACTGGGCTTCACCAAAAGTGAAGTAGATGCAAACATGTACCGGATCGTGGTTGAGGGTAAGCTATTGATCATTTTTCTTTATATTTGTTACACCATTTTTTGTTCATCTAACCTATTATCATTAGATGGACCCAAGTACACCATGTAAGACCAATTTTACTCTAAGTAAAATTTCTTTCACAAAAACCCCAAAATGAAATATTAAACAAATCTATATTTGTTTGATTTTCCTCATGGAATAATTAATTAAACAATAATTTAATTATTATTCCGAGACATATTTAACCCAAAACAAGGAAATTAATTAGATAAATCCTTATTTATCTTATTATTTTCTAGGAATAATTATTTAAATCTTATTTAAATAATATTCCTTATTAAATATGACTAAATCATTTATAAATAATTAAATAAATCATTATTTATTTAATTATCATTCAACCACTTCCTTAAAATAATAAATAAATCATTTATTTATTTATTATTTACAAATAATTCCAAGTCATATTAAACCCAAATCAAGGAAATTAATTAGATAAATCCTTATTTATCTTATTATTTTCTAGGAATAATAACTTAAATCTTATTTAAATAATATTCCTTGTTAAATATGACTAAATCATTTATAAATAATTAAATAAATCATTATTTATTTAATTATCATTTAACCTCTTCCTTAAAAATAATAAATAAATCATTTATTTATTTATTATTTACAAATAAAGAGATTTGACCCAAGTCAAATGCCTTTTCCCTCCAAAAAATATAATAAAATATTCCATAAAAGGTGGATCTAGATTTGGTTAATATTATTTTAATCATGCACCAAGATCTAGAATGACCCAATATTTTGTTATAAATAGAAGGGTTTTCCCATTCATTTGTCACCTTTTGTTGCATATTAGATCACTCTGGATCTATACTTTTGTTCTAACTTTGAGCCATTATCATTGTCACATTCTCCATTATTTGCTTTGTGAGCTCCCTTTGAGTTCTATGTTTGTCTAGGTTTTCTACACCAACAAGAGAGAGAAATTCTAGATCTGAAGTGCTGAGGACTTTCAAGAACCCATCCCATTGAGGAGAATTGGAAACACCTTTCTTGTTTTCCTCTCAGGTGCCCTTTAATATAAAAAATTCTTTCAAAAATATTGTTCTGGTCTTGTTTATTGGATGCATGGAGCAAAACTTCATTTTTACTGCTTAATGTCTTTTTATGCATAGATCTAGATTTGTGCAGCTTTGTCTTGATCAACTAACTGCAGATTTGAAGATATTGGTGCCATAATTGATGTTAGGGCTATTTGTTATGCGTAGATAAAGTGGTCTTTTTCCGATAAAAGATTCATACTAACAATGTTGATGATGTAATTTTGAGTGGTGATTAGCAGTTGATACACTCATGCAAGGAGGATCTTGCAAGGGAGTTTGAAATGAACGATATGGGCATCCTTCATTATTTCCTTGGATTAGAAATATGGTAGCGAGATGGTGAAATTTTTGTGTCTCGAAGCAAGTATGCAAAGGAGATATTAGGTAAGTTTAACATGGAAAGCTGCAAACCCATGGATACTCCTCTTCGAGGAAAGTGGAGGAAATAGGATGCTACTTCTGGAGAGGTAGTGGATGCTATTGTCTATTGACAACTAATGGGTTCCCTAATGTATCTAGTGAACACGAGACTAGGCATTTTCTATGAAATTAACCAACTGAGTCAAGATATGGTTAAGCCTACCAAGCTCTTTTGGAAGGCGGGGAAGCATGTCCTGAGATACCCGAGGGGCACATGAGAGTATGATCTATGGTACAGACAGACGAATGGAGTGAAGTTGAATGAATTCATGGATGTATATTGGGTTGGATGTCCATCAGACAGAAAGAGCACATCAGGGGGGATCTTTAGCATTGGATCGACAACAGTTTCCTGGTACAACAGGAAACAACGATCTGTGGCACTCAGTTCAGTGGAAGCGGAATACATGGTAGCAAGTCAAGATACATGTGAGGCTATCTCGATGAGAAATATCTTGGTTGGTTTTTTTTGTTCTCATATGGATTCAACAGTGATTCACTGTGATAATCAGAGTTTCATTAAACTCTCAATTAATCTTGTGTTTCATGATAGGTCCAAGAATATATATATCTGGTACCATCAACTCAGATATTGTGTGCAGAGGAGGATCATGTTGCTCCAGTATGTTCCCAAAGAAGATCAGGATACATATATTCTGACAAAGGCACTCACCAGGAGCAAATTTGAATACCATAGAGACAAGATCAGGGTGAAAGATAATCCCTTTCTTGTTGAGAGGAAGTGTTGAGATTCAACAAGAAGATTCAGCACCCACACCTAGTACATTAAGCACCTAGTTTCATTTAGCACCTACACTAGGGTGGGGCCCACAATGATATTTTTGGGTGCATGTCTATTTTTTATTATCACTTAATTTAGATGAACATTAAATTGTAATATATTCTCAACGTGGACTTGAATGAGTTAACTGAAAGTGATAAATTCAGTTAGCTAGTGGATTTCGAGCTAGAGGTTGGTTGGTGGGACATGTAGAGTAATTCTAGTTATAACATAGTTCAAAGTGTAGTGGTGCATGAGTTGGTGCAAGTTGTAAACAATTAACTCAGTTAAGTAAGTTATACTCAGTTGTGATAGTTGTAGCTGAAGATACACTAGTGAGAGATCTAGTGAATTAAATATTAATTAGCTGCATGCATGTCAGATCCAGTGGAGACTTGGTTGAGTTCTAGGTGAAAAAGAGGTTGACTATAAGTTGTAGGATTATATGCTTGCACACATGCAAGAAAACACCCATTGGAGTGCCCATGATACTTGCACAATCAAGGCGGGAAAGAATTCCTATATTTTAGGGATCTTTACCATCAGGGATTGCGCAAGCAAGGTAGGTTGTCTAGAGGTTGAGAATTGGCTATGTGTTGGTAATTTTTGCATATGAAAATGTGAAACAATTAGCTGATGTACTAAGGGCTCTTGTGAGAAGAGTTTTGTATGTAATTGTTTCATGATCCATTCTTAATATAAAATAGAATATAGTGGAGTTTTTAGCTGTAAGATTTCCCCGGGAAATTATCTGTGTTGTGTATGATTGATCTTTCTTCATGTTCATGTGATTAGCGATTGTGTTTTTAATTCCACAAAAGTTTTGTAGAAGAAATTTAGTATTTAACTTTAGTACATTATTAGATCGGGTGAATCCAAGATATACATACTTGTTGTATAATTTCTACACAATGTTTGTTGCGTTGGTTGACAACTCGGTTTTCACCTTCATCAGATTGAGGTGATTCGATGGATTGTATCTCACTTACGATCTCCCCGCAATCACCTCCACTCCTCTCGGATCTATCCTTGGGCATAGATTTGGTCATATGTGCTCAAGACCCAATCTATAAAATGGCGGATCTAAGATTTCAATCCTATGTTACAACTAAAGGAGAATTGAACCCAAATTTTTATTAAAACCTTGACCGGGAAGTCAGCAGGTGTGAGCGTTAGGATCCAGGAATGAGTTCAAGTTCTACAACAAAAGATCAATGAAGAGATAGGTATTCCAAAATAATTTCATTAATTTATTTATGTAGGGAAATCTCTGCAATAGGGAGTCAAGTTACATTACTATGGCATTGGAACTGATTTAACCATCATCCTGAACTTACGTCTACTTGGAGATTGTACAGGAACTAGCTCCAAAGGCCCAACTTCTTTCAAAGATGTAGTAAAAGGGAAGGAAGAACCACAAAATAATGTAGAAAATTTCCCCAATATTATTGGTCCCCATATCATGGAGGAGATGAGCCAGGTGTCAGAATTGACAATCAACCTGCCAAAATTTAATGAGCTATACTCGGTTTTCCACGAAATTGCAATAATACAAAGATTCAATAGTTTCTAGCCCAAATTAGAGAGCTTACATCGATGGATATACTCTACCTGGACAGAAAATTGTGAAGTTCATCTATGTTCAAAATGGTTCTTCATAGTTAAGTTTGAAACACCAATAGATTTGGAATACACTTTAAATGAGGGACCTTGATTCAAATACAATGTGAGTCACTTCTTGACACCGTGGTTCTCAGATTTTAATGAAAATACCATGGTGGTCTCCAAACTTCTGGTCTCGTTCCGGTTACATAATCTTCCCCTACATTTTTTGCAGCACTTAGTAGTACAGGGAATATGGAATTTTTTGGGGAAGTTCTTAAAAGTGGATGCAGATAGAGCCTCAAAAGTGATTTTCACATTTTCCATCATATGCGTAAAGGTAGATCTCAGTAAAGGATTACCTGATAGATTGATTTTGTTACATAACAATTTGAAGTGGACTCAGCCACTTGATTATGAGAATATGGCCTTCTGTTGCCGTATTTCCTTACAAACTAGTCACCTTCAAAACACGTGTCCACAAGAAAAAACAGATCTAAAAAGGAAAAAGCGACAAGATTCAAAACCGAAAGGATGGAAATTTTCTTAACCCCAGGAAGCTGAAGTAGAGGAGGTAGAAATCCCATAAAAAACTACCAACAACAATGTCTAGAAGCACCAGGAATCTATGTCGAAGAATGACGAAGAACATAATTTTTCAATAGTCCTCATGCCTTCCATACAACAAAAGCAGGTAGTGAAATCCCCTTTGAAAAAAAAGTTAGTGGTACCAAAAGAATTTATGCATCAGAAAGTTCAGATTCCAATAAAGAAACTCCTCCAAATGTAATAGAAACTCAAACGTTTATTCTATCTTCCATCCCCAACTCTAATTGTTGGAGGAAAGTGGAAAAATAGAAAGGTATAAGGGAGTAGTATTTTATTAACTCAATGATGAGTTGTTTTTTTATCTTTGATTAATGGATCAACTATTTTTTTCATATGCTTTTTAGCATCTAAAATATGTAATATTTTTCATTATGAATGGTCCAGGTGGATATTGGTGTCCACCCACCTATTCCACCTAGACCTCCAGTCGATTTCATCCGTTTCCTTGTTTATAACAGCATTTACTATTTTTAGCAGCTTTTTGGGTCCTTAACTTCCAGAGTAGTTTTGACCCCCTAAACGGTGTCTTTTTGAGGTTCGCAGTAGGACCATAGCCTTAAGAAACATCCTATGGATACTCTTGTAGTACTTGGATATATCTTTCCGATGATATATCGTATGCGCCAAATGGAGATAATATGACCAAGTTACGATTTTGGGAAGTTGGCTGCCCAACTAACCCCAACGGGGCCCACAAACACTTGGTATTCCATCTCCTAGGGTTAGTGTTTTGGTTCTTTAGGGTTTTCCCATGTTGTTCAATAATAAAAAGGCCCCTTTTCCTCATTGTAACATAGTTTAGAGGCATGTAGTCTCCACATCTCTTATCAGATATAAGCTACCAACACCCGAGCTAGTTCATTTCCATTTAGTCTATAATCATATTTCAGTTATTTTGTATTAATGAAATGAGGTTCTACTTCTATTGCATCTTTGTGTTTATGTTTATTTATGTATTTTATTGTGTTCGTGCATAAGTCTGGATCAATGGATAAAGTTGTGATTTTTCATTAGGAAAAAAATAAAAAGATGAAGAAAATACATAACAACCAAATCCAATATAATAGTTACCTTATAAATGATTGAAGGGATCTCAAAATATAACAATCCTATCATATTTTAAATCATAAATGGCATAAGAAAATAATTAGTGGATGTCACAATGTTGCATAATTTCCATGTTATCAAATGCAACATTGTGACACCACATCATCCTTTTAATGTTAATATATAAACATTAGTGGAGTCCCTTGTAAAGTGGGATGTTGATTATGGTATTAATGTTTCTTAACATCAATATTCTAATGTAAGGAGAATTTATTAACCAATGTTAATGGGAAACTGGAAAATGGTTCATAGTGTAATAACTAGTTCCTATTGTTCTTTCCATTTAATATCTCATAATGATATTTATTGGTTGTCTAGAGATTTTTTCGAATAATCGCTAATTCAAGCCCAAAAATGGTGAAAATTTGTGGCATTGCATTTATATTGGGTTATAAGTTAGTCATAATTCTCTATGAATTTTTTTCTAACCAAGGTTAGTGGAAGAGGGGGTGCAGGTCTTGGCCTTTTCAAGACCTTTGCCTCCTCCTCCTCCGTTGAAATATTTTAGGAAAATATCCATAGTGAGTTATAATAAATTATTATTACATCCCAAATTAACATTAACACACATCATTTTGACTCCATTGAAGTTAAGAACACCAAAAACTATATTTGAATAGGTGATACTATTCTAAAAGTAAGGAATACCCACATAGGGTTAACACCTTTAAAAAAATTATCATATACACATAGTAAACACCAATGTACTAATGTTTACATAGCTAAAAAATTCAAAGAGTTAAGTAGTGCATGGCCCCAACCAACAAGGACACTTCACATAGTTGATTAATGCAAAAAGGAAAGATTTACCTTAGATGACATTGAGCATAAATAACTCATAGTGTTTAAATATCCTAACATCCCCTATTAAGAACAACTTGGGATAATATAAAAATATTTAAGAAGTATAAAATGAGAATGAAGGAGGAATTAATCATATCCCCTCTTAATAACAAATTCCTAAAAAACTAAAATCAACCAAAACTTTAGTAAATTTGCATTTATGTGGGTCTTCATGAAAATGTTAGTGGCTTAATCATCTATAATGTAATATGAACTTCAAACATGTGTTCTTAAGGAACCTCTCAAATGAAGTGCATGCATATCTCAATGTTTTTATTGCATTAATGTTAAAGTGGCTTCCCAATAACCATAATGATATAGAGGAATCAGATGTTGTTTCTTGAATCCATACTTTACTTCTAAAATATGTGTTAAAGAAAAAAAACATTTTAACCTGCATGATCGACAATCAAATGCTTTTCTTTATTAAAGAAAAGAATTAGAATTTATTTTCCTGCAAGTTGAAGTGAAGATTTCAAATGCAAGGTTGAAGGCATAGCTTCCAGTGGAATTTCAGTCATTAAGTAATAAAAATCTATAAAATAGCTAGAATAGGATATTCCCTAAGTTTTGTTGCATATGAATTAAATTGTATCTCATATATTGAAGTATCCTATTTGCTACTTGTTATCATCTAAAAATTTCTCATGTAAATATGTCAATGATTTCTAGAAAATGATCTATAAAATTTCATGGATATTCCACTGGAAATTTCAAGGCAATAAATGTGATAATATACTTAAAAATCTAAAATCTACATTATGAGAGTTTATTTCTCTTTAGATTTATGGATCTATAAAATATTGCTTTTGTGTATGCATGCAAATTATAATTATTAAAAAATAGAGAACAATGGATTAGAACTCACAAACCACAATCTGACACAAGATATAACCTGGGAAACCCTTTTAGGAGAAAACAAAGCTAGAAGGTGAGGTTTCTCTACTCTCTTTCTTGGAATAGAAAAGGATGTGCGTATAAAGAAGTGAAGCTTTTTTCTTGTGGGATATTACAATGCGCAAATCCCCTCTAAGTAATATCTTCCTATCCCTCTTAACTATAGTGCTCGTCTATGGAACAAATGCACACGAAAATAATGGAACCCATTTTCCTCCTAGTTGCCCAATTATAACACAGCGTGATAGCCTACTAGTGGTTGGATTTGACTCCCTCAACTGTTAACGAAAGTTATATTATGGAAAATTCTAGAGTCTTCTTCATCCTGATCATGTGGACAGCCCCGTTTTCATGAATAATGGGGGATGACATGGCATCCTCTCAAATTATTGTGGCTAAAATAGGAAGGTCAACTTATAAGTGGCATAACATTTTCATGTGGAATTTGATTCGGGTTATTCTTGTGCCATTGGAAATGTTTGTGTGTAGAATAGGAAAACAAACATGTGACAATTAATAAGAACATTTATATCCCCAAAATTTCATTTAATGCCTCAAATTGCTCCCATAATATTTCAGACCTGTATTTTCCAAAGAGGGGTCTCGTTGGTAAAAATGGTCATGTGAGCTAATTCCTCCACTTTTTACACTCTTTGGGTATCAAGTTGTATGAAAACAATATAATATTCAATAAAACACTGAAAATGTAAAAAAATAAAGAAAATAAAATGCTCCTAAAAGCTATTAATCAGTCACACAAATGTATTTTGTCAACTACCACAAATCAAATTTTATTTAAACTACACAAAGTCACCATTTCAAAATTGCACGAAGGCATGTGACTATTTCTTTAACAATTGAAGAAATCTATAAAAAGTGAAAAAATTAATATCGTGCAAGAAACCATGATTATTTTTGTTAAGGTGTAAGTACATAGGTCAGAGTGCTCAAACTTGAGCTCCTACACACTTGAATAGAGGATCAAAGTCCCCAAAGGAATTCTCATGTCTCCTCCAATCATGAGAAGCCCACGCAACGATCAAAACTCATTAATCGGATAAGATTGGGACATACATGATCTTGTCTTATAATTACCACTGCAAATGCAATTATGTGGAAAATAAGAGAAGTGAAAATTTATGTTAGCCAAATTATCGCTCAATTCTAGCATTCCTTTAGCAATTTTGGACCTCCAACATTTGTGAGATTCAAAACTTTTGGGAGAGAAACCTCTTGCAAAGAGAGAAAAAGGGGACCCTCCTCTAAGATATACCAAAGGGTTTAATAGTCCCATATCTTGTATTATGTCTCTAGCACAGATGTTATTGGCTTCCTTCATTATCAATAAATAATTCCTTACTTCCCATTTTACTCCTATTGTGTTCTTGTTTTAAATACTCATTCTTTCATTGTTAATGTTTTTTGTTGTTGTATGTTTTTTTGTTTCATTTTATAATACTTGATAATCACTAGTGAAAGTAGCAGTAACTTGCACATATAGTGGATTTTAAGACTCCCTTCCAAAAAATATCACATTGCAGATTGGTGACTCCACACTCTTTTTCTCTAATTCTTGTTGTTTTTAGGGCTTCTTTCTCTATCAAATTCAATTTATATATTATTTTAAACCTCTATTCATAATATAATATCCTCCATTCAACATCTAGTTGATATAATGTGTCATTTTTTAATTACATAGATGAATCACATGAATTTCGAAGAAATAAATGAAAAGATACTACAACCATTATTTCCATATTGCTCAAAACCGTGCAATTGTTATTCACATGTCCGCACGTCTCTATGTTTTTCAACATTTGTAAATTTTTTATCTAGTTTTTAAGTAGGTTGGAAACAAATACTAATCCTCCTCCACTCCTAAATATTTTCGAGGTTAGTTTAGGTTCACTTAATCATCATTTACTTCTAAGTAAAATAATTTGTTTTGTATTTTCCATGTGGATTGCCTTTATTATTTTTAAGCCATTTTTAATTTAGGAATTGAAGTTGATTTCCCATTTTTTGAGTATCTTCTTCCCCTTTCACTTATTTTGATATGAGGGAATCAAAAAGAATTATTGAAACTATTTAACCTCCCTTAGTACTAGAGGTTAAGCCACATAGTTTAATTAAGGGAAAGTATGCATCACTTCATATGGAAATATTTTATTTTGTTGCAAATAATAATTTCAGATAACTAATATACTTTCTGATTGTGTTGATATTCTTTCGATAAAATGGTTCTGACAGTGTCTAACCATGTTACTGGAGAAAAGGTTTCACCATAGTCGACACCAAACTGTCGTGAGAATCCTTTGGTGATCTGGGTAAATTTTTTATACCCTTTTAACCAAGAATTTTTGCTCCATCTCATGTGTTAGAATTACATTTTATCAAAGCATTAATGAACACATATGAATATATAATCACAATGAAATCATGTCAACAATCACACAACAAAACGCAAGACGTTGAATAACGGAGTTCGTCTAGTGTGGACTACGTCTCCAGGCCTTGATGTCTCGATGGTGTTGGCTGCTTCATTTGGTGTTATAAATGGTTATGGTTTACATGGATGTTTTTGAATTTTCATATAAGGAAATGGCTGCAACATGAGTGGAAAAGTCACTCCACGAGACGTTTCGTTAGAAAGAACTCTCACTCATCACAAACCTCCTATCAGCATGACAACTTCACACATGGTGACAAAGAGTATCCCTCCATCAAGGAAACCAAGGGATATCAAAACAAAAATCACCACCCATGATAAATACATACCACATCAAATACACATAAATATTTCACATCTTACATCAAGCAGGAATCAACAACAACAAATAAACATAAATATTTTTTGCATACATCTAGCAGGAATCGAGATGACATAAAGCATCCTACAAAAATAATCATGGAAGTACATGGAAACAACACTTCATATACCTCAAATCTAATGTTGGCTGAAGAATAGGCTACTCAATTTTTGGATCTGAATGCACCATCAAAAACGTGGTGTCAAATGGCACAAAATAGATTGTCCACATGCTGAAATCTGACACTGTCATCCCATTCCAGAAAATGGCCAAAAAATTGAGGCCTCTGTTGCAGAAACTGACACAGCCATCAGGATCATGTCGCCTAGAGGTGTAAAATCCATATTAAATTTGTCCAATTTGTGCCAATTTGGACACTGGGAAAATTTGGCCCCTATGGAAATGAGGCTCAATCATGGTTCTACTACCTCTGCACACTGGCTCATGGTTTTGCACCTCGAACTGTGTGGCGCTCCTTCGACCTACCCTGGATGCAATGGAAAATGAATGCATTTTTATATAATTGATGGGAAGACTTCACAACCCATTTTTTTTTTGTTTATAACCATCGCATTAAACATTTGTTATGGTTGGTGGGTGGGTCTGCTCCACGTGGTCGGACCCGACCCGGACATGTTCAACAATGTATGTATATATGGTGTGGGATCTGCGGGGGTGGCGGGATTGACCACCTACCCCCTCAACACTTTGTTAAATGTGTGGTTGGGGTGGGTAGAGGGTGTAGCGAGGTTCATGGCTCGCCACCCAATTTTAATTTATTTTTTATATTAAATTCTGATGTGGGTGGCGAGGGTCATGGCCTGCCACCCTACTTTTTTTTTAATTTTTTCATTTTTATAACAATAAACCCATTGTAAAAATTTTGGAAACTGACCAAAGGAGAAAAATAAATGAGGCCACAATTTTTCCTGAAATCCGGCCACTGGAAAAGTTCCAAATTTTTTCCTCCTTAACCTGCCACATCATCAAGTCAACCCAAAAACATTTACCAGCTCTAACTTTCACATACGAACTCAGTTTGATGAGTCGTTCACACCGTTGTGATCATGACGAAGAGATCTATGCTCTAGTCCTAATTATAAATCATTCTGACCACTTTTATGTTTAAGCTTTCATAAGCCCTTTTTGTCCTATTTGTGTCTTTGGAGCCACATCGATCATTCCTCCCCTCTAAGGAGATTTTGGTCCTCCAAAAGCATCAACAATAATTTGCAACTAGTGTGTATTATGTTTGCATCAGAAGTGTCGTGAAAGGTCACCCTTCCTTCTCCTTCATCTTTGTCCTTCGGAGCCATAAGCGATGAACCGATACCTGCATCCCCTGTAAACCTGTATTAGAATCTCTTGCAAATTACATGTTCAAATATGACGAAATACGACCCAATCATTTCCATACTCACGACGAGTTTATAACACATACTCGATGGTCAAGCTTACAAAGAAATGGAATCAATAATACCCCAGCTATCAATACAAGGCCAAAATATCATTGTTGCTTACCAAGTGATGGAAAAGCACATCATCACTTTTACATAAAGAAATGAAACACATGATTTACAAAGAAGGCCATGACACACTACCATAGCTAGAAAAACCATCCATAACTTATCAAAGTGAATGTGTCATCTCCCTGGGGCACACTTTCTTATCGAACAATCATTTCAACTAGCACATGCACTGACGCTTTGTCCTTAAGGTGTTGCTCTGGATGGAGCCTTGAACATGTGGCTCTTTGATGACCACTTTGGTTGTAATGGGTGCAAAATGTCTTCTTCCTCCAGACCTACTTGACCAATTTCTTTCCCTACTGTGGGAAATACTTTTCACGCCTCATCCTCCTTTATGCTGCCATTCTTTACCAACACTCAACAAAGACATGGTTATGTAAAATGCAAAATGAAAAGTTGTATTATGCCATGATTTACATTCATGATTAGAAACATGCTTATAATCAAAATGAACTTTTGAATATCGAGACTCGTTATACCTTTCCTGGTGGTCTCTGGTGCGAGAGAGCTTGTCTAAGCTCTTCTATTGCTACATGCACTTCTATGGGGTGATGGTGAAGTGTTCCCATCAATCCTTTCTCCTGAAGAGTTCAACAATGTATGTTTGCCTTTGATTTCATCATGGTGATGAGAGATTTCCTATGCTTTCTCTCTGCAATATTTGTTTTCATAATATGATGGGGAAGTGTTCCCATTATTATTTTTCCTCGATGGTTCCATTAATGTTGTGGGAGCTTCTGAGACATTTGAGAATTCTCCTTCAGTGTATCCCAAACTTGCGTAGCGAGCTCTCTGCACAACCTCTAATGGCTAAGTTATGCCTTGGCCATGAATACCAAGTCCTCCTCATTTGTACCCCATCCTAGTAAGGAGCCTCATGCCGGTTCCTATAACGGGGATCTCCACATTTCCAACAAAAATAATAGCATGTGAAGATGAAACTGAAGAATGATCACAATTTTTTACCTCAGAAATTGATTTGGAAACAGATGAAGAGGGCTTCTCTGAGCCCTCATTATGCTTCACTTCCTCCAAGGCCTCTGTCGTGGCTTGTATTTGAAGCTATAATCATTGCTTCTCCTCCTTCTCTTGTCGTAGAAGCATCTTTAATGCATCATGATCTGTCTGAAGATTTTGATCGTTGTGCTTCAATCCTTCCAATGCCTCTGTCATGGCTTGCAATTGAAGCTACAATCGTTGCTTCTCCTCCTTCTATTCTCGTGGAATTGTCTTTAATGCATCATTATTTAGTTGAAGACTTTGATCATTAAGCTTAAATGATTCCAATGCCTCTGCATGGCTTGCAATCGAAGCTGCAATCGATGCTTGTCCTCCTTCTCCTCTTGTAGAAGTGTTTTCAACTCAGCGTTATTTGCTGCTTGTTTCTCATAATTTTCATACGACATGTCCACCCTTTCGAACATCCTGAGCATGACCTTGTACATGTCTTTGACATCCTCCATTATTTCACATTCAATGGTTCATGCTTGCGGTTCACACCAACAAGAAGACCTGCTCTGATACCACTTGATCCGGGTAAATTTTTTATACCATTTTAACCAAGACCTTTTTCTCCATCTGATGTGTTTGAATTACATTTTTTCAAAGCATTAATGAACACATATGCATATATAATCACGATGAAAACATGTCAACAATCACACAAAAAAATTTAAGACGTTTAATAACGGAGTTTGTCCAGTGTGGACTACATCTTCGAGCCTCGGTGTCTCGATGATATTGGCCGCTTCATTTGGTGTTGTAAATGGTTATGGTTTACATGGATGTTGTTGAATTGTGATACAAAGAAATTCCCACAACATTACTGGAAAATTCTCTCCACGAGACGTTATGTTACAAGGAACTCTCACTCATCGCAAACCTCCTATCAGCATGGCAACTTCACACATGGTGAAAAATATTATCTTGCCATCAAGGCAACAAAGGGATCTCACAACACAAATCACCACCCATGACAAATACATACCACATCAAATACACATAAATATTTGTTGCATACATCTAGCAAGAATCGACATGACATAAAGCATCCTACAATAATAATGAAGGAAGTACATGGAAAAAACACTTCATATACCTCAAATTTGATGTTGGTTGAAGAATAGGTTGCTCAATCATTAGATCTGAATGCAGCATCGAAAATGTGGCATTGAATAGCACAAAATCGACTGTCCACATGCTGAAATATGACACCGTCATCCCATGACGGAAAATGGCTGAAAAATCGAGACCATTTTTGTAGAAACTAACACCGCCATCACGTTCGTGTTGCCGAGAGGTGTAAAATCCATATAAAATTTGTCCAATTTGGACACTGGGAAAATTTGGCCCCTTTGGAAATGAGGCTCAATCATGGTTCCACTGCCTTTGCACACTAGCTCTTAGTTTCGCACCTCGAATTTCATGTCGCTCCTCTGACCTCCCCTGGGCACGATGGTGAGTGACTAAGATTTTATATAATTGATGGGTGGACTTCAAAATAGGATTCATTGTGGTGTGCTAGCAGAGTCATTGAATTGGCTAAAGGGTGGTCGGGGGATCAATCCTGACCCCTATATCCGGAACCTGCATTTTTTTGTTTATAAGCATTGCATTAAAAAAAATTTATGATTGGTGGGTGGGTCTGCTCCATGCAGCCTGACCCGACCTAACCCTGTTCAACGGTTACACATATATGTATATATGGTGTGGGTTTCGCGGTGGTGGCAGGGTTGACCACCCACCCCCTCAACGCTCTGTTAAATGTTTGGTTGGCGTGGGTGGAGGGTGTGGCTTATCTAGGTGGATATTGGTGGTCACTTGCCTATTCCACTTGGGGCCCCACCATTTTCTCTTTCAGTTTTTCAGTTTCGGCACAACTTACTATTTTTAGCAGTATTTTGGGTCCTGAACTTCCAGAGCCGTTTTGAGGCCCTAAATGACGTTTTTTGGGAAAACGGAGAGCAACATGGGTCCATGGACCAATTTTTCTTGTTCAAAATTTATAGTCCTCGGATAGATATTTCTAACGAGGTATGGTACGCGTCAAACGGAGATAGTATGCCAAAGTTATGCCCCTAGGAAGTTGAAACACCAATTTACCCAAACAGGGCCCATATTTTTGGCGCTTCATCTCCTAGGGTTAGGGTTTTGGCTGTTTAGGATTTCCCATTGTTTCTAAATAATAAATAGGCCCTTAAGCCTCATTGTAATTCAGTTCAGAGGCCGGTAGCCACCACATCTATTATCAGAGATAGCTACCAGCGCCCTAGCTAGTTTTATTTCCATTCTGTCTGTAAGCAAATTTCAGTTCTTTGATATTAATGAATTGAAGAGTTATTTCCACTGCATCTATGTATTTACGGTTATGTGTTTATTATGTTGCGTTGCTGCATAAATCTAGATTAGAAGTATAAGAGCGGTCTGCTTTTTCTCGATCCTTCTTTGCATGTCCCCAAAAAGGTCAGGGTATAAGGAGTTAGGGCTTGATCTGGTGGAACCTTCGCAAGATCAGCCTTGCAAACCCCGATGGACGCCCATGGGGGACAAAAAGAAAGATGAGGGATTAGGAGATCCTATAAAAATATTTCTCGAGGAGGCCCTCGAAAAACAAAGGAATGCGATGATGGATAACTTTTCCCAGATCCTTCAACAGCTGCCCACCGGCGCCGCATCTGCATCCAGCAGCCACTCTAGAGGTGCGACTCCTTTTAAGGTACAAGTAAATTTTGACATTCCCATATTTGAGGGACAAATAGATGCAGATGCCATGGATAGATGGTTGAATCTATTAGATGGATATTTCTCGGTTCATGACTTTTCCGATAGGGAGAAGATTATTTTTGGACTCCTCAAAGCTGCCCCCCATGTCAAGGACTGGTGGGAAACCAACTGTGAGAGAAAGGACGAGAAAGAACCCTCTTTGTTCTCAGCCGTACCCACTTGGAATTCTTTCCGAGACGCCATCAAGGAACAATACTATCTCGTGGGGAGCTATGAGGACAAGTACATACAATGGACCACGCTGCGACAACAAAGGGATCAAGATGTGCATGAGCTAACGAATTTGTTCCATACCCTACGCACCAAGTTGGGTATCAAATATTTAGAGAAACATCTGGTGCTAAAGTATCGCAGTTGTCTACATAGATACATTCAGGAGGAAATGGAGTTCCTCGACATCTCCTCGCTTGGTACGACATACCGATATGCTGCCAAGATTGAGCAAAAATTCAAACATAAGAAGCGAGACTTTGGGTCTGTGAATCAAAAGCAAGGGAAAGGTGCTCCCAAACTACAAAACAAAGGATAGAGCCAAGGCATGGCGACTCAAGACAACCTGTCAAAGCCACAAGCAAATAACAACACCACAAGGCCAAAGAAGGACATGGGAAAGTGGTGTGAGTTCCATAAGAGCTCCACTCACAACACAAGTGAGTGTCAGGCCAAGCAGTTGTTGGTGGCTGAGATGTGGGCTTTTGAGTCAGATGCATGCTCCAACTTTGAATCATAACCTGACAAGGGGAATGAAAAAGGGAAACATATTATTGATGTGGAGCCCAATGCCACTGTTGCCACTACGAAGATCCAGAGGAGGAGGAACGTCTCTTCCACTCCCATATGTGGGTAAAGGGCTCCCCGGTACAGTTCATTGTCAACAATGGGATCCGAAATAACCTCATTTCAGTAGATGCCGTGAAGCGGTTGGGCTTGCTAACCACATCTCACCCACATCCATACACCATTGGGTGGCTTCACCAAGGACGAGATCTCTGCGTCAGCCAGCAGTGCCGCCTTCCCTATAGCATCAAGCCCTTCATAGATGAGGTATTATGTGACGTTGCTCCTATTGATGTTTCTGATGTATTATTAGGACAACCATACTTGAGGAAGCGTCATGCTGTGTATGAGTCTTGTCCTCGTGCTATTATTGTTACTTTGGGAAATAATTTGTACAGGATACCAAAGGTACCACCTCCTGCCGCTATCTCTTTGGTTACTGCAAAACAATGCAGTAAGCTCATTTCCCAAACCAGGAAATTTTTTTTCTTGATGATCCACCCCCAGGGAAAGAATAAGATTGTGGCCACGACCTCCAGATAGGGCTCCTCTGCACGACAACAACAAATGGATAAGGTTGTGGAGGAGTACGGGGACATCTTCACCTCACCCATAGGGGTTCCTCTGCACTGTCAGGTCAAGCACCTGATTGATCTAACCCCAGGTGCGCCGCTACCCAATGGACCGATCTATTAGCGCTCTGTTATGGAAAATGATGAAATCAAGAGGCAGATTCAGGAGCTGCTGCAAAAAGGTCACATCTGACCAAGTTCATCGCCCTGTGGGAGCCCGATCATGTTGGTACAGAAGAAGGATGGGACGTGGAGACTCTATATTGACTATCGGGCACTGAACAAGATCACTGTCCGGAATAGGTACCCAATCCCACAGATTGATGACATTCTAGACCAAAGCAAAGGTGAAAAATATTTCAGCAAGATTGACCTGAAGTCGGGGTATCACCAGGTACTGTTTGAACCCTCCGATGTGTGGAAGACTGCCTTCAAAGCCAAGGAAGGCCTTTTTGAATGGCTGGTCATGCCTTTCGGGTTGAAGAATGCTTCCGCAACCTTCATGAGGATGATGGATGACATCTTGCGGCCATTCACCAACTCATTTTTAGTGGTGTACATGGATGACATTTTGATCTTCAGCAAGACTTGGGAAGAGCACCTTCACCACATCCGACAAGTCCTCCAAACACTACGGCAATACAAGTTGTGTGCCAATTTGGAGAAATACACTTTTGGAATGACCAAGGTTCAATATCTGGGATACATTATTGATGAAAGGGGGGTGCATGTGGATCTAGCCAAGATCTAAGTCCAGCCCCAACCACTATAACAGAGCTTCGCAACTTTCTGGGTCTTGCTAATTTCTACTGGAGGTTCATGTTGGGATTCTCTCATATCACTTGGCCCTTGAGTCAAGTCACCAAGGGAGGAGCGAGAGAAAAATTCTTTTGGTCAGAACCTCAACAGAAGGCGTTCACATAATTGAAAAATCACCTCTTTTCTGCCCTAATGCTCACTTTACCAGACTTGCAACAACCATTTAAGATCGAGATAGATGCCTCTGACTATGCTATTGGGGTAGTTATTACTCAACAGGGACATCCAGTGGCATATCACAGTGAGACATTGTTTGACACAGTTTGCAAGTATCCCACTTATGACAAAGAAATGTATTCCATTGTGCAAGCTTGTCGACAATGGAAGCATTACATTTTGGGGAAAGAAAAAATCATCCACACAGACGACCGGCCCCTGTAGTTCATACAGACACAAGGGAAGTTGCAGAATGATCACCATCAAGAGTGATCCACATATCTGCAACAGTTTCGTTTGAACATCAAGTACAAGAAGGGTAGCACCAATAATGCTGCAGACTGCCTCAGCCAACCACCGATCGTGGCACTCACCACCGTGCTCAACTCTTGTGGGCACGGGACTTCTGATTGGCCACTTCTCTATGAGAGTGACCCAGAATTCAGCCACACTTACAAGGCACTCTTGGGGGGTACACAAGTTCCAAATTTTCACCTCCAAGATGCACTTTTATGTCACCTGGGACACCTTTGTGTTCCTTCAAGTCAGCGTGCCAAGATGATATGGGAAGCACACTACAGTCGATTCACTGGGCATTTTGGGGTCGAGAAAACAGTAGCAATCCTACAGAAGTATTTCTATTGGCTGAACCTTCGAAAGGATGTCGAGAAGCACATCAGATCCTGCACTGCTTGTGCCATTGCCAAACCGACCATCAAGAAGCAAGGCCTATATACTCTACTACCTACCCCTAGTCGACCTTGGGAATCCATCTCCATGGATTACATGTCGGGCCTACCTTCTACTAAGCAAGGAAATGAATGTGTTTTCGTGGTCGTCGACAGATTCTCGAAGATGGCCATTATGGCAGCCTGCAAGAAGAATATCATAGCAGAAGCCACTGCTAAACTCTTCTTTGAATGAGTGTGGGTGCACTTTGGGATCCCACAGTCTATCATATCAGATTGGGATAGCAGGTTCCTCAGCACATTTTGGTCCAACCTCTGGTCAATGTTGGATACCAAGCTCACCAAGTCCATAGCTTTCCATCACCAAACAGATGGCCAGATAGAGTTCGTCAACAAAATTATTGTACACATTCTGCACATGTACAATTCAAAGCATCCACGCACATGGGACGAGAGCCTCCCCTATGTACAACATAGTTATAATCGGGCTCTCCATAGTTCAATCACCATAGCCCCTTTCAGGTGGGCTTGGGATTCCAGCCACTATGTCCCATTGACGTAGCCATGTCATTTGCAGCTACTCAGGCCGATTCAGCTCATGTCCAGTCTGAAGTTGGTGGGTGGGTCTGCTCCACGTGGCCCGACCCAACCCGAACATGTTCAAAAATGTATGTATATATGGTGTGGGCTCTAAGGGGGTGGCGGTATTGACCACCAGCCCCCTCAACACTTTGTTAAATGTGTGGTTGGGGTGGGTAAAGGGTGTAGTAGGTTTCATGGCTCGCCACCCAATTTTAATTTATTTTTTATTTTAAATTCCGACGCTGGTGGCGGGGGTCATGGCCTGCCACCCTAATTTTTTTAAATTTTTTCATTTTTATAACAATAAGCCCATTGTAAAAATTCTGGAAACTGACCAAAGGAGACAAATAAATGAGGCCACAATTTTTCCCGGAATCCGGCCACTGGAAAACTTCCAAATTTTTGCCTCCTTAACCTGCCACATCATCAAGTCAACCCAAAAACTTTTACCATCTCTAACTTTCACATACGAACTCAGTTTGATGAATCATTCACACCATTGTGATCATGACGAAGAGTTCTATGCTCTAGTCCTAATTATAAATCCTTCTGACCACTTTCATGTTTAAGCTTTCATAAGCCCTTTTTGTCCTATTTGTGTCTTTTGAGCCACATGGATCATTCCTCCCCAATGAGGAGATTTTGGTCCTCCAAAAGCATCAACAATAATCTGCAACTCGTCTGTATTATGTCTGCATCACAAGTGTCGTGAAAGGTCACCCTTCCTTCTCCTTCACCTTTGTCCTTCGGAGCCATAAGCGATGAACCGATACCTGCATCCCCTGAAACTTGTATTAGAATCTCTTGCAAAGTACATGTTCAAATATGATGAAATACGACCCAAACATTTCCATAATCACGACGAGTTTATAACACATACTCGATGGTCAAGCTTACAATGAAATGGAATCAATAATACCCCAGCTATTAATACAAGGCCAAAATATCATTGTTGCTTAAAAAGTGATGGAAAAGCACGTCATCACTTTTATATAAAGAAATGAAACACATGATTTACAAAGAAGGCCATGACACATTACCACAGCTAGAAAAACCATCCCTCACTTATCAAAGTGAATGTGTCATCTCCCTGGGGCACACTTTCTTATCGAACAATCGTTTCAACTAGCTCATGCACTGACGCTTCTTCCTTAAGGTGTTGCTCTGGATGGAGCCTTGAACATGTGGCTCTTTGATCACCACTTTGGTTGTAATGGGTGCAGTATGTCTTCTTCCTCCAGACCTACTTGACCAATTTCTTTCCCTGCTGTGGGAAATACTTTTCACGCCTCATCCTCCTTTGTCATGCCATTCTTTCCCAACACTCAACAATGAGATGGTTATGTAAACTGCAAAACGACAAGTTTTATTATGCCATGATTTGCGTTCATGATAAGAAACATGCTTATAATCAAAATGAAGTTATGAATATCAAGACTCGTTATAACTTTCCTGGTGGTCTCTGGTGCGATCATGGTGATGAGAGCTTGTCTAAGCTCTTCTATTGCTACATGCACTTCCATGGGGTGATGGTGAAGTGTTCCCATCAATCCTTTCTCCTGACGAGTTCAACAATGTATGTTTGCCTCTGATTTCATCATGGTGATGAGAGATTTCTTATGCTTTCTCTCTGCAATATGTGTTGTCATAAGATGATGGGGAAGTGTTCCCATTATTATTTTTCCTTGATGGTTTCATTAATGTTGTGGGAGCTTTTGAGACATTTGAGAATTCTCCTTTAGTATATCCCAAACTTTTGTAGCGAGGTCTCTCCACAACCTCTAATGGTTGAGTTATGCCTTGGCCATGAATGCCAATTCCTCCTCCTTTGTACCCCATCCTGATAAGGAGCCTCATGTCGGTTCCTATAATGGGGATCTCTACATTTCCAACAAAAATAATAGCATGTGAAGATGAAACTGAAGAATGATCACAATTTTTTACCTCAGAAATTGATTTGGAAACAGATGAAGAGGGCTTCTCTGAGCCTTCGTTATGCTTCACTTCCTCCAAGGCCTCTGTCCTGGCTTGTATTTGAGGCTGTAATCACTGCTTCTCCTCCTTCTCTTGTCGTAGAAGCATCTTTAATGCATCATGATCTATCTGAAGATTTTGATAATTGTGCTTCAATTCTTCCAATGCCTCTATCATGGCTTGTAATTGAAGCTACAATCATTGCTTCTCCTCCTTCTATTCTTGTGGAAGTGTCTTTAATGCATCATGATTTAGTTGAAGACTTTGATCATTAGGCTTCAATTCTTCCAATGCCTCTGCATGGCTTGTAATTGAAGCTGCAATCGATGCTTGTCCTCCTTCTCCTCTTGTAGAAGTGTTTTCAACTCAGTATTATTTGCTGCTTGTTTCTCATAATTTTCGTACAACATGTCCACCCTTTCGAACATCTTGAGCATGACCTTGTACATGTCTTTGACATCCTCCATTGTTTCACATTCAATGGTTCACGCTTGCGGTTCACACCAACAAGAAGACCTGATTCGATACCACCTGGTCCATGTATATTTTTTATACCATTTTAACCAAGACCTTTTTCTCCGTTTGATGTGTTTGAATTACATTTTTTCAAAGCATTAATGAACACATATGCATATATAATCACGATGAAAACATGTCAACAATCACACAAAAAAATGTAAGACGTTTAATAATGGAGTTTGTCCAGTGTGGCTTACGTCTCCGAGCCTCGGTGTCTCGATGATATTGGCCGCTTCATTTGGTGTTGTAAATGGTTATGGTTTACATGGATGTTGTTGAATTGTGATACAAAGAAATTCCCACAACATTAGTGGAAAATTCTCTCCACGAGACGTTATGTTACAAGGAACTCTCACTCATCGCAAACCTCCTATTAGCATGACAACTTCACACATGGTGACAAATATTATCTTTCCATCAAGGCAACAAAAGGATCTCACAACACAAATCACCACCCATGACAAATACATACCACATCAAATACACATAAAGATTTGTTGCATACATCTAGCAAGAATCGACATGACATAAAGCATCCTACAGCAATAATGAAGTAAGTACATGGAAAAAACACTTCATATACCTCAACTTTGATTTTGGTTGAAGAATAGGTTTCTCAATCATTAGATCTGAATGCACCATTGAAAATGTGGCATCGAATAGCACGAAATTGACTGTCCACATGCTGAAATCTGACACCGTCATCCCATTATGGAAAATGGCTGAAAATCAAGACATTTTTTGGAGAAACTAACACCGCCATCACGTTTGTGTCACCAAGAGGTGTAAAATCCATATAAAATTTGTCCAATTTGGACACTGGGAAAATTTGGCCCCTCTGGAAATGAGGCTCAATCATGGTTCCACTGCCTTTGCACACTGGCTCTTAGTTCCACACCTTGAACTGCATATCGCTCCTTCGACCTCCCCTGGGCATGATGCCGAGTGACTGAGATTTTATATAATTGATGGGAAGACTTCACAATAGGAGTCATTGTGGTGTGCTAGCAGAGTCGTTGAATTCGCTAAAGGGTGGTTGGGGGATCAATCCTGACCCCTATATCCGGAACCTGCATTTTTTTGTTTATAACCATTGCATTAAAAAAAAATTATGATTTGTGGGTGGGTCCGCTCCATGCAGCCTGACCCGACCTGACCCTGTTCAACGGTTACACATATATCTATGTATGGTGTGGGTTCCGCGGGGGTGGCGGGGTTGACCACCCGCCCCCTCAACGCTCTGTTAAATGTTTGGTTGGCGTGGGTGGAGGGTGCGGCTGATCCAGGTGGATATTTGTGGTCACCCACCTATTCCACTTGGGGCCCCACCATTGTCTCTTTTAATTTTTCAGTTTCGGCACAACTTACTATTTTTAGCAGTTTTTTGGGTCCTGAACTTCCGGAGCCGTTTTGAGGCCCTAAATGAAGTTTTTTGGGAAAATGGATAGCAACATGGGTCCATGGATAGATTTTTCTCATTCAAAATTTTTTATTCCTCGGATAGATATTTCTAACGAGGTATGGTACACGTCAAACAGAGATCGTATGCCAAAGTTACGCCCCTAGGAAGTTGAAACACCAATTTACCCAAACGGGGCCTATAGTTTTGACGCTTCATCTACTAGGGTTAGGGTTTTGGCTGTCTATGATTTCCCATTGTTTATAAATAATAAATAGGCCCTTAAGCCTCATTGTAACTCATTTCAGAGTCTGGTAGCCACCACATCTCTTCTCAGAGATAGCTACCAACGCCCTAGCTAGTTTTATTTCCATTCTGTCTGTAAGAAAATTTCAGTTCTTTGATATTAATGAAATGAAGTGTTATTTCCACTACATCTCTGTATTTATGGTTATGTGTTTATTCTATTGCATTCCTGCATAAATCCGGATCAATGGTATCAGAGCGGTTTGCTTTTTATCGATCCTTCTTTGCATGTCCCCAACGAGGTTAGGGTATAAGGAGTTAGGGCTCGATCTGGTGGAACCTTTGCAAGATCAGCCTCGCAAACCCCAATGGACGCCCATGGGGGATGAAAATAAAGATGAGGGAGCAGAATATCCTATCAAAATATTGCTCGAGGAGGCCCTCAAAAAACAAAGGAACGCGATGATGGATAAGTTTTCCCAGATCCTTCAACGACTGCCCACCAGCGGCACATCTGCATCCAGCAGCCACTCTAGAGGTGCAACTCCTTTTAAGGTACAAGTAAATTTTTACATTCCCATATTTGAGGGACAAATAGATTCAGATGCCATGGATATATGGTTGAATCTATTAGAAGGATATTTCTTGGTTCATGACTTTTCCGACAGGGAGAAGATTATTTTTGGACTCCTCAAATCTGCCCCCCATGTCAAGGACTGGTGGGAAACCCACTGTGAGAGAAAGGACGAGACAGAACCCTCTCTGTTCTCAGCTGTACCCACTTGGAATTCTTTTTGAGATGCCATCAAGGAACAATACTATCCCGTGGGGAGCTATGAGGACAAGTACATACAATGGACCACGTTGCGACAACAAAGGGATCAAGATGTGCATGAGCTAACGAATCTGTTCCATACCCTGCGCACCAAGTTGGGTATCAAAGATTTAGAGAAACATCTGGTGCGAAATTATCGCAGTTGTCTTCAGAGATACATTCAAGAGGAAATGGAGTTCCTTGACATCTCCTCGCTTGGTACAACATACCGGTATGCTGCCAAGATTGAGCAAAAATTCAAACAGAAGAAGCGAGACTTTGGATCTGCGAATCAAAATCAAGGGAAAGGTGCTCCCAAACTACAGAACAAAGGATAGAGCCAAGGCATGGTGACTCAAGACAACCTATCGAAGCCACAAGCAAAGAGCAACACCGCAAGGCCAAAGAAGGACATAGGAAAGTGGTGTGAGTTCCATAAGAGCTCCACTCACAACACAAGTGAGTGTCGGGACAAGCAGTCACTGGTGGCTAAGATGCGGGCTTCTGAGTCAGATGCATGCTGTTAATTTCTGCTCATGTTCTATGCCATTTCAGATTAGGGCACAACACTGAAGAAGATAGAACATACTAAAAGATCGATAGAAGACAAGCCAAGACAGAGATAAGAAATGGTGGCGTTACGACGATCAGCAGGATGCTTCTACCAACAAAGTCTCCAATAGGTCATTCAGCCAAGCGTTTCACACATAACCCCAGAACAACCCAAAAAAAGAATACGCAGCTCCAACGCCATCAAGAGAGAGAGAATTCCTCCACACCAATGTGTGTCAAATGAACTCCAAGTCTCTCCAATATATAAGAATCTTTGGGGGTGTGTGACACGTCCTTTAAGACATTTAAGTCAATATTTTATTCCAGGCCGACCTAGCACATAAGTGGAATAAATTCAAAGTACATGTTCTGCTCATCCGATCGAGATGATCTTTAGATCAATCTTACACCTCTCCGAAAGAGGAATCCAATAAAAATATTGCGATCGTCATCTGAGCAACACAACCGGAGTTTGGACCTAGTTGTCCAATTTTAACACTCCCTCTCAACTAGGGAGAACTCCGTCCACTAGTGCAATCCAAACATCGTGCGTCATCCCGCCGTAACTTGCTTTGTTGGCCTCTTTATTTCAGAATAGAAGTGGGTCAGTCACAAAGACATCATACCCGGCTGACAGATTCAGCTCAGAGGTCCGAAACCTCTATCAGACTCACAAAGAGTCTCCAACCAACTCGAAGTTGGTTCATCTGACCCGAAGTTAGGCAGAGGTCCCAGACCTCACTAAACTTGATCCCAGATCAAGTGGTTGGATCGTGCCATCCTAGATAGAGAGTACGGCAAGTTCTGATGCGTCCATCAGTCTTTGCTACTAGTCTCTAGCCTTTCCCATCTCATTGGCCAAATGAGAGGTACTTCCCATGAGCCCTGAACTCAATGGGTAGGATGCATAGGGGGCACAGATAAATGAGAGGCGAACCAACTCAATAATCACAACGGTGGGGCAGAAGCACCATAAGTGCTTATAGCTCTGAGAAGCTATCCCCAAAACCCCCTTTGAGCTCCCAGAGCTCATTGTCCAACATGACCCTCAGAATAGGGTCGTTCCATGATTCCAAGATTCTCACAGAAGGTTAGGAACATGACCTTCCCCAAGGGCATTGTGAGAATATCTACGACCTGCTCATCAGTTCCTATATGATCGAGCCTTACGGTGCCTCGTTGTACCATATCCCAAATAAAGTGGTACCAGCCATCAACATGCTTAGATCAATCGTGGAACCTGGGATTCTATGACAAATGAATCCCCCTCTGGCTATCACAAAGGATAACGATGGCATCTAGCAAATGCTCGAACAACTCACAGAAGAGCTTTCGCAACCAAGTGACTTCACAACAGGCCATAAATGTTACAATGTATTCAACCTCAGTAGTGCTCAAGGCTACCGACTTTAGATTCCTGCCCGAAGCAGATCTACATGTGAAGTAGCATCCAGATGTGCTCTTGCGATCCACCACACTGCCAGCCCAATCGGCATTAGTATATCCATGGAGTGTCATACTCCCGGCAGTGTATCTCAACCCATGGTCTATCGTGCCTCAGAGATATCTCAAGAGTTTCTTGACACCAACCCAGTGAATGTTATGATCAACCATGTGTTGACTCAAAGTGTTCACTGCACAACATACGTCCAAACAGGTGTTCATTAAGAACATCAAGGTCCCTATGAGTTGACGATACTCAATAGGACGGGCCCAGCAATGCTGCTACTCAACTTCTTAAAGTTGAGTTCCATGGACTTACAGTCCATCATACCAGAAACTTCATAATGTATTTTCCTTTAGAAAGGAAAATCTCGCCAGGTCTCTGCTAGACCTTCAGGCCTAGACATTAGTCCTAGGTCCTTCATCTTGAACTCAGCAGCGAGCTCCCTCTTGCACTGATGAATGAGAGGGTCAGCACCTGTCAGAAGAGGTCATCCACATACAGCACCAGAATGAGAGGTTTTCCCTTGACAATCTTGAAGTAAGGGTTTGGATCAGCATTACTTCGAGTGAAGCCCAGATTCATCAAGTAGCTATATATCCTCTTGTACCAATCTCGGGGTGCTTGTTTCATCCCATAGAGGGCTTTCTTCATCCTGCAGACATGGGTGTCCCGATCCTGGACTTCCAACCCCAAAGGTTGCTCCACATATATCTCTTCCTTTATCACACCATGCAGAAAAATGCGGTCTTCACATCATCTGATGAAGACTCCATCCTTGCGTAGCAGCAAGGGCTATAATAGATTGAATGGTGGTGAATCGGGCCACAGGTGCAAATATGTCATCATAATATATGCCTTCCTTTTGAGAGAAGCCACATGCAACTAATCTTGCCTTGAACTTTTCAGCACTTTCATCAGATCCATGCTTGATCTTGTAGAGCCATTTCAAGGTGACAACTGCTTTGTCCTATGGTCTTGGAACCACATCCCAGACATCATGCTTCATAATGGACTCATGCTCTTCGTGCATAGCATTTTACAATAGTACTCATGGCTGCTAGATACCCTTGGTATTTATATGGCTTCTTGGATTTCTTCCAGAATTTCCCCCTCTGAAGCCATATGTCTTTGAGCCATGAGGATCTTCTTTCGTTGAACAAAGGTATCCACTCAGGAGCATATATAGATATATCTCCCTCTTAATGTCTGCTTCTCTCTCGGGAGAAGACATCTATTTAAGTGAGGGTGTTAGTATGAATCCTTTGTCGAAGTGTACGAAAAAGAACCGCTTTAGCTACGCATAACTAATAGCCCTAACAACAAAAGTGGCTGCCAATATCTTCAGATCTGCAGTTAGTTGAACAAGAAAGGAGCTGCAAAAACCAGATCTATGCATGGAAAGACATTAAGCAGTAAAAACAAGGGTTTGATCCATATACCAATAGACAAGACAAGAACAATTTTTGAAAGACTTTTTGTATTAATCAGGCACCTGGGAGGAAAAAAAGAAGGCGTATCCAATTCTCCTCAGTGGGATGGGTTCTTGGAAGTCCTCAGCACTTCAGATCTAAAATCTCTCTCTCTTGTTGGTGTAGAAAACTTACACAAAGAATGGAACTCAAAGGGAGCTCACACAGCAAATGGTAGAAAAATGTGACCAAGTGTATAGATCCAGAGTGATCTAATAGGCAACAAAAGGTGAAGAATGATGGGAAGAACCCTCTTATTTATAACAAAATATTGGGCCATTCTAGATCTTGGTGCATGATTAAAATAATGTTAACCAAATCTAGATCCACCTTTTATGGAATATTTTATTATATTTGTTGGAGGGAAAAGGTATTTGACTTGGGTCAAATCCCTTGATTTGTCAAAAATAAATAAATAAATGATTTATTAATCTTTTTAAGGAAGCGGTTAGAAGATAATCAAATAAATAATGATTTATTTAATTATTTAAGGAAGTGGTTGAAAGATAATTAAATAAATAGTGATTTATTTAATTATTTGTGGGTGATTTGGTCATATTTAACAAGAAATATCATCTAAATAAGGTTTAAATAATTATTCCTAGAAAATAATAAGATAAATAAAGGTTTATCTAATTAATTTCTTTGATTTTGGGTTAAACATGACTGGGAATAATAATTAAATTATGGTTTAATTAATTATTCCATGAGGAAAATCAAACAAATATAGGTTTGTTTAATATTTCCTTTTGGGGTTTCTGGTTTTAACATAGTGAAAGCAATTTTACTTAGGGCAAAATTGGTCTTACATGGTGTACTTGGGTCCATCTAATGATAATAGGTTAGATGACCAAAAAATGGTGTAACAGATTGCCCCCCAGCGTGCGAGTGTTAGGAGCAAATCGTATGACCGAAGTACGTTGTAAGATCTCAAGCACTAGACAACAAAAGGGAAGTCAGAGAGAGAAATGCAAGGTAGATAGTGTGCTGAAGAACTAGACCCTGAGGAGACGAGACTCGCAGGTGCAACAAGTCTCTTTTTATAAGAGGGTACCTGTGCTGAAGGCGGCGGGGTAGGCATACCTATGCCCGCCGAGACAAAGTACAAAAGAATAGTGTGTCCAGTAAAAAAGGGACCGAACCATAAAGTACAGCTAGCATAATCATGAGCCAGATAAAAATATAATGAGGAATCCCATATACATGTTGTGCCTGGGATAACATCCAGGACTTGTACAATAATATCTGGGTACATGAGATACAAATACAACCCAAATGCCCCCTGTAAATGGGGAAGGGCTCACAAAATCTGACTGATACATGCAAATCAAAGAGGCGCTGCAAGTGGCTACGGCCAACATCATCAAATATCTGGAGCTGCATCGAAGGCTGCAAGGAAGAGGTCATCTGGGCATGTGGGGGGCTACCTGCAGGGCCACCCCCTCATGAGGGTTGAGACATCTCACACACACCCGAGAATCATCAAGAGCTGCTGCTGGATCACTGGACCATCAAGCATACGGATCTCGATCATGCAGAAAGGAGCTGGAGAAACAATCAAGTCAAAGGGAAAGGAGAGATCCCTTTGCCTGATCCCAGGCACCGAACAAGAATGGAAGCTGGAACCAAGGTACACCGCCCTCTAGACCCGGCTTCTGGAATAAATGAGCTGATGTCGACAGAAGGAGGTCCGCCATAGGTGAGGCAATGAGAGACCCTCAACTAAGGCACGAGAGAAAAGAGTAGAGCGACGGACAGACTGACACTAATGATGATAGTGAAGTGGAAAGGACTAAGTAGCTAATGGACGAATTCCCTCGTTAGAGCATAAAGGGCATGAATGACATGGCAGCGACTGACACAATATTGTAAGGGATAGGGGACAACGGGACTGAAGGTCATAATATGCGACACAAGAGAGAGACCAAGAAATGAAGGATGGAGGGCTATAGCGGGGTACAAAGGGACTCGGGATAGACTCCATGAATGTGATGATGACTCAACTTGGATGCTCTAAACAAGCGCGACTCTATGGTGCTGCCACACAGTAAAAGGCCCAATGGGGGACCATAAAAACATGAGTCCAAGATGGTGACTCATGACGAAAATCGACACGAACAAAGACAAGTAAGGAGGCAAAATGGTGCCCCAAGTACAAGTGTCGTAAGTGAGGAAATTCGATTTGAAGTGTAGGTGAAGTGATTCTTCTTGGATCAAATGGGTCCGGGTGAAGAAGAAAATCATAAAAATGAAAAAAGATGCTGGCTATCTAAAAGAAAATAGAACACGCATTTCAGAAGTGAAATGCTAAGGGTAATATTTCTTAAGATAGAGTGCATTGCGAGGATTAGGAAGGGGATTGCCTTCGAAATCCTCTAAAAGGTATGCCCCCTTGCCAAGGTCTTTACTGATGATGTAAGGACCTAGCCATAATGAGTCGAACTTCCCATGACCAAGGACATCATTTGCCTGGTCATACACTAGAACAAGATCACCTTCGATAAAGGTGCAAGGCTGGACTTTTCGGTCATACTGAGCTTTGGTGCGTTTCTTGGCCGCTTCCATGGTTTGCAAGGCAACACGGCGGTCTTCGGAAGCGCGCTCAAGCATGATAAGTTGTTGTTCTAAAGGTTGGGTGTTAGGGAGAAGTTCAACGGCTAAATGCAGGGAAGGAATTTCACACTCAATCGGTAAGACTGCCTCCTCTCCAAAAACGAGGTGGAAAGGAGTAAACCCGGTGGCGGTTTTAACAGAAGTTCGATAGGCCCACAAAGCAGGGAAGAGCATAAGGTGCCAGTTGGTTCTGTGCTTATTCACCGTCTGTTGAAGCATAGTCTTGAGTATTTTGTTGACTGCTTCAACTTGGCCATTACCTTGGGGGTAATAGGAGGAGGAATATTGGTGCTCAAAACCCAACAGTGAGGATAGCTCACGCCATATCTCATCTTCGAAATGTCGGCCGTGGTTGGAGACCAGTTGTTTTGGAACCCCGAATCGAGCGATAACGTGGTTAAAGAAAAAGAGGGCTGTGGTAGCTACCGTATTATTAAATGTTGGCATGGCCTCGGCCCATTTTGTGAAATAGTCAACCACTACGATGATATATTTGTGGTTACCAGCGGATGGCAGGTGACACTCCATAAAGTCGATGGCCCATTTACAAAAGGGACCAGTTGAGACGACCGGATGGAGGGGAGCTGGGGGAGCTCGCGCCTTAGGGGCGAAATGTTGGTAATTGGGACAGTGTTTGACTGCCTCAATGAAATCACTGAAGAGGGAAGGCCAAAAATACCCAGCGCGCATGACTTTCTGGGCAGTAGTAATACCAGAGAGGTGGCCACCGCAAGCGCCGCTATGGCAGGCATTAAGGACCTGTTCAGCTTCAGCGTGTGTGAGACAACGACGAAGGACAGTATCGATCCCACGACGATAGAGGTCGTCACCGATAAGAAGGTATCGGGGGGCTTGGTGTCGGATACGTCGGCGAGCCTCACGATCAAGGTGGAGGGCAAACTTTTGGGTTCGCAAGTAAGTAAGAATATCGCCATACCATGGGTCGTCGGCAGTAATGGCAAATAAGTGTTCATCAGAAAAATCATCATTAATGGGGGGGTCTGGCGATCCGGTAGGCAAATCAGAAATGAGCTCAGCGAGGGCTAAGCCTTTCTTACTCTTTGGTGTGACAAAATCGAGGTCGAATTCTTGAAGAATAACGACCCAACGAGCATACTTCCCAGTGAGGATACGACGACTCAATAGGAAGGCCATGGGGTTGGAATTAGTCACAACCTTGGTGGAGCACATGAGGATATAATGACGAAGTTTTTGGACTGAGAACACGACAGCCAGCGCTAATTTTTCTTCATACGAGTAGGAAACAGGGGGCCCTACAAGGTTCTTACTGATGTAGTAAATCACATGCTCGATACCATTATCATCTTCCTGGATAAGGACTCCAGCGACCGAATAGGTGGAAGCGGAGATGTACAGGATGAAGTCTCGATCAAAGTCGAGAGGGCATATCAAAGGAGCGGATGTGAGGGCCTGCTTGAGGGCATCGAAAGACTCATGAGCATGGGTATCCCAAAAAAATGGGATATTGGATCGGAGGAGTCTAAGGAACCCATGTGCGGTGGTGGCATAGTCAGGGACGAACCGTCGAAGAAAATTAGCTTTGCCTTGGAGGCTTTGGAGCTGGCGTAGGGTACGTGGGATGGGAAGTTCAAGAATGGCTTGAACTTTCAAAGGGTCAAGAGTGATACCATCCTTAGACACGATGAAGCCTAAGAGACGGCCGGCAAGGACGCAAAAGACGCATTTCAACGGGTTAAGGCGGATATTATACTTGCGACATCGGAGAAAAATGGTACGCAGATCGTGTAGGTGTTGCGCCCGATGCTTAGAACGTGCAGTGAGGTCGTCTAAATAAGAAAGGATAATATGAGCTAAGTCATGGAAACAATAAGACATGGCCCGTTGAAAAGTGGCGCTGGTGTTTTTAAGGCCGAAAGGCATGACGCGGTACGCAAAAGTTCCCCACGGACTAATGAACGCGGTTTTGAGTTGATCAGCAGGACGAATAGCAATTTGGTTATATTCAGAGAAACCATCCATAAAGGATAGAACCTCATGCCCCGCACACTCGTCAATGATTTGGTCAATGAACGGTGTGGGGAAGTTGTCTTTGGGACAAGCTTTGTTCAAGTCGCGAAAGTCGGTGCAGACACGGATGGTGCCTTGTTTCTTGAGAACGGGAACTGGGTTGGAGACCCAAGTGGTGTATTCAATGGGGTAAATGAAACCAGCCTGCTTGAGCTTATCGATTTCGGCCTTGATAGCGTCACGTCTGGAAGGATGAATGGGTCTCAAATTTTGACGGACCGGTTTGGCATCAGGCCATGTGTCGATATCGTGTTCGACAATGGCGGGATCGAGTCCAGGCATTTCAGAATAGGACCAAGCGAAAACATCGCAGAATTCTTTGAAAAGCATGGTGTAAGCTTCGATTTCTTCCGGGGTGCATTGGGCGCCCAAGGTGATGTATTCTTCGATTTCTGGTTTGACTGAAATGTCAATTTTGATGATAGGAGAGATATTGGCCATGTTTCCTTCTTCGAAAGCATCAGGTGCAGGGATGGGATTTTTGAACCAATCGACTGCATTGGGAATGAAGTCTTTGGTTTCCACAGCATATTGGTCGTGGGATTTTTGTGGGAGGAAGTATGCGTGATGGTGCATATCATACCATGGAAAGTCGCGGTTGGTCATGGCTTCCATAATGTCTTCATCGGACTGGAAGATGGGAAGACTGGAGGAAGAAGGAGCACCCGAGGAGGTAGTGATGTGTGACGGGTCATCAGGAGGAGAATGGCTCAGATGTGCAAAATCAACAGATGCAAGGTCGGCTGAGGAGGAGCTGAGAGTATCTTCAGGTTGAGGGAGAGAGAGGGTGGCCATGACGGGGACAGAAAATACTCCGGGAGGGGGAGCCAGGAAAGGTATCTGCCCAGCAGGGTAATGACCAGGAGGGACGGCTCCAAGATGGTTAAGGCCTGGGGGAACCGATCCAGGAGGGTAAAGGGGTTCCGGGATATCAGCTGTAGGGGCAGGGCCAGAAGGAGGAGGTCCGGCTGGCGGAGATGAAGGGCTAGGAGCGGGTTGCGATGGGCGAGGTTGAGGTTGCTGACTAGCCGAAGCGGGCCGCTTAAGGGTAGCCCGAGACGATTGCATCATGCAAACATTCGACAAGCTGGGATCAGGGATATGGGGAGGGGGAAGACTAGGAAAAGTTCCAAGCAGGGAGGAATCTTTGTAGACGCCGGGGCAGACACTGGTCAAAGAATCGACGATTTGCTTATTGGCTACAGAAGAGATGGTCGTTTCAGGGGAGGTCTGAGACGGCGGCTCATGATAAGACAGCTGGTCAATGGTGACTATCTTGCCATTGTGCGGGAAAGATATCTTGCAGAAAACCGCGGATGGGACAGCAGACATGGCATAGGTGTAGCTTCACCCCAATAGAATGTTGTAGTCTAGAGGGGCATCAATGACTTCGACGTCAATGCAAACGGTCTTATCGGCGAGGGTGATAGGACAATTGCGGAAAAGGCCAATGGGATGGGAGGTGTGGTCGTCCCACGCTCGAAGGGTGATCGTGGAAGGGGCCAGCTCAGAAGATCCAAGTTGCTTCCAAACCGAGGTGGACATCACACAAGTGGATGCCCCCTCATCAATTATGCACCGGGAAACGTTGGCGTTCCATATTTTGACTGGGATTTGGAAGGCGACGGAAGGAGGGAGAGGGGGATGGTCCGATTGAGTGGCGTCGAAAACAATCATTTGGTCATCAGCAGGATCTACAGTGCCCATGGCAGATATTAGAGCCTTCTTTTGGGAAGGGCACGACTGGAGGAGTTCCAGTGTGGAAATGGCAGCAGGGGATTGCGCCAAATCATCTACTATACTATACGAATGAGCAGCGCGAACAGAAGCAGCGTTTCGACGTAGGGGTCCCTTAGGAATCTTGGTATGAACCTCAACTTTGGGTTGAGGGATATGTAAGGGGCCACTGGATGTCAAAAGAGGCTCTGTAGAACCTGAAGAGGGAGGCTCAGGGGTAGACTGAGCAGGAGGCTTGGAGTACTGGCGAGACCGAGTTTGAAGGTGAAGGTCGACGGTCGAGGAAAGGTCGGAGTGCATCATAAGGATCTGGTAATTGGAGGAACCAGAAAGAGAAGGTGGAGTGGCGACCTGGCTGTCGGGCAGTTGGGTAGCCACGAATCCTTGCCGAGGGAAGGGATCGGTAAACACAGCGGGTTGAGTAGTGGCCACATTAGGAGGAGCATGAGGGGAGGTGTGTTTTCCACGCAATGTGTCTTGAGACTCCCACATCTGCCGCATCTGGGGTAAGAGGGGACAATCATGGGTGTAATGACCATAAACACCGCAACACGAACAAGGCTTATTTGTGCGGAGTGGCCTGTCCGGCTTGGGCTGAGTGCCCTGTTGCTGGTTGGCAGTGTTAGGGTCAACACTAGAATTGGGTCCACGGGTACCAGGGGCAGATTGGTTTTGATTGCCTCTCCGCCTTCTTTGAGAAGAAGAGGGATTAGTCGAGCCCTGCTGTGCAAATACTTGCCCTGGAGGGGGCTGTAAGTGCTGTTGCGGGTGTGGAGGAGGCAAGGGAGATGGAGGAGCATATGCTGGAGGAGCTGGCGCACCAGGCTGCGGATAAAGGTAAGGGTTAGGTTGGGCAACATTGAGGGAAGCAGGAGGTTGGGAAAAAGGAGGAGGCATGCCGTATCCTGGATACATGCTGTCGGGAGGGGGAAGAGTGCTAGAGGTGCTGGCCCCTCCCTGAGGGAGACCATAGCCCACAGGAGGTTGAGCATACGGATGGGAAAGGGCTCCAACGATACCGTCGGCGGAATGAGATGCCCCCGGGGCGTTAGCGCCACCGGGCCTGGGGAGGTCAGGAAGAACGGTATAAACATAACCAGATTGAGCGTAGATCGGGTCATATTTCAAGGCTATTTGGAGGGCGGCTTCTTCAGTTTGAGGAAAATGAGAGGCGACATCTTTGCCGATGGGAGCGGGAAGGGTGCGAAGGAACCAATCCATGTAAACCCGATCTTCGAAGGGAGGGGCTCGACATAAGCTCCGTCTTCTTCGCCATTCTTGAACATGGGCGGAAAGGCGTGTTGAAGAGGATTGCTTGAAGGAAGTCAAGAGCTCCGTGCCAGTATCGTATCGGAGAGGGAGCTGGAAATACGACAAAAAGGCTTGGGCAAGAGTCTCAAAGGTGGTATGGGTAGAGGTGGCTTGTTCGACATACCATTTAGAAGCTTTGCCGGTAAGCGTGCATTGGAACAAACGAAGACGGATGGAGTCATGGGTAATGGAATGGGAGGAACACCACATGTGGAAAGATCATACATGATTGGTTGGATCTTCTCCATTAAGGCCCTCAAACTTAGGGATGTCGCAGGGGAGCTTGGTTGGCATAGCAGGCCAATTAGCATTGTGGTGAATGGGGTCATTGATCAACTAATGGAAATCGGGGAGGCTGAGGCCTGCAATGTACGGTAGCACAGGGGTGGCCGGGGTAGTTCCTGTGGCGATTCCGCTAGTAGTAGGGCCGGCATTAGGGCTGGGAGAACCGCTAGCGTTAGGCCCTGGACCAGACATAGTGAAGGTGACAAGGGGAGAACCTGGAGGAGAAGGAGGACCCGATGAATCAGGAGAGGAGTTGGAGTGCAGACTCGAAGGTGGACTGGCTCGACGACGGCGGGGCGGAGCAGGTCGATCAACCGGAAACTGAGGGTGAAGGCCAAGAAGTCTCTGGGAAAGTCACCTTGGGGGCGCAATGATGACAGGAAGAAGGAAACCGACAAGGTCAGGAAGGGATAGAATCAAGCAATGTCAAGGGCAGATAAGGTGTAGTGACAATTGATTTTAGAGTCTTTGCCAGGCGATGTTAACCAGGCGCTTCTTCACTTAGGGTCAGTGAGTGTTGTGCGTTAATTTTAATTTTTAAACCCTTTTCATTTTGAGAGCAAGAAAAAGTGTGCTGCGTAACTGAAAAGAAATCTGTAGAGAACAATATAGATTGCTGAAATAACAGAACATTTAACAGCTAACCATGCATCAATCGAACCCAAAAAGGCGGGTCTCTCAAAACTACTCTAAAATAGGGCAAAAATCTATTCAAAACACACGTGAGAAGAGGCCAATAGAACTAGGGTCAAAAGGGACAGGGATCTAGAGGATAAAGCTGCTGAAAAGAGGAGCAGATCACAGCCAAGAGACAGAGGCAAGGTAGCTGGAAAAGGGAAGGAAATTAGCAAAAAGCGGAGGGGGCAAGGAGGAGGCCCTAAAGGGAGGACCAAACAAAACTACAAGAGGTGATTTGAAAGGAAGAAAAGCTGATTTAAAGGGATCTGAGAAAGAGGTATCAGATCAGGAAAAAGGAGGCTGAAGCTCTGAAAAACAGACGGCTGAAACAGTTAAAACTCTTCCATAAAAAGTGGAGGGTACTAAAGCCCTAGGGGGATAGGTTCCCACTTATATGAGTAAAAACAGATCATAACTTGGCGGTGAGCGAGAGGTGAGACGAGAGGCGGGAAGACCACCGGCGGAAAGGCTGTTGCAAAACCCGGAGAAAAATTGCGGAAAAATCAACGAAAAATTGGCGGTGCGCCGGAGTTCGACCCCGATTTCGGTGCGAGGTCGCGAGGAAACGGCGAGGGGTGAAAAGTGTGGCACGGAGGTCCAGGTCACAGGTTTAGGGCCAAAAAGTGCGACCCCCCGTTCCGGTTGTCTCGGCGGCAGATTTTCAGAAAAGTTGTCGTCTCAGTTGCGGCTGGTGTCGCTTACCTGCGCAATAGGGCCAGAAACACACAGAAGTTAGAAAATTTGATGTTTTAGGGTTTTATGTGAGAAAAACAACATAAAAATAGGAAAAATAAATAGCTGAAAAGAAACCCTAGGGTCTGAAGTAGCTGGATATGCAGGAATAGGAAAAACGACAGCGGTCGTAATTTAAAACCCGTGTGGAGTCGCCATTTGTTAGTATGAATCCTTTGTCGAAGTGTACGAAAAAGAACCGCTTTAGCTACGCATAACTAATAGCCCTAACAAAAAAAGTGGCTGCCAATATCTTCAGATCTGCGGTTAGTTGAAAAAGAAAGGAGCTGCAAAAACCAGATCTATGCATGGAAAGACATTAAGCAGTAAAACCAAGGGTTTGCTCCATATACCAATAGACAAGACAAGAACAATTTTTTAAAGAATTTTTGTATTAATCAGGCACCTGGGAGGAAAACAAGAAGGCATATCCAATTCTCCTCAGTGGGATGGGTTCTTGGAAGTCCTCATCTCTTCAGATCTAAAATCTCTCTCTCTTGTTGGTGTAGAAAACCCACACAAAGAATGGAACTCAAAAGGAGCTCACACAGCAAATGGTAGAAAAATGTGACCAAGTGTATAGATCCAGAGTGATCTAATAGGCAACAAAAGGTGAATAATGATGGGAAGAACCCTCCTATTTATAACAAAATATTGGGTCATTCTAGATCTTGGTGCATGATTAAAATAATGTTAACCAAATCTAGATCCACCTTTTATGGAATATTTTATTATATTTGTTGGAGGGGAAAGGTATTTGACTTGGGTCAAATCCCTTGATTAGTCAAAAATAAATAAATAAATGATTTATTTATCTTCTTAAGGAAGTGGTTGAAGATAATCAAATAAATAATGATTTATTTAATTATTTAAGGAAGTGGTTGAGAGATAATTAAATAAATAGTGATTTATTTAATTATTTGTCGGTGATTTGGTCATATTTAACAAGGAAAATTATCTAAATAAGGTTTAAATAATTATTCCTAGAAAATAATAAGATAAATAAATGTTCATCTAATTAATTTCTTTGATTTTGGGTTAAACATGACTGGGAATAATAATTAAATTATGGTTTAATTAATTATTCCATGAGGAAAATCAAACAAATATAGGTTTGTTTAATATTTCCTTTTGGGGTTTCCGGTTTTAACATAGTGAAAGCACTTTTACTTAGGGTAAAATTGGTCTTACATGGTGTACTTGGGTCCATCTAATGATAATAGGTTAGATGACCAAAAAATGGTGTAACAGAGGGCATCCCAGACACCAAATTGGAATAGGGACTTGATCTCCCACAGTCAAAGCCATCTAATCAGACTTTGCTGATCATGATTCAAGATTCCAACCATGTGACAAAAAGCTGCACAAACTTCTCAGTTCACATTTTAAGTTTACCATAACGCTCCAATGTAAGATATAGTCACATGCTTGCTGCTACATAGGTGTCTATCAATGTCACTATCATACAGGAGGAACATATCAATAAGCCTCAACTTGTGTTAGAAGTCCTTTCAGCCACTACCTGTTATTTTGTGAGTAGCTCCTTCAAACAACCTTCTAAGACTGCAGCTTACAAAAACTAGGGATCCAATCTACCTTGGTTTATCCTGCACTTGAGGCATTGCACCTTGAGTTGCTTCCAGATCTGCCCATTTCTGGTTATTTCAGCAGACAACTCCTAGGGCTGTCAAAATTTTCTTGGCTCAATGACTTACATCTATGCCCATTTCGTTAACAATTTGACCACTACATATAATTTCCCCAAGGACTTTTGTAGTCAACCCTTAAAACATCCAGCTTCAAACATGGGTGTCTGTCTATGTCACTGTCATGATGACAGTGACATAGAATCACAGATTTAGAACTATCACACTCATCACTGCTTGTTGAATCACTGATCTGGCCAAGACTGCAGATCTCAGTTCTGCGATTTTTCTCCTGAATTTCACTGATTTAGGATCCAATCATACAGATTTTATATGCAGATCTGGCACATACATAGTGGCACCCCTGCTCATCAATGTTTCAGCCCCAACCATCCAACAGGATAAATCAGGACAAGGCACTTCACTGGGGTCATAGCCACTAGGTTGAGTTCAGTTACAACCACTCTCACTAGACAACAATATCATAATATTGTTCAATGAGGCACGGCACTGCCCCTCAAGTCATCAATCTATGTGTTCCTTTGTTCATCAAAGTGACCCCATTAGAAGAAGGTATGACCATCTGCTCATAGTTGCAATATATATATATATTGCCACCAAAACTATCTCAGGCCTCCTGCACTCAGCCTCTTCATGTCCCAGCAACCGGTGATATATATGTAACCACTAACACTTGTCTCATTTACAGCAAATGTCTTCATGGCTGCTTGCATACGATCAAAAAAACTGATGTCCTGATTCAGCAATACTTGGACATATTTGGACCTAAAGACTGTTGTCTGTCTCTCTCTAGTAAGAATCCAACATGAGACCTCAATCTAACCAGTAGAAAAACAGCTACTACTATATACATAATATGCAGAGCGTGCTTTGTAAACTCATGAAACAATTCCTCATGTGAACATGTGCCGCAGAGCTGCGGGAGGAGGCTCCATTTCTTTGGCTTCCTCAAATTCCTCCATCATCTTCCACCTGTATGGCTTCTGTACCGTTCTCTAAATATGGTGATGGTGACTGCGGGGGCTCAGACACACATTCTTTTAAACAGTAAAAAAAAAAATTCGACGGCTTTTTCTAAAGAGCACCCTACAGATGCAACGGCACCCTACAGTTGCAGCGGCAACCTTAAATTTAATTGTGTCTTCCTTAAATCCACGATACAGGGTCCACAACATCAACAGTTAAAAAAAAAAACTTCGACGACTCTTTCTAATAGACGGGAATGTAAATAGAAAACATCCACTGGGAAAGCCTCACGGCCTGGTGTTCGGCGTAGCAATAATGACATTTGTCGATGTGCCACCGCCTATTTACAAAGATCATCACAGATTATTCATTATCGCGGAAATATTCTCCCATAGCACACTCAGAATATGGGGCCAAAAATTACAGAGAAGCAGGATGGTGGCGGCTACGACAATGGAATATTCCAAAGCATCTGCTTCCGATATAATTTGAACCAATTGTGCCATGGTCGAGAGTTTCTGTCCAAATACATAGACGCAATACAATTTATCACTATCAGCGTTTGACTTTGAGTTCATTCGCTTTTGGTTCAATATGATATCAATAGCTATAGCGGTTTTTTTTTTTTTTTTTCAGTTTGACGGTCCTCGATTATCAGTTCTCGCTGACCATGGCCTATCGGGACCAGGCTATCCACCGCTTTTAAGCCTCTTTGCATAGATTCGTGCATAGATTTACGTTCAATAATTCATGAATTGCTTCAAGACCACGACTACGCTCCGGCAACGACAACGACCGTCGAGGAGCCATCGCCGGCCACGATGTTGGATAATACGCAGAACATCCCTAATCCATGCTAATTTCAAGCCAAAATTCCTTGAAACCCTGAATATACGCTCATAGCTGTACACATCCGGGCTCTGGTTAAAAAACGGCAAAACTCCAGAAATCGAAATTCCATTGTCGAAAACTCTCAGAATTCGACTGATTCCCTTTTGCGGACGGCCACTCGTTCTAGCAGGCTTGACGAGGAACACCTTCTGATCCATTTGCAGGATCCTTGACCGCCCACGAACTCAGATCAATGGATATCAAAGCGATCTTTGTGCTCAATAAATAAATCCAGGCCGTTTAGATTTCTCATTCTTCGTATAAGACCCGGCTTTAAAATGCTTCAGACATATACATTTAGTCAATATTGCAATTCCTAAGTCTCGGACACTCGGTAATGAATCAAAATGTTTAAAATAATAATATAATGCAATTAAATTATTAAGCCGTGGAGCGATTCAGCCTCTTCCTTCAAACAGTCCTTTACAATTCGGCCTTCATTCAGACCTTTGAAGTGGACTTTCTTCCACGCTGACTTGAACCTTTCCTAGCTGCTGACCGAACTTGAAACTAGCCTTTAACCAGATCTTATTAAGGCCAAAAAAATGCCTAAATAATACGCTGTCACTTACAGATGCTTCCCCATTGTCTAGGGCAGACTTTCTCACGCTGTTCCAAGTCTCCTTGTTCAGCCTCGCTATTTGGGCATTGTCTTCAACCTTGCTCTGATACCATGTTAATTTCTGCTCATGTTCTATGCCATTTCAGATTAGGGCACAACACTGAAGAAGATAGAACATACTAAAAGATCGATAGAAGACAAGCCAAGACAGAGATAAGAAATGGTGGCATTACGGCGATCAGCAGGATGCTTCTACCAGTAAAGTCTCCAATAGGTCATTTAGCCAAGCGTGTCACACATAACCCCAGAACAACCCAAACAAAGAATACACAGCTCCAACGCCATCAAGAGAGAAAGAATTCCTCCACACCAATGTGTGTCAAATGAACTCCAAGTCTCTCCAATATATAGGAATCTTTAGGGGTGTGTGACAGGTCCTTTAAGACATTAAGTCAATATTTTATTCCAGGTCGACCTAGCACATAAGTGGAATAAATTCAAAGTACATGTTTTGCTCATTCGATCGAGATGATCTTTAGATCAATCTTACACCTCTCCGAAAGAGGAATCCAATAAAAATATTGCGATCGTCATCTAAGCAGCACAACCCGGAGTTTGGACCTAGTTGTCCAATTTTAACACATGCTCCAACTCTGAATCAAAACCTGACAAGGGGAATGACAAAGGGAAATAGATTATTGATGCGGAGCCTAATGCCACTGTTGCCACTATGAAGATCCAAAAGGAGGAACCGGAATATCCAGAGGAGGAGGAACGTCTCTTCCACTCCCAGATGTGGGTAAAGGGCTCCCCAGTATAATTCATTGTCGACAATGGGATCCAAAAGAACCTCATTTTAGCAGATGCCATGAAGCGGTTGGGCTTGCCAACCACAGCTCACCCACATCCATACACCATTGAGTGGCTTCACCAAGGACGAGATCTCCGCGTCAGCCAGCAGTGCCGCCTTCCCTATAGCATCAAGCCCTTCACAGATGAGGTATTATGTGACATTGCTCCTATTGATGTTTCTGATGTATTATTAGGACAACCATACTTTTGGAAGTGTCATGCTGTGTATGAGTCTCGGCCTCGCGCTATTATTGTTACTTTGGGAAATAAGTTGTACAGGATACCAAAGGTACCACCTCTTGCCGCTATCTCTTTGGTTACTGCAAAATAATGCAGTAAGCTCATTTCCCAAACCAGGAAATTTGTTTTCCTGATGATCCACCCCCAAGGCAAGAAGAAGACCGTGGCCATGACCTCTAGATAGAGCTCCTCTGCATGACAACAACAAATGGATAAGGTTGTGGAGGAGTACAGGGACATCTTCACCTCACCCACAGGGGTTCCTCTGCACTGTCAGGTCAAGCACCCGATTGATCTGACCCCAGGTGCACCGCTACCCAATGGACCGATATATCGGCGCTCTGTTCTGGAAAATGATGAAATTAAGAGGCAGATTCAGGAGATGCTGCAGAAAGGTCACATCCGACCAAGTTCATCGCCCTGTGGGAGCCCGATCATGTTGGTACAGAAGAAGGATGGGACGTGGAGACTCTGTATTGACTATCGGGCGCTGAACAAGATCACTGTCCAGAATAGGTGCCTGATCCCACGGATTGATGACATTCTAGACCAACTCAAAGGTGAAAAATATTTCAGCAAGATTGACCTGAAGTCGGGGTATCACCAGGTACCGTTTGAACCCTCCGATGTGTGGAAGACTACCTTCAAACCCACGGAAGGCCTTTTTGAATGGTTGGTCATGCCTTTCAAGTTGATGAATGCTCCCATAACCTTCATGAGGATGATGGACGACATCTTGTGGCCATTCACCAACTCATTTGTAGTGGTGTACTTTTATGACATTTTGATCTTCAGCAAGACTTGGGAAGAGCACCTTCACCACATCCGACAAATCCTCCAAACACTGCTGCAACAAAAGTTGTGTGCCAATTTGGAGAAATGCACTTTTGGCAAGACCCAGGTTCAATATCTGGGATACATTATTGATGAAAGGGGGGTGCATGTGGATCCAGCCAAAATTCAAGTCATTCAGGATTGGCCAGCCCCAACCACTATAACAGAGCTTCGCAACTTTCTGGGTCTTGCTAATTTCTACCGGAGGTCCGTGTTGGGATTCTCTCATATCACTTGGCCCTTGAGTCAAGTCACAAAGGGAGGAGCGAGAGAAAAATTCTTTTGGTCGGAACATTAACAGAAGGCGTTCACATAATTGAAAAATCGCCTCTGTTCTGCCCTAGTGCTCACTTTACCAGACTTGCAACAGCCATTTGAGATCGAGACAGATGCCTCTGACTATGCTATTGGGGTAGTTATTACTCAACAGGGACATCCAGTGGCATATCACAGTGACACATTATCTGACATAGTTCGCAAGTATCCCACTTATGACAAAGAAATTTATTCCATTGTGCAAGCTTGTTGACAATGGAAGCATTAAATTTTGGGGAAGGAAACAATCATCCACATAGACTACCAGCCCCTACAGTTCATACAGACACAAGGTAAGTTGCAGAATGATCCCCATCAGAAGTGGTCCACATATCTGCAACAGTTTCATTTGAACATCAAGTACAAGAAGGGTAGCACCAATAATGCTGCAGACTGCCTCAGCTGACCACAGATCGTGGCGCTCACCATTGTGCTCAACTCTTGTGGGCACAAGAATTTTGATTGGCTGCTTCTCTATGAGAGTGATCCAGAATTCAGCGACACTTACAAGGCACTCTTGGGGGTTACGCAAGTTCCAAATTTTCACCTCCAAGATGCACTTTTATGTCACTTGGGACACCTTTGTGTTCCTTCAAGCGAGCGTGCCAAGATGATATGGGAAGCACACTATAGTCGAAACGCTGGGCATTTCGTGGTCGAGAAAACAGTAGCAATCCTGCAGAAGTATTTCTATTGGCCAAACCTTCAAAAGGATGTCGAGAAGCACATCAGATCTTGCACTGCTTGTGCCATTTCCAAACCGACCATCAAGAAGCAAGGCCTATATACTCCACTACCTAGCCCTAGTCGACCTTGGGAATCCATCTCCATGGATTACATGTCGGGCCTGCCTTCACACTTGCGGTTCACACCAACAAGAAGACCTTGCTCTGATACCACTTGATCCGGGTAAATTTTTTATACTATTTTAACCAAGACCTTTTTCTCCGTCTGATGTGTTTGAATTAAATTTTGTGAAAGCATTAATGAACACATATGCATATATAATCACGATGAAAACATGTCAACAATCACAAAAAAAAATGTAAGATGTTTAATAACGGAGTTTGTCTGGCGTGGACTACGTCTCCGGGCCTCGGTGTCTCGATGATATTGGCCACTTCATTTGGTGTTGTAAATGGTTATGGTTTACATGGACATTGTTGAATTTTGATACAAAGAAATTCCCACAACATTAGTGGAAAATTCTCTCCACGAGACATTCTATTACAAGGAATTCTCACTCATCACAAACCTCCTATCAACATGACAACTTCACACATGGTGACAAATATTATCTCACCATCAAGGCAACAAAGGGATCTCACAACACAAATCACCACCCATGACAAATACATACCACATCAAATACACATAAAGATTTGTTGCATACATCTAGCACGAATCTGTTAGGGTCCCGTGATTTGGCCGATTGGTTAGCCAAATGACGATGTAACATCAAACCAAGCTTTGGAGCCCAAGGACCTAGCCTTCCTGGACTCAGAGAGGGCTCTCTCTATAAGTGTAAAAGATGTCGGTGTGTTTACTTGCGATTTCCTGATATTAGGCTAGTTATGAAGTGTGTTTTTGTTTTTTTTTTAGTTTTTAAGTTTTCGAGGAATAAAATTGATCAAATACATAAACTGGATAACAAGATGTAGATAAATTGGGCTATGGGGTCAAACAGGTCAAGGAAGCTATGAAGTGATGATGTAAAGCTGCTGTAGGGCTGATTTGATTCACGGTAGAAGGGATCTCTGGGAAAAATGGATTAAGTGGACAACAAGTTGGTGAAAGACAAGGGATTTCAAGTGTAACTAGTTTATAGCAGACATAAACATGTTATAGCAAGCCATTAATCATGCTAAATGCAACTATGAGCTAATTAAAACATAGAAATCAAACATTCCAGCCATACATAGAGGTATAAGACCCTCTAACTTCGGGAAATGGCTATCAGACTTTGGGGAAAACACATGAGACAAACTAACAACTCATAAACAATGCCGGAACGCCTAAACATAGTCTCTAAGTCATTGGGCACTTGAACAAATAAGTTTTCATAGTTTTAGGCAAAGGGCTAGATCGGGACTAGGCCTCCTTGGTTCAACAAGATGATCAACAAATCAGTCAAAGAGAAAGTTTTATGGACAGAACTATGGGCAGCTTGTAGGTAGGTAGGGCAAACCATACATCCTACCCAACATACATAGAACTTATGAATAAAACTTAGCAACAATACCTTAAGTTACTAAAGAGCAGTTAAGAATTCTTTAGCATAACTAAGGGAGAAGAAAACATCAAGCTATGAAGAATCAGGGATTTTGAGGTGCCTCCATGGGCATATCTCAAAATCAATCTTTACTGATCTATAGTAGCAAGAAATATGTATTGTGAGTGAAAAACTAGAAGACAAAACACATTAAGAAGCACTATACCATTCTACCATGTCAAGGAATCCATCAACAATCCTTCATCATTCCTCAAAAGCATCCAAGAGGCAGTCCAAAAATCATAACTCAAGTGTATTCTTCAAAGCTCATATGACCAATGTATTAATTCTTCTCTCAAGTTCACTGATGACAATGAGAACCATGGAATAAATAGGCTTGAGGGAGGAAAACCTCATGGAGCAACTAGCTGTCCTATCACAAGTCAAAATATTTTAAACTTGTCCTTAAGGCCTTGCAAAGCCCAAGGCACAAAATATCCCATAAAATATCTAGAAAACTGCTAAAAACAGAAATTATATTGACTTTACATCATTTCCCAATGATAAAAATAGCTTAACGCACATTTGGGAAAAGCAGATTTTTGGAGTTCAAAAATTACAAAAATACTTCATATTTATGCCTGAAAAAGGTCCCCTGGCTTGCTGGATGCAAATGGCAGCCTTCCCGATGTTGAAATGAGGCTCATGAGGGCTTGCTGGAAAGCTTTCTGTGTCTATTTTCCGGCGCAACTGGAACCAACTCAATCCGAGTTCCGGAAGTCATCCAAAACTATACCTGTGTGAAAAAACCCAGAAAATAGCAGACTAATGATATGGCGGGCAGAATGTGCAAAATGAGGCTGTTTTTTGCCAATTTGAGGGGGCGAATTATCTTCAAATGCCCTGAAAATCGCTGGAGACCTGCTCATGGAATTATGGCATCTATCGGTATCATTCTTTTCCTTTGACGACTCATCAAACTGAAATGGCGAATTTATGAGTCTTTGGCCAAAAACCCAAAAAATGCCAAAAAACAAAAAGTTGCCGAAACAGGCCCAAAATTGGCATGCATGACCCTCAAGGGTCCATAGAAACATGCTCTGAAGCTGAGGCCAAAATATCAAGGGCTGATATGCTTTTCCCTTCCTTCCGTGCTAGGCGCCTCTCCTTCAACTTCTTCAATTTCTCTTGTGCTACCTTTAATTTTCGCCTGGCAAACTGATTTAGCTTCTAAAAGTGAAGAGTCCTCTTTCTCTGTAGCTCAAGATCCCTATTCACCCTCTCAAGCTTTGTCTCCAAATGCTGGTTAGCTCTCTCAAGCCATGCTTCTTTGTTTTCCTCAATTTCCTGCTCAAGGAGGGCAGTGAGAGGAAAGGCTTCGAAATGAGCTTGTTCTTCCGCTCTCTGTTTCTCCAAGGCTCTTCTAAGCCCGATGGTCCTAGGCCTCTTCCGCCTAGGCTGGTCTTCCTCCTCTTCATCATCAAACTCGCCAATGAGCTCTTCAATTCTTACTTGCGCCTTTTCTGCCTCCTTTTTATACTTGATCGCCCTTGCCTCATGAATGGCTGCATGATACTTCATTTGTTTGTTTTCAACCTCCAAGAAATGGTTGAAATTCCTCGCCCTTTGAAGATCTTCTTGTAACACCTCAATTTGTCCTTCTTTGTGAATGAGGAGGTTTTCAAGGATGCGGGCCTCGTTATCACTGTCATCGCTTGGGATAGGGATGACAGCTGATTTACCTCCATGCTTGGCACTTTCTCCAACTATGCTTTTGCCTTTCAAAGCTAATCTGGTGCTTTTTCTCCTTGGCAAGCTAGAATTTGTCCTTTTGGGAAATTTCCTCTTTTTAGGAACAGCTTTGGTCACTTTCAAGGAGGCAGCTTCAGCTTGCTGTCCTTCCTCAACATCATGTCCAGTTTGTGGCTCAAAAGGCGCTTCAATTGTTTGCTCAACTTGCTGCTCTTCAATTTCTGTCTGCTGCTGTCCCTCTTCCTGTACCTGCTGCTGTTCATCAACACAGCAGTTGCTGCGATCTTCAAACTCTAGTTCTTCTTGTTATAATCTCAGCTATTCTTCATCCCTCAATATCAATTCTTCTTTGATTCATACCCTTCTTTTCTCCACCGTAGTTCTTCTTCTCTCCTTCTCCACTGTTGACTCTTTTGTTTTATAAATTGGTCATGTTGGAGTTTTTTAGGGGTAGGCCTACTAGACAAAACCTTTAGGCGATGGACAGTGAGTGAAGTACATGAGCAGGAGGGCAGGTGGTAAAATACATGGCTAATGAATGAATCCCATGAAACCCCTGTCTTCTCCAGCTGGTGTAAGAAGATAATCTTGATCAAGGAATGATGAAAGAGAGAAGGGATTTGCTGAGGTGGAGCCTTCTTTTGGACAGTAGCTGCCATTTTCTCTATGCTTTTGGACAAAAAGTATGGAAGGTTTAATTGCCTGCTTCTGGTAAAATGCATCAACAAGCGGACATGATAGGCATAAATTTGGTTAAACCTCCCTTCACAAGTGAAATATCTCATTATGGCTTTCATCAGCGGAGCATAACTGTCAAGAAGATAGGAAAAAGGGAAAATAGCAGTGATGGTTTCCCTATGTTTAGGTTTGATGAAAGGTTTATAATCCTCTAGATCGAGATGAGCTTGTTTAAACCACTTTTCACCATGATACGGGATCTTGGTAGCCTTGGATACATACCTTGGGGAGATTTTGAAATCAAGACCCGCTAACTGGAAGTGTTTGTCCTTGTATCTCAAAGCGCACAAATGTGTAAGTGGCGAAAAACTCTTGACTTCTTCTATCCTCTGGCAGAAATCAAGACAGCCTACTTCATGGAAATTGAAAAGCACTGATGGGTGAGCATTGATTTCTTCTATGGAGATAGGCTCATATCTCTTATGTGGACCACTTCTGTGATCTTGCTTTGGAGGCATTCTGACTTGAACAAGCTTTGGAAGAGGCAAACTGCCTTCACTGTATGAAAAATGTTCTGCTGGATTGAAAATAGTCACTAGACTGTTTGGACAGTTTAGACAATATGGTTTGGATGAAATGCCACAATTTTTCTTTGAATAAACCACCTCTGCACTCTTTAAAAAACAGCCCTTCACCTCTGGATGCACTTCAGCCAGGCAAACTTTTTAATATCGTACCCTGTGTAAAGATGAGACAAACTCCTGTGTCAATTTCCTGTGCACAGTTTTGAAAAACTACTCCTGGTGAGTTTGTCAGAGGTCAATCAATCATAGCTACATCTCTGTCTTCAATATAAAACTGTAATCATCAACCACCTGTCCTTTAGAAGTAGCCCTATTCACCTTCAGAACATCTCTGTTAACAAATCTTCAACATGATACAATATGGTTTCTAGAAAAGGCAGACCCAAGTTAGATGTAAAATCAATGCACAGTGCTTTAGGAAACACACTCTTTCACCTGTGAAGTTTAAGAAATCAAACACCACTTTTGTATCTCTGCCTTCAAAGTTAAATTCCCATCAACGAACTCTGCCCTTCAGTGTACAGTTCATCCTTAGAATCTCTTTGTCGATCAACTTTTCAAAATGATGGCTATGGTGAAAAGAGGCCAGGACCTAGTTAGATGAAAAATCGATACCACAGTGCTTTATGAAGGATACTTTTTCTTGTGAAGTTAAAAGATCAACCATCACCTGTGTACCTCTGCCTCCAATGTTTAAATTTAACCACCAACAACTCTGTCCTTCAATATGTTGTTCACCTTTGGAAACTCTTTGCCAACAAACTTACAGTAGTGAAAAATACAGTGAAAAAGGGGGGCAGTTTGCTAAAAGGTGTGCTTGTGAGAAAATGCCATGATCCTCTGTGTGGCATAAATCTTTGATGTCAGCAAAAACACCAAAACTCGAGTTTCGAGAGGCTTTCAACCATTAAAACCTGTATAAGTGTGCCACCCTTCAACAATTTGTATCTCTAGCAAACCATCCTACATATGTCTAGACAGTAAAAACACAGGGCTGGGGTAAAATGACAGAGCTTTAGAAGACTATCAAGCTTTTAGACAGAGATTATATGAGTTTTCTCTTTCAAACAACAAGAATGTCAAAACCCCCTCACTGAGTGTGCTTCTTTGTTTTAGTAGTGTGGAAATGTTTGGATGACAGTGTGAAAGGTTCCTCTTCAGAATTAGGTCTGTATTTCTGCAACGAAAATCTCCTTTTAATCAAAACACTGCTTTTTACAGGAAAACCTCTGCCCTTCGATCGATTTGAAGATGAAACAAACTGGTTCTCAACCTCAAAACCCCGTATCTCTATATGTGCTCTTTGAATGACAAATTCGGCCTTTTATCATATTGCAATACTTCAGCTCACTGTGTAGAAAAGACTGCTTTTGCTTTTAACTATAATGACAAGGTCCGGGGTTTTAAACTTTCTTTTCCTTTATCAAAACCTTGAAATTGATGAGGGAATATATAAAAATACCTCGAATTTTGATGAACACCTGTTTGAAGGGCCGAAGAATCGCTGAAGACTTTGGACACCTGCGCGGCACCCTTTGAAGAAAACACGTCGCGCAGAAAGTACTTGTCGGGTCAGCCTGTCGGGTGGTCGGGCGGCCTTGTACAGGCGCGTCGCGCCAACGTACAGGCACGTCGCGCCGACAAAGGGCCCTGTGTAAATTTCCGCCCAGGCACGTCGCGCAGAAACCCAGGCACGTCGCGCAGTGCAAAAAGGGTGCAGACTGTGTGATTTCGACCAGAAACGCCTTGTTTTGGTGCTAGGGAGGCACGGGGTCTGGTTTCAGCTTTGAAATTGACAATATTTCCCTCACCTTATTCTTTTATATCAATTCGAAACAAGTCTTAACGGTCTTAAACTTTGGAAAATGAATGTTGGATTTTGACTCTGTTTTGTTTTTAAAACAATGGGCTTGTCATTTTAATATATAAACCCGAACATTGGCTCCCACCCCGAGCTTTTAAACCTAAACACCTCAACAAATTCTTCATCACCTCTGCCACTGCGTTATAAAACTGCTAATGAAATACCTGAACACTGATTTTTTGCTGAGAGGACAGGATTCTGTAAACCTGTTTTGACATTCTTTGGTCTTTTGACTGCTTTCTCCAATCTTTAAATACAAAAGGTGCCAAGTTTACTGACCTAACTTGGATTTGGTTATGGTTTCTCAATTTCAAAAGGCGCCTCCTTTTTGTTTTAAATAACTTCCTGCCTGAAGGTACATTACTCATGATATATCTGTCTCTTGACTGGTGAGAGAGATGCATTTGCCCCAAACTCAAAAACTGACAATTTATCAAACAACTTCTTTGTCTATTTATAGCATTGTATACCTGTTCATCATGCATTCTATAGCTCGACTTTGGCCACTGTTTTACTTTCTCAGTGATAATCCAAAGAAAATTAATCAAAATGTGTCAAAGAGCACTTTGACCAACCTTGGCGATTGTAGTGTTATTCAACATGAGATGGCCTGTGTTCTTCCGATGGATTTGATAATTGCTGCTTCCAGGTGATTTACAAGTTTCTCTCTGGACTGTAGCGCCTTCTTTAGGTTGCATTCTTTCACACTATACTTCACTGTTTACTCAAAAGGATCTCCTCCAGACTTCTGGGCAAGGGATAGTGGAGTACTGTTTTAATCATTTCCTTTAAAGAAACTACTCCTTGTGGTATAAATGCATGCATATGTTCAATATTTTCTCTTTTCCACTACAGGTACAGTCTGACAGACAGCTCTTTGAAAAGGGAAATCAATACCTTTGCATCATAAACAGTAACACTTACCTGTGCAATGACTCCTATTCAGTTTTTTGGTATCCTTCCACTGCTTTCTTATATCAATCAGTTTCAGAAACCTGCAATAGCTTTGGCCATCTGCTCATACATGGAGGAGGCTCTTCATCAGGTAAGGTATCTGAAGGCTTTTTGAAAACTCTTTTTGACACAGCCTTTCTCTGAATGTGATGGTGAGTAAACCACTTGAAAAACATCAATCTTAGCATCTTTACTTGCAAGCATTACTGTATTTCAGAAGAAACCCTAGCCACAGTGAAACTGTTTCCCTGTACTGTTCTAAGGGTGACTGAGATATTTATCATTTGGCTTGGTCATCTCATGACAGGTTACTTGACAAAAAATCTTTGTGACTATGAAGGTCAGTGCTTTTTGGAAAACCAAGGACTTTCCTTCTGCCTGTGTAATGGCATTGGTTAACAGCATCTATTCCATTTGATCTTGGACAAAACAGGCTTCTTATGATTCGGATGTTTACTGATGACAGGCCTTTCTAAAGTTCAACAATTTACATGATTTGAAAGCTTCAGATGACCTTTTTTATCAAACCAGACTCTCCTTTCCTTTGAGCTAGCATATTTCAACTATATTCCTGTTATGATCATCAGTCACATTCATAAAACCTGGAGTCCCTGTTTCATTTGTTTCAGTTCAAGTCAAACCTGGATTTTTGCAATCTTTTAAGTCAATACTGGCCCGCGCCCTCTGCTTATGGATGAAGGAGGCGCCCTAACCCTCTGCTTGTAAATGAAGGAGGTTCTGGGCCTTGACAATTTACCAGTTTGATGAGACAGTGGTGACCCTTTTCTTACTGTGATTTTCATGCTGGAAAGAGCTGTAAGGTCCTGATGAGTGACTTTTGTTTTGCAGCTTCATCTTAGGCTCATAATACATTTAGAAGCAGCTGTTCCTCTAACTGTAGATCAAGCATTTAATCCTGAGATGAAGTTATATTTCCTGCCTTTGTAGAAACCATAGAACACTGTGAAAAACCTAATAGTCGGCTTGAGATTGGGGTTTATGCAGTGCTGAGATCTAGGGGATATGAGTGGCGCGACTTAGGGCTGTTTGTCAATTTCATTTGCAAAGTAAGAGGTCAGTCATGGTAGGTCTGTTGCAGATGGAGGTTTTTTGGCTTTTTGATGATTGCCAGGGTGAAATGTCTTCAAGCGCCACTTCCTAACATAGGGGAGACTTTTAAAACAGATGTGGATTTGTCTTTTAAAGCTGAGGGGAAGATCAAGAAGGCTGAAGCTAGATGGGATAGTGACAATGAGGTTTTGATTTCGCCAGGGGTAGACTGAAAAGGTAGAAGGGTGAAAAAAGTTTTAGGAGGGTTTTCTGGATGACATATTGACATAAGGAAATCAGTTTCTAGAAAACTCAGTTGTAGATATAGTCATCACTAACATGTAAAAAATACTGATGGCTAACAGTGGCTCCATTTGGGGAGGGCAGCTCCTCGTCAGGAGGTGTCCAGAATTCAGATTTTTGGCTTATGAAGACCAGTGCCTTATCCATTGGCGCAAAAATTTACCCTTCTTTGATGTTATTTCTGAAAAGTGACAGCATGGTTAACATCAATGATACTTCTACCTACCCCACTATCTTTCCTAACATTTTTTCTTCTCTTTGGCGCATTTGAACTAGCAGCCTTTTGACAATGCATATTTTTCTTTTTTGCAAAATGAAACTATCTATTTCTACTCTTATATCTGCCGGGAGTTCAGATTAAGCTGATGAACTCCTTCATTTCTCTACCTAAACTAGATCGACTGTCAAGATTAAGCAGTTTGACAGGATTTCATTCTCTAATCTACAACATGAAATTCAAAAATGATCAAATCAGGATTAGGCAGTCTGATTTGTCATGCATTTGCGGCATAAAAGACAAGCTTCACACAAATGTTATTCTGCAACAAAGGAAACTAGAGAAGCGGGGTTAAGATGTACAATGTGTTTTTCATCCCTCGCTTCTCTCTTTGGTTCTGTTTTAGGCATGTGGAACCAGAATCTCTCCCTAATCTAAGCTCTGTGATAAGTCAATCTTACACAATGTTGACTATCTTGACACTCACTAACTTATCAGCAAATCAATTTAAACATGCTCAGCTATGATTAGGCTAGATAGCTGAACAAGACATTGAAGAACTAGTAGCGGCATTCAGACTTGCTCGCTTTCCGACAGACTATTTTGGAACATGGGGCCTTTGTTCTATCTTCACTTGCCCTCTTTTCTGCTTTTTACTGTTTTTGACTTTTCTATTTTTTTGAATATTTCAAACAATGGTATGCACAATGACTGAAAGTGTTTCTAACTCAAAAATGAAGCTCCTGACAAAAATAATGTTTCAATGTCCTGCCATTCACAGGACCCCCAAAAATTTCAGTTCCATTAGGTTCTTGCAAGAAGAAAGCATTATTTCCACTGACTGAACTGATGATGTAAGGCCCTTTCCATAAATTTTCAAACTTGCCATGTTTACCTTTATCTTCTCTTCTAGAATCCCATTTTAAAACTTTATCTCCAATCTGAAAGTCATTTTCCTTAGTTCTCCTGTCAAAAATCTGTTTTATTTTGTCTTGTGCTAACTGAGCCCTTTGGTAAACTTCTTCTCTGGTTTGTTCTAAATGGATAGTCTGATTTACTCTCCTTTGCATGTCATTTTCTTCTATTTGGACTTCTTGTAATAGTTTCATTACTGGAACTCCTAGAGAGGTTGGGAAAATGGCGTCTAGACCATAAAATAGCTGGTAAGGAGACATACCTATGGATTTTTTGGTGGTTAATCGATCAGCCCATAAGGCGTGTACTAATTTCCCATGCCATGCTTTTTGATTTTGTTCAAGAAGTTTTTTGATAATGTTGACTAGGCTTTTGTTAGAAGACTCGGCTAAACCATTACCTTGAGGGTAATAGGCTGTGGAATGTCCTAACGAAATATGATATTTGTGATAGAAGTCTATCATTTTCTTGGAGGAGAAGGCGGCGGCGTTATCCGTAATGATCTTCCTGGGACAGCCAAATCTAGATAGGATATTGTTTTCTAGGAATGAAATGATGACTGAATCAGTAGCATTCCGGGAAGGTATGGCTTCTATCCATTTGGTAAAGTAATCAGTGGCTGTGAGAATCCATTTATGTTGGGCAGATGAGGAGGGATGAATTTCTCCAATGAAATCTAAACCCCATTGCTGGAAGGGTCCTTCTACTATAATGGGATGTAAGGGCAAAGGTAAAAGCTTTTTCTTGCCATCAAAAATTTGACATTTATGGCATGTCATAACTAGTTTGTGAGTGTCGGGGAACAAGGTAGGCCAATAATAACCGGCTCTAAGGATTTTGTTTGCAGTGGTTTTCCAGTAGAGATGGCCTCCACATTCACCTTCGTGCATTTCGTGCATAATTTTCTCTGCATCAGACTCAAGCAAACATTTAAGCAGCATACCAGTGGGATTTTTCCAATACAAGAAAACTATCTATAATGCAAAACTTTAAATATTTTTGTTTGAGGAATCTTGCTTTTGTTTTTGATAAAGTCGGAGGAGCATTCATATAAGTTAATACATAAAGAATGTCTGCATACCAAGGTGAATCCAAAAATATTTGACTGATAGGGGGAAGTGTGCACTCTTCCTGTTCTTCTAAGGTATCGACAAAATTTATATCTAAAGCTTGGAGGTTGGTTTCAGCCATTAGTCTTGCAAGTCCTTGTCCTTTAACTAATTTGGTAGGCCGGATTTCTAAGTCATATTCTAGGATGATAGCAATCCACTTTCCCCTTTTACCATTAGGATCTTGGTTAAGAATGTCCTTGACAACAGTATTAGGAACAAAAGCTATGACATGAGAATGCAAGATGTAAACTCGGAAATCCTTTAGTGCTTTTACCAATGCGAATGCCTGTTTCTCCATGATGTTATATTTCAAGGGAGCATCTCTTAGGGACTTGCTAAAAAAGGCAATGGGTTGCTCTTGCCTAGCTGCATTCTTTTGCAACAACACCGCAGCTATTGTATGTTCTGAGGCAAATGAAAAAATGTAAAAATCTTTGGTAAAGTCAGGGCTTATTAATACAGGTGTTTCAGTTAAGGCCCTTTTAATTAGTTCAAAAGATTTTTTGGCTTCTAAAGTCGATTTAACCCCGACCTCCTTTCTTAACATATTTGTGATCTCTTTCAGGAGCTCAGCAAGGTTTGGGATGAATCTTCTCAAGAAATTTATCTCGCCGATAAAGGACTGTAATTCCTTAATGTTTCTGGGGTGACTTATCTGTAGGATTCCTTCGATTCTTTGGGGGTCTATTTTGATTCCTTCTTCCGAAATAATGTGACCTAGGAGTTTCCCTTCTTCTAGACCGAAGAGTGTTTTCTTGGGGTTTAGGGATAACCCATACTTTCTGCATTTGTTGAAAACTTTTCTCAAGTGTACTAAGTGTTCTTCATCTGATTTAGAATATACTGTTATATCGTCAAGATATATGACTATAAAAACACCTATGTCTTCTGAGAAAGCTATATCCATGGCTCTTTGAAATGTAGCGCCAGCATTCATCAGTCCGAAAGGCATTTTAACGTACATGAAAGTGCCCCAAGGGGTGGTGAAAGATGTCTTATGTTGATCGGTAGGATAAACCAATACTTGGTTATAACCCGAAAAACCATCAAGCAACGAGATTCTTTTGGCGCCTACGACCTTCTGAAGTATGTGGTCCATTTTGGGCAGAGGGTAGTTATCTTTCAGACATGCCCTATTCAAGTTTCGGAAATCTATGCAAAGTCTGATTTCACCGGTCTTTTTTCTAACTGATACTAAATTTGAGACCCACTCAGAGTATCGGAGAGATACTATTATCCCGGCATCATACATCTTTTTAATTTCCTTTTCAACCAATGGGAGTAATACTGGGTTTATCCTTCTTAACTTCTGTTTAAAAGGTTTTTGGTTTTCTTTAAGGGGAATTTTATGTTGGATGATGCTGGTATCATATGATTTCAAATCTTGGTACCCCCAGGCAAACACATATTTAAATTCTTTGAATAGATTTATGTACCTATGTTTTATGTTAGGTGGGAGGGTTTTGGATAGTTTAATGTTTTTTGGCTCTTCTGGGCTTCCTATGTTGTACTCCTCTATGTCATCTTCTATAGTTTCCATTTTAGGCTTTTTGGCCACATCATTAAAGTCAAACAATTCTTCTAAAGGTGCGAGCCCTCTGGGTATGGTGTCATTCTCACAGTGTAAGACTTCGAGTTCTCTTTGGTCAATGTCTTCTTCTATCTCTCTATCACATGAATGGTCTACCAGGTTTAGATTTGTCCACAAAGGTAGATTTAATTCTTGATCTTGACTTAGGCTGGGTTTCCTTTCTTCATCTCCTGAGTCTTTTTTGGTTATTTCAAACTCATTCCTAGATTGGAGGAAATCATCAATTTGATCATCATCTTGGAACACTTGCCAATGGTCAAGATTATCTGGTATAGTAGGGCGGTGCTTCACTTGGATGTCATATTGCTCACTCATACATGGTATTTGGCTAGTGCTTGCAGCAAAGGCGAGCTCATTTGCCAGACTATTTTGAATCCTAGGGATATAGGTGAGTTCATATTTTTCAAAAGTTTTAAGGATATCTAAAGCTGCATTCCTATATTCTCTCAGTCTTGGGTTCCTGGATGAATATTCACCTTTGATTTGCCTGATTACAAGCTCTGAGTCTCCTTGAGCTGTTATTATATTGGCGCCTAAGTCTCTAAGCATGTGTAGACCAATGAGAAGGGCTTCATATTCCGCAATGTTATTTGTACATTGGAATTCTAATCTGAAAGAATGACCTTCTTTAGTATTGTGTATCCAGATGCCTGCTCCTGAACCTGTCTTGCCACAAGAACCATCAAAGCTTATACTCCAAAGAGTTTCTTTTTCATACATGATACTAAGCTGTTTCTCAGGTTTCTTGGGACTTTGGTCATCAATTTCTTCATTCAGTAATGGTTTGGACATGTCTTCATTTTCTTTTATCTGCTTGTTCATATCATCTTCATTGTATAAGATAAAAGAATCTAAATTGGAATGAATGGAATAGATGGGGGTATTGTTTGGCTTATCTCTGTTGCTAACCATGTATTTCATGCGAGCCTCTCGGTATAACCTCCTAGTTTGATTGAAAACTGGGATAGTAGCGAATGACATATCCATTTGAAGGCTGCCTTGTATTTTGGCAGCCCATGCTCTTGATAACAGCATTCCATACTTGGGTGTGATGTCGGCCACTACTACATCCATGACTAAGTTTTTGGCTGGTAGTTGTGTTAGGGAAAAATCTAGATTTTTTATCAGATCTAAACATTTTACCTGACTTGAGTCGAAAGAATACAGGTTTTTGTAAGGTTGAGTCACTTCTAGTCCTAGGTTTTCCATGACTGCTTTAGGCATGAGGTTATGGGAAGCACCAGAATCCAACATGGCATTATGTAATATTTTGTCCCGTATATTTAAGCTCAAATAGAAAGGAGAAATAGTTCCTTCTTGATATTCACCTTCTACTTTAGGGCCAAATAAAAGCTCGGGCTTGTCGTGAGTTAAATTCAAGGTATCTGCCTTACTATCTAGGTCAAAGACTTTGAAGATTTGAGATCTATACCTATCTATAGTTATTAACTCTGTAAGGGGTATGGTAATTTTTATTTTGGAAATTTCCCCTTCGAAGCTAAAAGGAGTAGGTAGCTTAGGCAGATTTGTTTCAGCTTTTTCAGACATAACCTTTTCTATGTTCTTAATTTGCTGACTTTGGCTTGGGACTTCTTTTGATATAGTCACTTTTGGGGTTTCTTTGGAGGTACTAGGGGTGTTTGAGCTGGTACTTGTCTGAATGGCCTTACCTTTGTTTTGGTCAGTCCCTTTGGCCTCAATTTTATCATTTCCTACTGCTTTCTTGAGGATGGTACTAGGGACTTTAGAAGTATCTGAGTTACCTTTCTTGACATTGTTTTGGTTTCTTTTACTTCTAAGGTCATATTTCCTGTGAGATTCTATAATGGCATTCTGAAAATCTATGGCAGGGTCGTCAAGATCTTCATAATTGGTCTCATCTTGATCAGGCGAAAAGAAGGCTTGTTCTTCTTCTGTGAGGTACACCTCATTCTCACTATCAGACCCTATGAGGTTTAGATGACTTTCATCAAAAGGTTCTGTATCTCTATCATCCTCTTCCACATAGTTTTCATTGAATGGTGGCCTGATCTGTTGGTCATTTTCCCTTGGTCTGTTTTGGGGCTGTTCCCTCCTAAAGTTTTGGTTTCAGTTTCTGATTGGAGGGTTTGGCTGGTTTTCCCTAACAGGAGCCTTTTAATTGATCTTTTCCCACATTTTGGCCATGGATTTGACCAAGTCATCTATTCTAGGATCTAGGGAAGGTGATGAAGTGGAGACCTCATCTCTATATGTGACCTTTCTTTCTGATCTAGTTCTAGCCCTTTTTTTAGCTAAGTTGGCATCTGCTTTTATAGCTATTTGTTGCATTTCCTCCAAGGTAGGGGGATCCTTATCTCTCAGATGATATGTCATGTCCGGATCAAAACCCTCGGGAAATTTTGCCAAAGCTAAACCAAGTGGAGGTTTGAAATGAGGTGGGAGGGAGTTATATACACTGTTGAACCTAGTACAGTAAGCTTGGACACTTTCCCCATTTTCCCATTTTAGATTGTTATATTCTGACAGGATTTGAATGGGGTTTCTTCGGATTTCCCACCTATTTCTGAAAACTTGATGTAGTTCTGGGATATCATGGATACTGTTTGGAGCTAAGCTTTTGAACCATGCTTTGGGTTCACCACCAAGACTTTGAGCGAATATTCTCATTCTGACAGTCTCGTCTTGTACCTCTAGGTATTCATAAGCATCAGTCATTCTACTTATATGCTGTTGAGGTGTGGTGGTGTCTTCTCCGGTAAAGTGTGGGATCTTGTCTTGATATTTGTTTGGGAGAGGAGCTAAAGGTGGTGGCAGCACCAAAGGTGCGTACCAGGCTGCCATGACTGGAGCTAATGGATGATATACAAGATGAGGACTGGTAGGCTGAAATGAAGTGGTTTGAACAGTGGTGGTTTGACCAGGTGTAGCGGATGAACTTGGACTAGTGATCTGGTTTTGAGCAGATCTGGGATGATAGGAGCCAAATTGATAAAGAAGATGGAAATCAGGAGGAGTGGTGGGTGAAGCTTCTCTAATAGGACTCTGTGGTGGGTTTAGGGGTTCAAGATCGTCGAAGTTTATCTTACTATATGATTTACTTCGGGGAAGAGCTTGTGATGACTCTAGTTCCGAAGGTGAATCTAGAAGGATAGTGCGATGTTTAGGTACAGATCTTGTTCTATGGGTGAATCTACCAGAAGTTAGATGATCAGTTTCGGAAGCTTGCCACAGAATCTTCTCTGGGTCATCTACTATGATAGGGGGATTTGGGTCTGGATGAGATCTGGTATTGATTCTTCGTGAAGCCATATTTTAGATCCAGAGTTTAGAGAGAATGGTATTGGTGAATGTTCTGGATGAATGGTTTTTCTAAAGTTTTACTAAGGTGAAGGATGGTCAAAAGTAAAGGGATGGATTAGTGGAGTCGCCAGGTGAAAAATAGGTTGTTCTTATGAAGATAGCTATGGTCCACCAACAATAACTATTCTGAGAATGTGTTTGGATTTTCTGAGTTTTATGTGCAGCCTATGGTTTGTTAAAGTATCCTAGACTTGTGTCAACACTTTGCTAGGGTGATGAGAACAAAAAGAGTTTACTCTAAAAAATGAGTCTATGGACTGCTTGCTTGTTTATGGTACCTAAAGGACCAAAGAGTCTATAAGATTTTGCTGGACTATTATGTACTCAGTGTCTTACCATCTCCCGCTATGTTAGTGAGTGATGGGAAAGGTCTATCGGATAGTAGCCTAGATTTTGGTGAAATAGTAAGGCTTACTAGAAGTTAGTGGAGTCGCCAGGTGGAAAATCAGTTGGTTTGATATATACTTGTATGGTCCACCACCAGTAATGTCAAAAGCCAATCTAAGGGAGTTTTTTGTGGTTTTTTCTGAGTTTTATGTGCAGCCTAGGATGTAAGAGTGTTATAAACCTGATTCATCACTTTGCTAAGATGGTGAAACATAGAGTTTGCACTAAATGATTCTAGAGGCTGATGGTTTAATTTAAAAGTTAAAGGACTAAGGAGCCTATAAAAGTTTGCTAAACTGTCATGTGCTCAATAAGTCCCACCGTGATCGCCATTATGTTAGGGAGCGGTGGGATAAGTCAATCAAACAGTATTCTTAAAAATAAGGGACTTCTAGAGTTCTAAGGTGTCCTTAGATTGTCACTAACTCAAAGTCCCACCGTGATCGCCATTATGTTAGTGAGCGGTGGGATAAGTCAATCAGCTAGTAATCTCAAAAAGTCTCTAAAGATGAGGGAAACTAAGTTTTTAAACACTCAGAGTCCCACCGTGATCACCATTATGTTAGGGTCCCGTGATTTGGCCGATTGGCTAGCCAAATGACGATGTAACATCAAACCAAGCTTTGGAGCCCAAGGACCTAGCCTTCCTGGACTCAGAGAGGGCTCTCTCTATAAGTGTAAAAGATGTCGGTGTGTTTACTTGCGATTTCCTGATATTAGGCTAGTTATAAAGTGTGTTTTTGGTTTTTTTAGTTTTTAAGTTTTTGAGGGATGAAACTGATCAAATACATAAACTGGATAACAAGATGTAGATAAATTGGGCTATGGGGTCAAACAGGTCAAGGAAGCTATGAAGTGATGATGTAAAGCTGTTGTAGGGCCGATTTGATTCACGGTAGAAGGGATCTTTGGGCAAAATGGATTAAATGGACAACAAGTTGGTGAAAGACAAGGGATTTCAAGTGTAACTAGTTAATAGCAGACATGAACATGTAATAGCAAGCCATTAATCATGCTAAGTATAACTATAAGCTAATTAATACATAGAAATCAAACATTCTAGCCATACATAGAGGTAATAAGACCCTCTAACTTCGGGAAAAGGTTATCAGACTTTGGGGAAAACACATGAGACAAACTAACAACTCATAAACTATGCCGGAACGCCTAAACATAGTCTCTAAGTCATTGGGCACTTGGACAAATAAGTTTTCATAGTTTTAGGCAAAGGGCTAGATCGGGACTAGGCCTCCTTGGTTCAACAAGATGATCAACAAATCAGTCAAAGAGAAAGTTTTATGGAAAGAACTATGGGCAGCTGATAGGTAGGTAGGGCAAACCATACATCCTACTCAACATACATAGAAATTATGAATAAAACTTAGCAACAATACCTTAAGTTACTAAAGAGCAGCTAAGAATTCTTTAGCATAACTAAGGGAGAAGAAAACATCAAGCTATGAAGATTTAGGGATTTTGAGGTGCCTCCATGGGCATATCTCAAAATCAATCTCTACTGATCTATAGCAGCAAGAAATATGGATTATGAATGAAAACTAGAAGACAAAAACATATCAAGAAACACTATACCATTCTACCATGTCAAGGAATCCATCAGCAATCCTTCATCATTCCTCAAAAGCATCCAAGAGGCAGTCCAAAAATCATAACTCAAGTGTATTCTTCAAAGCTCATATGACCAATGTATTAATTCTTCTCTCAAGTTCAGCCTCCGATTTACAATGAGAACCATGGAATAAATAGGCTTGAGGAAGGAAAACCTCATGGAGCAACTAGCTATCCCATTGGCCAAGTCAAAATATCTAAACTTGTCCTTGAGGCTTTGCAAAGCCCAAGGCACAAATATCCCATAAAATATCTAAAAAACTGCTAAAAACGGAAATTATATTGACTTTACATGATTTCCCAATGATAAAAATAGCTTAACGCACATTTGGGAAAAGCAGATTTTTGGAGTTCAAAAATTACAAAAATACTTCATATTTATGCCTGAAAAAGGTCCCCTGACTTGCTGGAGGCAAATGGCAGCCTTCCCGGTGTCGAAATGAGGCTCATGATGGCTCGTTGGAAAGCTCTCTGTGTCTGCTTTCCGACGCAAGTGGAATCACCTCAATCTGATCTCTGAAAGTCCCTCAAAACTGTACCTGTGTGCAAAAACCCAGAAAATAGCAGGCTGCTGATATGGCGGGTAGAATGTGCAAAAAGAGGGTGTTTTTCGCCAATTGGAGGGGGCGAATGATCTTCAAATGCCCTGAAAATCGCTGGAGACCTGCTCATGGAATTATGTCATCCATCGGTATCATTCTCTTCCCTTGACGACTCATCAAACTGAAATGGCGAATTTATGAGTTTTTGGCCAAAAACCCAAAAAATGCCAAAAAACAAAAAGTTGCCGAAACAGGCCCAAAATTGGCATGCATGACCTTCAAGGGTCCATAGAAACATGCTCTGAAGCTGAGGCCAAAATATCAAGGGCTGATATGCTTTTCCCTTCCTTCCGTGCTAGGCGTCTCTCCTTCAACTTCTTCAATTTCTCTTGTGCTACCTTTAATTTTCGCCTGGCAAACTGATTTAGCTTCTGAAAGTGAAGAGTCCTCTTTCTCTGTAGCTCAAGATCCCTGTTCACCTTCTCAAGCTTGGTTTCCAAATGCTGGTTAGCTCTCTCAAGCCATGCTTCTTTGTTTTCTTCAATTTCTTGCTCAAAGAGGGCAGTGAGAGGAAAGGCTTCGAAATGAGCTTTTTCTTCTGCTCTCTGTTTCTCCAAGGCTCTTCTAAGCCCTATGGTCCTAGGCCTCTTTCGCCTAGGCTGGTCTTCCTCCTCTTCATCATCAAACTCGCCAATGAGCTCTTCAATTCTTACTTGCGCCTTTTCTACCTCTTTCTTATACTTGATCGCCCTTGCCTCATGGATAGCTGCATGAAACTTCATTTGTTTGTTTTCAACCTCCAAGAAATGGTTGAAATTCCTCGCCCTTTGAAGATCTTCTTGTAACACCTCAATTTGCCCTTCTTTGTGAATGAGGAGGTTTTCAAGGATGCGGGCCTCATTATCACTGTCATCGCTTGGGATAGGGATGACAGCTGATTTACCTCCATGCTTGGCACTTTCTCCAACTGCACTTTTGCCTTTGAAGGCCAATCTAGTGCTTTTTCTCCTTGGCAAGCTAGAAGTTGTCTTTTTGGGCAATTTCCTCTTTTTAGGAACAGTTTTGGTCACTGTCAAGGAGGCAGCTTCAGCTTGCTGTCCTTCCTCAACATCCTGTCCAGTTTGTGGCTCAAAAGGCGCTTCAATTGTTTGCTCAACTTGCTGCTCTTCAATTTCTGTCTGCTGCTGTCCCTCTTCTTGTACCTGCTGCTGTTCATCAACCTGTAGCTGCTGCTGATCTTCAAACTCTAGTTGCTGTTGTTCACTAATCTCCAACTGCTGTTGTCCCTCAATATCTAGCTGATGCTGTTCACTGCCTTCTTTTTCTCCCTGTGGTTCACTGCCCTCTCCTTCTCCCTGTTGACTTGGCTGCCCAGTGGTCATCTTGAGTTTTTTAGGGGTAGGCCTACTAGACAAAGGCACTGGGCGATGGACAGGCTGAGTAGGAGACACATGAACAGGAGGGACAGTGGCGAAATATGCATGGCTAATGAATGAATCCCATGAAACCCCTTTTTTCTCCAGCTGGTGTAAGAAGATAATCTTGATCAAGGAATGATGAAAGAGAGAAGGGATTTGTTGAGGTGGAGCCTTCTTTTGGACAGTAGCTGCCATTTTCTCTATGCTTTTGGACAAAAAGTATGGAAGGTTTAATTGCCTGCTTCTGGTAAAATGCATCAACAATCGGACATGATAGGCATAAATTTGGTTAAACCTCCCTTCACAAGTGAAATATATCATTATGGCTTTCATCAGCGGAGCATAACTGTCAAGAAGATAGGAAAAAGGGAAAATAGCAGTGATGGTTTCCCTATGTTCAGGCTTGATGAAAGGTTTATAATCCTCTAGATCAAGATGCGCTTGTTTAAACCACTTTTCACCATGATACGGGATCTTGGTAGCCTTGGATACATACCTTGGGGAGATTTTGAAATCAAGACCCACTAACTGGAAGTGTTTGTCCTTGAATCTCAAAGCGCACAAATGTGTAAGTGGCAAAAAACTCTTGACTTCTTCTATCCTCTGGCAGAAATCAAGACAGCCTACTTCATGGAAATTGAAAAGCACTGATGGGTGAGCATTGATTTCTTCTATGGAGATAGGCTCATATCTCTTATGTGGACTGCTCCTGTGATCTTTCTTTGGAGGCATTCTGACTTGAACAAGCTTTGGAAGAGGCAAACTGCCTTCACTGTATGAAAAATGTTCTGCTGGATTGAAACTAGTCACTAGACTGTTTGGACAGTTTAGACAATATGGTTTGGATGAAATGACACAATTTTTCTTTGAATAAACCCCCTCTGCACTCTTTAAAAAAAACAGCCCTTCACCTCTGGATGCACTTCAGCCAGGCAAACTCTTTAATATAGTATCCTGTGTAAAGATGAGACAAACTCCTGTGTCAATTTCCTGTGCACAGTTTTGAAAAACTACTCCTGGTGAGTTTGTCAGAGGTCAATCAATCATAGCTACATCTCTGTCTTCAATATAAAACTGTAATCATCAACCACCTGTCCTTTAGAAGTAGCCCTATTCACCTTCAGAACATCTCTGTCAACAAATCTTCAACATGATACAATATGGTTTCTAGAAAAGGCAGACCCAAGTTAGATGTAAAATCAATGCACAATGCTTTAGGAAACACACTCTTTCACCTGTGAAGTTTAAGAAATCAAACACCACTTTTGTATCTCTGCCTTCAAAGTTAAATTCCCATCAACGAACTCTGCCCTTCAGTGTACAGTTCATCCTTAGAATCTCTTTGTCAATCAACTTTTCAAAATGATACAATATGGTGAAAAAGAGGGCAGACCTAGGTTAGATGAAAAAATCAATACCCAGTGCTTTATGAAGGACACTTTTTCTTGTGAAGTTAAAAGATCAACCATCACCTGTGTACCTCTGCCTCCAATGTTTAAATTTAACCACCAACAACTCTGTCCTTTAATATGCTTGTTCACCTTTGGAAACTCTTTGCCAACATACTTACAGTAGTGAAAAATACAGTGAAAAAGGGGGGCAATTTGCTAAAAGGTGTGCTTTGTGAGAAAATGCCAACAGTCACTCTGTTCTTGAAATCTTTGATGTCAACCAACACACCAAAACTCCTTGCTCAAGGAGGCTTTCAACCATTAAAACCTTACCCTGTATAAGTGTGCCACCCTTCAACAATTTGTATCTCTAGCAAACCATCCTACATATGTCTAGACAGTAAAAACACAGGGTTGGGGTAGAATGACAGAGCTTTAGAAGACTATCAAGCTTTTAGACAGAGATTATATGAGTTTTCTCTTTCAAACAACAAGAATGTCAAAACCCCCTCACTGAGTGCGCTTCACTGTTTTAGTAGTGTGGAAATGTTTGGATGACAGTGTGAAAGGTTCCTCTTCAAAATTAGGTCTGTATTTCTGCAACGAAAATCTCCTTTTAATCAAAACACTGCTTTTTACAGGAAAACCTCTGCCCTTCGATTGATTTGAAGATGAAACAAACTGGCCCTCAACCTCAAAACCCCGTATCTCTATATGTGCTCTTTGAATGACAAATTCGTCCTTTTATCATATTGCAAAACTTCAGCTCACTGTGTAGAAATGACTGCTTTTGCTTTTAACTATAATGACAAGGTCCGGGGTTTTAAACCTTCTTGTCCTTTATCAAAACCTTGAAATTGATGGGGAACATATGAAAATACCTCGAATTTTGATGAACACCTGTTTGAAGGGCTGAAGAATCGCTGAAGACTTTGGACACTTGCGCGGCACCCTATGAAGAAAACACGTCGCGCAGAAAGTACTTGTCGGGTCGGCCTGTCGGGTGGTCGGGCGGCCTGTACAGGCGCGTCGCGCCAACGTACAGGCACGTCGCGCCAACAAAGGAGACAGTGTAAAAATCGCGCCAGGCGCGTCGCGCAAAAACCCAGGCGCGTCGCTCGGCTTCAAACGATGCTCAACTTTGCAAATTGACCCGAAAATTGCTGCTTTGGTGCAAGGGAGGCACGGGATCCGGTTTTCAGTTTTGAAATTGAAAATATCTCCCTCAACCTTATTCTTTTATATCAATTCAAAACAAGTCTTAACGGTCTTAAACTTTGGAAAATGAATGTTGGTTTTTGAATCTGTTTTGTTTTAAAACAGTGGGTTTGTCATTTTAATATATAAACCCGAACATTGGCTCTGACCCCGAGCTTTTATACCTAAACAACTCAACAAATTCTTCATCACCTCTGCCACTGAGTTATAAAACTGCCAATGAAATACCTGAACATCGCTTTGTTGCCGAGAGGACAGATTCGTAAACTCGTTTTTGACAATTACTTATCGAGCGATCGCTTTCTCCAATCTTTAAATACAAAAGGTGCCAAGTTTACTGACCTAACTTGGATTTGGTTATGGTTTCTCAATTTCAAAAGGCGCCTCCTTTTTGTTTCAAATAACTTCCTGCCTGAAGGTACATTACTCATGATATATCTGTCTTTTGAATGGTGGGAGAAATGCATTTGCCTCAAACTCAAAAACTGACCATTTATCAAACTACCTCTTTGTCTATTTATAGCATTGTATACCTGTTCATCATGCATTCTATAGCTCAACTTTGGCCACTGTTTTACTTTCTCAATGATAATCCAAAGAAAATTAATCAGAATGTGTCAAAGAGCACTTTGACCAACCTTGGCGATTGTTGTGTTATTCAACATGAGATGGCCTGTGTTCTTCCGATGGATTTGATAATTGCTGCTTCCAGGTGATTCACAAGTTTTTCTCGGGACTGTAAATGCTAGCGCCTTCTTTAGGTTGCATTCTTTCACACTATACTTCACTGTTTACTTAAAAGGATCTCCTTCAGACTTCTGGGCAAGGGATAGTGGAGTACTGTTTTAACCATTTCCTTTAAAGAAACTGCTCCATGTGGTATAAATGCATGCATATGTTCAATATTTTCTCTTTTCCTCTACAGGTATTGTCTGACAGACAGCTCTTTGAAGAGGGAAATCAATACCTTTGCATCATAAACAGTAACACTTACCTGTGCAATGACTCCTATTCGGTTTTTTGGTATCCTTCCATTGCTTTCTTATATCAATCAGTTTCAGCAACCTGCAATAGCTTTGGCCATCTGCTCATACATGGAGGAGGCTCTTCATCAGGTAAGGTATCTGAAGGCTTTTTGACCACTATGTTTGACACAGCCTTTCTCTGAATGTGATGGTGAGTAAATCACTTGAAAAAATCAATCTTAGCATTTTTACTTGCAAGCACATCGTATTTCGAAGAAACCCCAGCCAGTAACATTGTCTCCCCGCACCGTTCTAAGGGTGACCTAGGATATTTATCATTGGCTTGGTCATCGATGATAGTTACTTGACAAAATTCCCGTGACTATGAATAAGTGGCTTTTGAAAACCAAGGACTTTCCTTCTCGCCCGTGTAATTGTGGCAGTGCTTGTCAAAAGAGATCTATTCCATTTGGATCTTAAAAAAAACAGGCTTTCTATGATTGGGATGCTGTATCGATGCCATGGTGCCTTTCTAAAGTTAAACAATTTACATGATTTGAAAGCTTCTGGGATGACCTTCTTTTTCAAACGTACCTCCTTTCCTTTGAGTTAGCATATTTCAACTATATTCCTGTTTATGATTATCAGTCATATTCATAAAACCTGGAGTCCGTGTTTCATTTGTTTCAGTTCAAGTCAAACCTGGACTTTTGCAATCTTCTAAGTCAATGAGCCTCTGCCCACGCTCGATCGACAATCTGAGGGGAGGCGCCCTAACCCTCTCGCTTTGTGAAATGAAGGAGGTTCGTGGGCTCACAATTTACCGCCATTTCAGATGGGTGACCCTTTTCCTTACCGTGATTTTCATGGCCGGGGAGAGCTCAAGGTCTCACATATCTTTTGTTTGTGCTCTTCTGATTCTAGGCTCATAATACATTTAGCGCCTGCTCCTCTAACCTGACTGCTAATAATCCCCAGATTAAAGTTATATTTCCTACCTTTGTAGAATCCATAGAGAACACCTAGAAACCAATAGAAGCCTTTGAGATTGGGCTTAGTGTCAGATTCAGGGATGTGAGTGGCGCGACTTAGAGCTGCTTGTCAATTTAATTTGCAAAGTAGGAGGTCAGTCATGGTAGGTCTGTTACAGATGGAGGCTTTTTGGCTTTTTGATGATTGCCAAGGGTGAAATGTCTTAAAACGCCACTTCCTAACATAGGGGAGACTTTTGAAACAGATTTGGATTTGTTTTTGTGTCTGACAAGGCACTAACATACTGCTTCCTTAGGATTGATACAGGTTTTGACTATGTTTAACCGAAAGGTAGAAGGGTGAAAAAAGTTTTAGGAGGGTTTTCTGGATGACATATTGACATAAGGAAATCAGTTTCTAGAAAACTCAGCTGTAGATATAGTCATCACTAACATGTAAAAAATACTGATGGCTAACAAAGCTCATAAAACCATTTATTTCTCTTAAACACATCAAGTCCCAACTCTTTACAATGAATCCTTATGTATTATATAAAAAATGAGGAGAGGAGAGCCCACTAGACCATCTAGAAGCCTATTGGCCAAAGAGAAATATCCTAACTTGTCCTTGAGGCTTTGCAAAGCCCAAGGCACAAAAATATCTAAATAAATATCTTTTCTGACTATAAATGGAAATAAAATTGACTTTTAGGCTTGAAATGCCTAATAAAACTTGCCAAACGCACATTCTGCCTAGTCACACACAAGAGCAAAGCACATTGTGTGAAAATTTTGAAAACTTGCTAGGAGCGCAGTGCAAAAATAGGCCTTTTTGCAGCATAGTTTTGGAGGCCTTCCCGATGTCAAAAAAGGCTCCGAAATGGCTCGTTGGAAAGCCTTGGAAGTCTAATTTCTAGATCTATATTTATTTTTTCAATATGACCTCAGAAATTTTTCCAAAAAGTGGAAAAATACAAGACTACCAGGAGCGCAACACATACTCAAAAAAGTGGACAGAAAGGTGAAAAAATGAGTGTTTGTGACCCTTTTGAGGGGTCAAAACAACTCCAATTGAGCTGAAAATTGGTGAGAATACTCCTATTGTGATGGAGAATCCAAAAATGTAAGTTTCTCCTCCTAAAGATGCTCTGGGAAAAAGCGCAACACAGGGTGTGATGTGCTCCTAGGCTCAAAATTTGCAAAAAACAAAAAGTTGTCCAATTTGACTCAAAATTTGTGGAGAGACCCCTCAACAGGTTTTGTAAACCTGTAGAGAAACTTGGGCCAAAATTCCAAGCCTAGCTTGTTCTTTCTCATCATTTTGTGTCGGGCCCTCATTTTGGGCAGTTTTGAGCTTTTTTCTTGCAAAGTGATCTCTCTGTTTATAGTGCTCAGTCATTCTCTTTTACAAGCTCAAATCTTTGTTGGCCTTCTCTAGTTTCACCTATAGATGTATGTTGGCTCTCTCAAGCCATGATTCCTTGTAATGCCCAATTTCCATGGCAATGAGTTCAGTGAGGGCAATTTTTTGTGCTTGGGCTGATTCTTGCTCTCTCTGTTTTTCCAATGCTTTACTAAGACCCATAGTCTTAGGTCTCTTTCTAGTTTGGCCCTCTTCACCACTATCCTCCTCATAAGTTCCCATGTATTCCTCTAAATGCACTGGTGACCTTTGAGCCTATCTATGATATTTGAGCACCCTTGCTTCATAGATAGCCAGCTGGCCACTCATTTTCTTATTCTGCATCTGTAAAAAGTGAATGAGATCCTTAGAGATTTCTAACTCAAATTCCAAGTCTTTGATCTGTGCATTTAGGTCTTGTAGAAGAGAGTTTATTATCCTTGTCTCATTTTCCTCATCACTATCTATGTGAATGAGCTCACATTATCTTTCTTCTTCATGATCATCCTCTTCCTCTTTCACTGGTTGTTTACCTTTGTATTTCATTAGAGTTGAGGAGGAGTGCATGGCCTCTTGCCCTTTGGAGGCAGCAAACACGTGCCTCTCTCCTCTTTGATAGGTAATGGCGAAAGGTGTAATAAGTTTCACTTTCAAAGCTTGATCACTAGTGACCCTGGGACTTTTTTTCTCTTCATGGATGATCTCTGTGTGTGCATCTTCCTTATCTTGCTCTTGGCTGCCCTTTTGATCAGCACCTTCACTATCCTGTGTGTCATCATCACTGTGAAGATCATTATGATTTCCCTCCTCTATTTTCACAATGTTAGAGGCGCCTTGATCTTTGTTAAGCACATATTCATTTGCATGATTGTCCACTTCCTCATCTTTTGACCCACTATATTCACTGTCAAGTTGATCCTTCATATCATTGTTTGCATCCTTTGTAGAGTCACTGTCTTGGGTACCTTCATTAGTTTTCCCATCACTATGAGGGTCCTTTCTTTCTTCACTAGGTGAGTTCCTTTAGCTGATATCTCCTTCACTTCCCTGCTCATTATCATCATTATTTAGCCCTTTTTCATCATTTTCTTTCCCATGGAAAAAAACTTGAAACTTTGTTTCTTGGCTGTCTTTGCCATTCTTGTCACTGCCATCTTTGTTTTCTTCATTGCCTTCATATGCATCCTCCCCACTGTCTTCATATGTGTTTTCAGTGTTATTTTCTTCATCATAAGACTCATTGTTTTGGCTCTCTTGCTCATTATGAGGCTCATTAGTTTCAACTCTATTTTCTTTTTCATCAACACACTCAAATTTGTCACTGCCTTTATTAATTTCTTCTTGGCTATCTCCCTCTCTGCCACCTTCCTCTTCTTCACTTTTCTCTTCATTTTCATCATTATTTCCCTCACTGTTTTCTTCTTTTTCATCACTACTTTCTTCTTTTCCATCACTACTTTATTCTTGGCCATCACTTCTTTCTTCATGGCCATCATTGCTTTCTTCATGGCCCTCGCTGTCTTCTTCATTTTCTGATTTCTTAGGGGAAGGTGAATGAGGAAGTTTTATTTGAGGGAATGATTCATGTGAAGAATATGAACCAAGGTCAGTCGAAGGTGATGGAGGTGTGTGAGGAGGATTTTGAGATGACGATGGAAGACTTTGTAGAGGAGTGGGATGTGGAGTTGTGAAATCATTGCGGGCAATGAAAACCTCCCAAGGGATGCCTTATTGTTCTAGTTGGTGTGAGACAATCACTTTGATGAGGGAATGATAAAAAAGGCTTGAAATTTCTTGGGATGGAGGCCTTTTATACATGATGGAAGACATTTTTCAATACTTTTGCAAAGATAGTAGGGCATATGCAGCAGCTTGGTTTTGGTGAAGTGCATGAGGAGCCTTATATGGTGTGAATAGACTTTGGAGAACCTTCCCTCACAGGTGAAGTATTTCATGATGATATTCATCAGGAAAGCATATGTGTCCAATATATGAGAGAAGGGGAACATGGTTTTATAGTCAACTTGACAACTTGGTTTCAAGAATGGGTGATAGTGGCTTAGGTCTAGGTACTTTTGTTTGAACCACCTTGCTCCTATGCAAGGCATTCCAGTGGCCCTAGAGGTGGCATAGGTGGTCAACTCAAATTTTACCCCAGATAGGTGTACTTTATGTTTATGAAGGTTTAGGGAAAAGAGCTTGGTCAACTGAGGGTGACTCTGGAGCTTTTGTACCTTTTTACAGAATTCATATTAGCCCAACTCTTGAAAACATGTCAAAATAGTATGGGAGGTCATCAAATCTTCAGTGTTTATAGGTTCAAACCTATTTGGCGACCCTCCCTTCCTTTGCTTCTTTTTATGCCTTTGAGTCGCCTCATCTATGTCAATATTTTCTTCTTCAGACATTTTCTCTTTCTTTACCACTGCCTCAAGAACCTTAAAGAGAAATGGCTCTGCTAGTGAAATGATGTGGAAAGAGGTATAAGGAGATGATGATTTCTTTGACTAGGTCAAGGCATAACAATGTGTAGGTTAAGTGTTATGTTTTAGGATTTAATTGCCTTCTCTAACACCAATTCTCAAAATTCTGAGTGACCTTATCTTTAGAAAACCATGCATATGCAGGAAAAAGGTTCAAAATACCTCTTGAAGTTCCTCCATAGTAGAGAAAATGGCTCAAAAATTAGGCTTCAAAATAGTGGCAGGAGCGTATCACTGTGGCAGGAGCGCAGCATAGTGTTCGAGAAGCTCGGGTTACTCCTTAACGTGCCTTTGTTCAATGACTGTAGCAGTGGAAGGAGTGCAGCACAGTGGCCGGGTAGCTTAGGTCACTCCTGAACAGGCTTGCTGTGCAGCGCTTGCAATAGTTGTAGGAGTGTAGCACAGGGGTCAGGCGTCTAAACATGCCCTCATTCAGCAACTGTAACAGTGGTAGGAGTGCAGCATAGTGGCGGAGCAGCTCGGGTTGCTCTTGAACGGGCCTGTCATGCAGCAGTTGCAACAGTTGTAGGAGCGTAGCAGAGGGGTCTGGCGTCTGAACGTGACCTCATTTAGCGTTTGGAGCAGTGGTCGGAGCACAACATGGTAGTCGGGAAGTTCGGGTCACTCCTGAACGGGCCTGTTGCGCGAAGTGTGAACATCGGGCACAAACACAGGAGTGCAGCACCAATGTTCAAGTGTGTAGTGCGTAGCAAAAATTTATACTGGGAGAAGCTACACGTGTGAAACGGGACTCTACAGGGGCACAACACCTGGAAAAGTTCACCCAAGGAATTCTAGCAGAAAAATTGGAAACCCTCTATGTGAGTGCAAATGAGAAAATGAGTGGGGAGATTTTGCTTTGTAGGGATTTTATACCTTTTTTGGAAAATTAGAAACACAAGCCACTTTAATAATGTTCATTATCTTTCACTTTTTCTCATTGTGCCTTTGTCTGTTGCTTGCCCATTTTTGAAAATTTGAATATGCTTTTAACTTTTTCTTTTCCAGAGACAGAACCTTGAACTGACATTTCCTGCCTCTTTAGGTTGATATTGTTCATCATTTTTCTACCCTTGGTGTAGTGGAGTATTTATTCTCATGTCTGCCCTTCTTGCTTTTCTTTAAAAACTCTGATTTTTTCCTTTTGCTGAGGTGAAGTTATTCCTTGTCTGCCAAAACCTATAAGGTAGCTTGAAAACCCTTGAAACCATCTGCTGTGATGAAGGGGGTTTATTTGTCACTATTTTTACCCTCTTTTTCTATCTTCCAAAGCTTCTGAGCTTTTAGGGATACTTGCTACTTTCTTCTAAGTTGTGAATGGTTCTCTCATGATGATATTCCTTCTTTACCTTACCTTATGGCTAATCTGATGGATTTTTGGTCTTCTTTGCAGGAATGTAAGCAAAGGGCAGTTATCCCTCTACAAGATTCATGTTGGAAGCCAAATAACTTGTTAATGATATTTTTGATTGATGTACAGTGTTGCTTATGTGCCACTGTCTTTTATGACCTGCATGGACCTTTTGATGAGAAACACTTCATAACATTCTCTCATGAGATCATGTTTTTCCTTGTAAACTTTAAGCTAGTTTGTATCTTGCTACCAGCTGTGAATGTCTTTATGAATTTTTAGGTGTCCTTCTTCGCCTCTGTTTTTGTTGTTGACCATTTACAAAACATTCCTGCAGAAATTCTTAGATATGGTAAATTTCTCCTTTGCAGGCTTACTGGTTGATCAAGATGATACCTTTGGAGGTCTTTAATATTCTTTGGCCAATGATAGGCCTCATTCTTGTGTTCACTTGATTTCACCTTTGAATACCTATGGAAATATTGAATTTAGAAACATGATAGTACATAACCTAGGTGACCCTATTTGACTTATTTGTAATTCTCTTGGAATAGGTTTTTTGACTGAAAACTTCAAACAGGGTTTGGATGAGGAGAAATAGTTTTTAACACTCTATTATGCACTATCATCCTAGACAACTATAAAACCTTGTTTTACTTCAAAGGTCTTTTCAGACAGGGATTTTTGACAACACCATTGCTTGAGGCACTTGGTGAGTAGGGGAAAAAATTTAATCTACTTGGTGAAATAAGATATAAAATAGAGGGCTTAGGAAAACAGAGACATAGTGTTATAGGCAGAGGTGGAAAACATAGTGAGAGTGTGGGACATCGGTCCAGGATTTGGTATTGTCTGGGTGATATATTGGCCATGCTTTGACAAGGAAGTGGGTTAATGAAATTTTTTCTCTTTGAGGATATTTCTAGAACTCACATGATTCTTGAATTCTGTTTCTAGAAATCTTAGACAAATCATTTAGTCATCTAAACAGGTAAAAATTAATAATGAATAACATATATAATGATGTTTCTCACTCAAAAGTTGTAGTCCTCGGATATATATTTCTAACGAGGTATTGAGCACATCAAACAGAGATTGGATGCCAAAGTTATGTCCCCAGGAAGTTGAAACACCAATTTACCCAAACGAGAACCACAATTTTTCCGCTTCATCTCCTAGGGTTAGATTTTTGGATGTTTAGGGTTTTACATTGTTTCTCAATAATAAATAGGCCTTTGAACCTCATTATAACACATTTCAGGGGCTTGTATCCTTCACGTCTCTTCTTAGAGATACACTACCAGTGCCCTAGCTCTTTTATTTCCATTATGTCTGCATTATAACAAAGTGGAGAGGCTTGTAGCCGTCACATATCTTCTCAGAGATACGATACCAGTGACCTCGCCCACTCATTTCCACTTTTTCTAATTGTAACATAGTTCAGAGGCCTGTAGCTGCCACATCTCTTCTCAAAGATAATCCTACCAACGTCCTAGTTGTTTATTTCTATTATGTCCGTAAGCATATTTAAGTCATTTTATTTTAATAAAAGGAAGTATTATTTCTGCTACATCTATGTGTTTATGGTTATATGTGTATTCTATTTCATTCCTGCATAAATCCATATGATAATAATAGTAAATCCTCAGTTGCATGTGATATCACTAATTGTGAATTAATTAATATTTAATTCACTTGATCTCTCACTAGTGTATCAAGTAGTTACAACTAGCACAACTGAGTTTAACTCACTTAACTGAGTTAAACTGATTACAACCTGCACTAACTAATGTACCATTGCACTTCGAACTCTGTTACAATTAGAATTACTATGCATGCCTCACCAAATACCTCTAACTCGAAATTCATGAGCTAGCTGAGTTTATCACTCTCGGTTAACTATTACAAGTTATTTTTGAGACTATATTACATTTTATTGTCCATCTTAATTAAGGGATAACTAAAATATACATGCACCAAAAATAGCACTGTGGGCCCCACCCTAGTGTAGGTGCTTAATGCACTAGGCATGGGTGGTGAAATTTTCTTGTTGAATCTCAACATTTTTTGCATTAAGGGTGAACACAAACATATACAAGGAGGGAGAGACTCTTACGATTAGTATCTCAGTGTATCTTCATATTCCAACTCTCCTTATTTTCTATTTACATTATTTTACATTTTCACCCAATCCTAAGGATTAGGTGTCAACATTCCCCCCTTAATCTGAAGGGATGTTGGTGAGTCCAAGCATTGTTCTAAATATTTTAAACTTTTCTCTTCCAAGCGCTTTAGTGAAGATGTCTGCAATCTTATCATTTGTGGAACAATGGTGTAGATGAATTATCTTGGCCGCAACATCATGTCAAATCAGATTGTATTTTTTATTTATGTGCTTCATTTGATCATGGAATTTTGGGTTCTTGGCCAACTTTATTGCATAAGTGTTGTCCATCATGAGTGGAGTTGAATTCACTTGTTTCTCCTGCAAATTTTCTAGAATTTTCCCGAGCCACAGAATTTCCTTTGTTTCTTCAGTTTTTGCCACATATTCTACCTTAGTTGTGGAATCTACTGGAAATTATTGTTTGAGTGATCTCCAATAGACAACTCCTGATCCAATACTCATATTATAACTTGAAGTAGATACCCCATTTTATTTGTCTCAACCGACAAATTATTTTCCATAAATGGATGTGAGCTTCAATTTTTGTTCCATTGGAGTAGTCAAAGGATTGCACTCAGCCATGCTAAACCTGTTCAATAGATCTCCAATGTACTTCTTCTGAGAGAGGAATATAAACTTAGGATGTTGAGTTACTTCAATACAAATACAATAGTGAACATAGCCCAAGTCAGTCATTTCAAAACCTTTCCTCAATTCATTCTTTATGAATGAAATGTAGCTCTCATTGTTCAATGTCATCAAAAGATCATCTAAATACACCACAATATATACAACTATTTTTCCAAATTTCTTGACAAACAAATTTGCAGCATCAAGATCATAATGTTTGAAGTTGAGTTTCAGAAGATGCCCATTTAACTTCTCATACTAGGTTCACGGTTCTTCCTTGAGGCCATACAAGGATTTTATACATTTGCATACTTTGTGTTCTTGGCCCTTTGTTGTCGCACAGATTGTCCAGGCACCGCGACAACGGCTCAGACTGGGGGTTGTCACCTTTATCCCCAATCTCTCTATTTAAGTTGTCTCCTTGCAAGCTAAGGGAGGTAGACCCTATTACAAATGAGGATGATAAATCCAGGAGACACAGCTAAAACATCAAATACTTGATAGAAATGAATGAGATTCTACAAATCTAAATTAGATTTCACATTTAATGACCAGTGCCTTGTGGAGTCAACAGAATCTCATTATGCAATTATAAACAAGTAAGTGACAATTAACTACTGCTTATTAAAACACGATTGATCACAATGATATTCAATGAAAGACACTACAACCATGAAACAATACGATGAAAAAACCAGGATTTAAAATGTTTCAATTAATTTCTATCCAGACAAATCAACAATTTTATATAGTCACTCTTAAGATAAAATTTCGAAAGCTCATTTGACTATAAAAGATATTTTTGAGAATTTTTATAATTTATTATTATTATTATTATTATTATTATTATTTGGATTTTGAAATTTTATTTATTTATTTATTTTTTAATCTAAAACAAGTTAAAAATCTAAATCCAAATAAAAATTTCTAATCTAAATATTAGAATCTAAATCTAAACATAACTAGAATTAAAATTAAACTAAATGAAACTAATTTAAAAGCTAAAAGCTAAAACTAAACAAACAAACCTAAGATCTAAACTAAAGTTAAATTAAAATCTAAATGGAAATCTATCTAGCACTAAACTAGACCCTAAAAATTTAAATTTATATCTAAAACCTACGCTATTCACACAAAATAAAAAAAAAGTCTAACACTACGGTTAACTAAAATCAAAGAAAACCGACTCAATAAAATATGAAATCTAACAGTATTAAAACTATGGAAAATCAAACGCTGTCTAACAAAAATTTCGACTCAAAAAAATTCGACGCATATAGAGTGTTTGACTTTCAATATTTGCGTTTATACTTATCGTTTTGCGTTTGCAGGTGGTCGCGTCGACGTTGTGAGGAAGGCTAACGGCTTTGATGGTTGGGCAGCAGACAGAAACGCGGAAGAGTGAGGACAACGTAGAGCACTGATCAGACAAGCGTGAGGAGGCTAAGGAGGAGCCGGCTGGACGAGGTGAGATCAGTAGCAGAGATTGAATGCAAGGTCGAAGATGGAGGATGTTGGATGGTGGAGCCCCTTCATAATGGAAAATCACCAGCAGAAGTAACGACGGGTTAGCCCAGAAGATGGTAAATGGAGATAGATGTAAGGAAGGTGAAGTTGATTCGAAGGAAAATGCTGGATGGAGCATGAGAAAGATGAGCTAGGGTAGAAATCGATGGAGGACGATTCTGTAGGTTGGACAGTAGACGAAAACTAGGACAGAGGTAGCGTTGAGAGAACCCAGTAATAAAAAAATCCGCCCAACAAATTTTAAGACTTTTTCAGTTTAAACCTAGCTCCTTTAGATCAAATAATGTCAGATTTCGTCCACCGCTGGAAACTGAGGGCAGATCTGGCCTTTGGAGGCTGGATCTGCCTCAAATCTTAAAAACAAATTCTGATTTGAACCCTGAAACTGCAAGAGACCAGCCAGATCTGAAGATACACACCAAGAAATGATTAAACCCTTATAGTCCTAAAAAAAATTTACAAATTTACAACTAGTTTACAATTTAAAACCCTCATGGTCAAATTTTAAATCCATTTTAGCACAATTTTCAGAGATTTAAAACTTTTTAGGAGAGGCACAAGCCTTAGAAAACCCTGCAAAACCAAAATATCGTAAGATAGACCTGGAATTTAACAAATAAAGAGCTTATCAAATTTATGTTTATTGAGAGTCGGCTGGTCCAACTGAAGACTTCCCTAGATGCTCAATCTTAAAAATATTTCCCTGCACACTTAGATCTGAATCTTAGATCGATAGAGATTTAAGAAAACAACATGAGACCCTTAGAAAAATCAGAATGTTATTTTATAAACCCAGAAAATTGCACAAGATACCTGTATGCAGATTAATCCATGTAGGCCATCAACCATAAAATGCAAGAAACCAAGTAGCAGAGTTTAGAGACAATTCACCACATAAATTTGAGAAGGAACATCAAGATTTGTAACCCCAAAGTCTTTATGCTTTATTCATCAAGAAAAATTCACAAGAGCTTCCAAGACCAGTACACGATTTTGAGATTAGATCACTCAAAAATGAGAAAGACCTCTAAATTTATAGGACAAAATCTCTAACGGCTAGTTTGGATGATCCTCGTCAAAATAATCTCAACCGTCCAAAATATTTAATTATCTTTTAATCCGGAGCGTTGAAATTAAAATTTTGGGGAAAAAACGAATTTATCATTTAATTCAATTTTAATTAACTCAAAAATATTATTTTTGAGTTAATTACCCCAAAATTTTGACCTTGACTTAACCACCAAGGTCCAAGGGTCCAATATTTCTTAAAATTCGTAATATTCCCTTGGCCTGGGGCTTTCAAAATCATTTTCCAAGGACCCACAAATTTTGCCTTTAAAGATTTAATCCTAATTTAGGACCCTAAATTAATTAAATTTATGGTTTAGGATTTTATTAATTAATTGATCAGAAAATTTAATTAATTGACTAAGAGGGGATTATAATTATTTTTCCAACCCTATTTTACATGAGATAATACATTTACATACATGAAGGGGGAAAACCCATTCTTATAGACCCTCAAATAAATACCCAATTCTACGACTCAAAACATGATCTAGTAGACCAAGTAGTTGAAACTACTTTTATAAGGACTCGATAAAAAACACTAGGACTCACTTAGCATGCTGATGACAAAATCCACCCTAGCTTTGGGGTGAGGCTGGAGGGAAAAACTCTGCCGATCACTTTCGTGAATCAGTGAGACAAAAAGCCTCCTAGGATGGAATTCATCAACAACATACTAGGCTTACCTAGGTTGTTACATACACGGACGGTCTTATTTAGATCATTTACATCATAAAATGAAGAATGGGTTTACATCATTATAAAAACTGTCGATCGGCAATGAAATCTGGATGACACGAGCCTTGAACATGATAAGTCCCATTTGAAAAAATGGGGGTGTACTGCTATGGGGTCGTTGACAAAATGTGGTCAACATCTGGCTCTACTTGGGGACACGTTGCTTCATCGAAGGAATGTGAGAATCCAGAATCTGCATCCAAGCAACACACAAAATTATATAAGTAGTGTCCATCCAAATACCATCATATAACATTAAGTACATGAAAAATAGAAGCTCTTCTTTTATTCATTATTCTACTTAACATGAAAAGTAAATCTACTCTAACTGCAAAAATAAAATGATGAAATAACAAGGAGTAGGGTTAGAAACACAATACAGAGGATGCCCAAATGGCATCAGATGTCATCTTTGAAGAACAACTTGAGGAGTTGGCCATTCGCAGGTAGCTGCAGTGGTTCACCTTCCAATGTGCTCAAGTGAAATGAGTTTGGTCCAGCAATTCCTCTGATAATATAAGGTCCCAACCACAAACTGTCAAATTTCTTGTGTTTTCCAGGCTTCTCATTTTTTCTGTCCCAAAGCAATACCATGTCTCCAACCTGCAAAGATCTAGATCTAGATGATTTTGTTGGAAATGTTGTCATTGATGGCAAAGGAGGCAGCGCTCAAGCAAAGGAGGCAGCGCTCAAGCAAACGAATATAATAGAGGCAGAACCGTTATCTCAGCAATAGAGGCAGAGGCAGAGCGACAGGAGCAGCAGAGGCAGAGGCAAAAGCAGAGCCGTTATAGAATTCCGAGAATCGCCCAAGCCGGCAGATACAGTCGTATGTATAATTCTGAGAATCATACCCCAAGCCAGGCGTTATACATATAATATAACATAAACATATTCCGGGAATCGCACAATCCAACCAGCATTATACTTATAATATAACAAAAACTTATTCCGGGAATCGCTTCACTCCAGCGGCAAATATATATATATATATATATCCATCATCTTACATATAAATGCTGCGCATTACGTATGGTGCAAAGGTCCAAGGCATATATAATATGTTATATAAGTGAAGCGCATAAAACAAAGTTGATAAGGTGGGACCCCTCCCCAATCGCAATCGGAGATCGCAAGGGCAGCGGAACATCACAACAGAAAGTTGCGATTGCGATTGAAATAGCGGACCCGATCCGGTTATAAACAGGAGCTAATAGATGCAAATCGCATCCGTGTTCTGATCGCAATCGGAACTTTTCTATGATGCGCCCCGATTGCATTTGGTTGAAGTTCCGGACCCGATGGGTGTATTAACGATGGTTTATATATATTTGAATTCCGGCTAATCGCATCGGAACTTTCCGATTGATCGCAAGTCCTTTGTAATATTCTCCGATCAAGTGGCGGACCCGATCCTATTATATTCGGGAGTTAATATGTGCAAATCACATCCGTGTTCTAATCGCAATCGGAGCAGGAGCGATCAATCGCAATCGGAGGAGAACTAATGTATCGGAAAACATGTCAGGTGGGCCCGAAAGAGCATTTGTTAAGTCTTAGCAAGATTATTCATTGATTATAATAGAAGCGTCAGTTTCTTGTTAAAACCTTATATAAGGATGCCGAGAGTTGATTTAAAGGCATATTAAAAGACCGTTAGTGTAATGAAAGTTGGGTTATATATATAAATCGATGGCTGCGATGATATTAGAATAAGCCGTGTGGTATGTAGACCCACGGGCCTCAGCGTAACGGGAGGGTGATTATCAATATAATACAATTGTAATATATGTATGTTCCGGCCTGCGGAACTCGCCACATCAACAAGGCACTTGCTGTGTGTAAAGGGCTGGAATTTGCCCAGACTTATTGCCAGCGGTTACATATTTATATAAAATACACTGATATAAAAGGCACAGTTACACGTATGCAACATTTACACCACAGCAAAGGACAGAAGAGCAAACAGAGCTGAAAAGAGATAAAACACAGTCACAGAAAAGACAGACACAGTCAAAGAAAATACAAATGCGCAGCGATCCAAAGGACTGTATGAGTTGAGCTGGAGCTCTCATTGTAATTAAATGTAATATTTTAATTGATTTATATTGTTGTGATGCATTGGCAAGTCTCCGAAAGAAAACAAAATCCCACTATAATATTAAAATAAGCACCTACACTTACATTTTTCTGAGTGAGCTGATAAAAGGAGTGAGAAGGCAGAAGGCAAAGAGACATGACTTTCCATTTCGAATTCCAAGTAGAATACAAACAGTCATGTGAGGAAATCTATAAATAATATCATCTTTATATGCAGAGAGAGTTTTTTTTTTTTGGAGCAGAGGTAAGAGTAAAGAAAGAGAAGGCAGAATACAGAAGAGTGAAGCAGAGAAGATCAAGAAAAGAAGAGCAGAAAGAGGAGCTACAGAACAGAGCTGATATCAGAGGTAAATCAACAAACATTCAGTTTGTTAAATTGAGGAAGTTGGAGCTTCCCTATCAAGTTGAAGCTTGATAGCTGTCAGTTGTAGCTGACTGAGGTTGGAGCCTCCTGTAGGTTGGTGCCTGCATAAAATTGAAGGGAGTTGGTGCTTCCTTGCAAGTTGTAGCTTGCAGAATTGAGGATAGAGCCTCCTGTAGGTTGGTGCCTACAGAAAACAGTGGTGAGAGGGAGTTGGAGCTTGCCTTTGCATCACAACAATAATAAGATGTGGTTTTCTCCCTTTATGGGTTTCCACTTACATCCGTTGTCTCTATGTGTGCTTCTTATGTGTTGATGTGATTATTTCAATCTGCTTAATTTCTTGCTGCTTTCAACTTAAGTATGGTGTCACAATAAATTAATATTGGATGCAAATAAGATTGTTCACATATTAAAGATGTAAATAACTCTGGCGAAAATTTAGAAGGCTATTGCATGTATTAAACTGATTCACCCCCCCCTCTCAGTTTAATCAAAGATTCAACAATTGGTATCAGAGCCAAGTTCCTTTGTGCAAGTCTAACAACTGAAAGGAGATCCTAGGTTCCCAAGATGGCTAGTAAAGAAGGATGCTCAACCAATAAAGCCCCTTTCTTTACTGGTGAAAATTATGCTTTCTGGAAAATCAGAATGAAGACATACATAATGTCACTAGGAGTAGAAGCCTGGGCTGCTGTGCAATTAGGATATGCCCCGAAGTCAACTGATACAGAGAAAGAAGCTAAAGAAAGCTTTGTAGCTAATGCAAAAGCCATGAATGCCATCCTGAATGGATTATGTGAAGCAGAGTTTATTAAAGTAATGCACAAAGACACTGCCAAGAAAATTTGGGATACTCTTGAAGACATACATGAGGGAGACCAGAAAGTAAAAACTGCCAAACTTCAAGTATATAGAGCCCAGTTTGAAAACTTAAAAATGAATGATGATGAATATGTTGGCAGCTTCTTCTTAAAAGTTGCAGAAATTGTTAACAATACGAAAGCTCTTGGAGAAACCATACCAGAAAGTATAGTTGTGCAAAAGATTCTAAGATCACTCCCATCCGGATTTAATCCCAAGGTATCTGCAATAGAAGAGACAGCGGTTTGGGAGACTTTGACCATGAACCAGCTACTTGGAAATCTAACAGCCTATGAAATGAGGCTCCCACAGAAGAAACCAAGTTCGAGGGAAGTAGCCTTTAAAACAGAAAAAAAGAAAGAAGAAGAGGAAGAAATATGCTCTTGCTCAGATGAAGAAGAAGCAAAATTTGTCAAGAAACTGGATAGAGGCTCAGGTAGATACAAAGGTAAACTTCCCTTCAAATTCTTTAACTGTGGAAGAGTTGGACATTATGCTGCTAAATGTCCTCACAAGAAAGTAAGAAATCAAGCTCAAGAATCAGAGAAAGACACATCAAAGAATTGGCAGAAAGGAAATAAATTCAGCAGAAAATCCTTCTATGCACAGCAAGACAGCAGTGCATCTGAAGACTCAGATGAACCCTCAGGAGAAGAGGGAACCTCTGAATTTTTACTAATGGCCATAGAAGATCCTGAAGGACTCTTGCTAGAAGACGAAGAAGAAGGGGAAGTCGATCTTGAGGGGGAGCTAAGAAGTGCTCTGGAGGAGATTGAGAGACTCAAATTAAAATGCAGAAAACAAAAGGATATTCTCCTCAAATGTGTTAAAGAAGAACAAAATTCAGAATTCCTCATGCTGCTGAAGGTAAGGCTTGAAGAAGCCAAGAAGATAGAAGATATGTTACTTCAGCAAATTAATGATAAATCTCGAGAACAAGAGAAGCTGGAAGAAGAAATTCTATGTCTGAGAAATAAATTAGAAAAGGCTCAACAGAAAGTTTCTATATACCCTTCTCAAACAACAAGCTCTATTAAGTTGAATGAAATTTTGGTTGCTCAAAGATCCCCTATGATAAAGACTGGAATAGGCTACGAAGGTGAATCAAGTAAAGGAAAAGAAAAGGTTGACAGAGAGATTACTTTTGTAAAAGCAAAGAAGGATGAGGAAGTAGCTCAAATAATTCCTACAAAAGAAGATATCTGCAATAAGAGAGACAGAGAGCAGAAGAAACCTCTAGTAACAAAGAATATAATGAATACTAAGATGGCAGAAAAAGAATCATATGCCCCTAAGTATATCAAATTTTGAAGTCATCAGAGGAAATTCTTCCCTCCTATGAAGAATGCCACCTGCTATGTCTGCCACAAGCCAGGACACATTGCTGCATATTGTTATGCAAGGAAGAGTAATTCAGACCTGCAAAAGATGCAAACAGCGAAGAGGCTATCTCAAACAAACAAATGGAGAAAACAACCTTACATCAGGTATGCAAATAATTTCTATGGTTATTGTTTTTATTGTAAGGAATTTGGCCATAAAATTATTGAATGTAGAAAGTATAGACAAAGACTGATGTTCAATACCTCAAGGAGGTTGATGAGTCAAATCAATTTTGTTCATGCTCACAATTCTGCAAAAACTATAATCAAATGTTCAAAAGGGGGCCTTCAGTGGATAAAGAAGGTGAATAACTGTGACCTGGCTCTAACTGCTCAAGATCTGAAAAGCCAGTGGTACTTGGATAGTGGCTGCTCCAAACACATGACTGGAGACAGAAGCAAGTTTATAACTCTTGATGAAAAGAAATCGGGCAATGTTATTTTTGGTAATGATAAATCAGGAAAGATCAAGGGAAAAGGCTCAGTGAGCATAGACAATGGCAGAGGAAAAGCCCAAGAGGTACTATTTGTGGATGGACTGAAAGAAAATTTACTGAGTGTCAGTCAGATGTGTGACAAAGGCTGTGAAGTTCTTTTTACAGCACAAGATTGTGTATTCAGGTCAAGCACAACAGGAAAGACTCTGCTCAAAGGTGTTCGAACAGAGAACAATGTATACATAGTGAAAGAGGAAGATGAAGCCCGCCATCTTAGCAAACTTGAGGAGTCATGGTTGTGGCATAGGAGATTGGGACATCTCAGCTTTGACCATATCATCAAATTAAGCAAGAAGAAAGCTGTCAAAGACATGCCAGAAATAAAAAGGCCTTCAAGTACTATATGCAAATCTTGTCAATTAGGGAAACAGACTCGCACATCCTTTAAATCTAAAGAGGAGTTGTCAACAAGAAGACCACTCTAGCTTGTGCACATGGACCTGTGTGGACCTGCTAGAACTAGAACACCAAGTGGAGAATCCTATTTCATGCTGATAATAGATGACTTCTCTAGAATGACATGGGTTGCCTTTCTCAAAAATAAATCAGAAGCATTGGAAAAATTTAAGATATTCAGAGCATTAGCAGAAAATCAAACTGGATGCAAGCTGAAATGTATCAAATCAGACAGAGGAGGAGAATTCACAGATTATGACTTTGCAGACCTATGTAATGAACATGGAATAAAACAACAATTTACTATTGCAGGGACACCTCAGCAGAATGGAGTAGCAAAGAGACAAAACAGGTCTGTACAACAAATAGCCAGAGCTATGATGCAAGAGAATAACATTGCTCAAACCTTCTGGGCAGAAGCAGTACACACAGCAGTACATATCCTTAATAAAGCTCACTTAAGGCCAAGCAGTGACAAAACTCCATATGAACTATGGCATGGAAAGCCAGCTTCAATAAAACATTTCAGAGTCTTTGGTAGCAAGTGTTACATAAATAATAATGATGAAAACCTTGGGAAATTTGATGCAAGAGCAGATGAAGGGATTTTTCTAGGATATGCTTCCGAAAGCAAAGGGTACAGGTGCTACAACAAGATCCTTCGGAAGATAGTTGAAAGTATTGATGTGAGATTTGATGAAGAACTTCCAAACAATACAAGAAATACAGACTGCTGCAGTCCATCAGACAACCATGAAGAGGAAGACAAGGATGATGATGAAACAAGCAAGACAACAGATAATGCAGATCTGAGCTCGAAAACCCCCTCAAGATACACTCAGAAGAATCATCCTGAAGATCAGATCATATGAGACAAGAAAGCAGGAGTTCAGACAAGAAGGCAGCTAACAGAACAAACAGAAGAAGTATACATAGCCATGTTATCACAAATAGAGCCAAAGAAATTTGAAGAAGCCAGCAAGGACAAGTATTGGATAAAAGCAATGAATGAATAATTGGACCAAATTGAGAAGAACAATACCTGGGAACTAGTTCCTATACCTATTGAGAAAAATATCATTGGTTCAAAATGGGTATTCAAAAACAAAATGAATGAGCAAGGACAAGTAATCAGGAACAAAGCAAGGCTGGTCTGCAAAGGATACTCACAAATAGAAGGACTTGATTATGATGAAACATTTTCCCCTGTAGCTAGAATGGAAGCTATCAGAATGTTCCTGGCATTTGCATGCTATCAAGACTTCAAGGTATATCAAATGGATGTAAAGTCTGCTTTTCTTAATGGAGATCTAGAAGAGGAAGTATACATGGAACAACCAGAAGGCTTCTCATTGACAGACAAAGAAGACTATGTGTGCAGACTGAAGAAGGCCCTATATGGACTGAAACAGGCTCCTCGTGCTTGGTACTCAAGACTGGACAAATATTTGCAAAAACAGGGTTTTAAGAGAGGTGGAGTAGACAAAAATCTATACATAAAAGCGCATGAAAATGAACTCCTAATTGTTGTTGTATATGTTGATGACATTATGTTTGGAAGCAACAAAGATGAACTAGCAAAAGGGTTTGCTGATGAGATGAAAATAGAGTTTGAAATGTCTATGATTGGAGAACTCAGTTTCTACTTGGGACTGCAAATTCAGCAAAAAGACACAGGCACATTCATTTCTCAAGAAAAATACTTAAAAGAAATGCTGAAAAAATTCAAAATGGAGGACTGCAAACCAATGACAACCCCCATGATCACGGAATGCAAGCTGTGTGCTGATGATAGGTCTGCAGATGTAGATCAAAAACTCTACAGATCCATGATATGAAGCCTACTGTACTTGACAGCTTCAAGACCAGACATCATGCTAGCAGTAGGACTAGTGGCAAGATATCAAGCAGCACCTAAACAAAACCATCTTCTGGCAGTAAAAAGAATACTCAGATATCTACAAGGAACTGCACAATATGGGCTTTGGTATCCAAAAGGCAAAAGCTTTACCTTGATAGCATACACAAATGCAGATTGGGCCAGCTGTGTGGATGATAGGAAGAGTACAAGTGGAGGTGCATTCTATCTAGGAGAAAGTCTGGTGGCATGGCTAAGCAAGAAACAAACATCCATCTCTCTGTCTACAGCTGAAGCAGAATATATAGCAGCAGCAGCATGTTGCACCCAAGTCATGTGGATGAAGCAGAAACTTCAAGACATGAAGGTAAGCATTAATGAACCTATCTCAATCAAATGTGATAATACAAGTGCTATAAGTATATCTAAAAATCCCGTGCTTCATTCAAAAACTAAACATATACCAATCAAGTATCATTTTCTCCGAGAACAAGTGGCTCAGAAGATAGTTAAACTGGACTATGTATCAACGAAAGAACAGATAGCAGATATATTTACCAAACCACTTACCAGAGAACCATTCGAATACTTGAGAGACAAACTAGGGGTAGTATCTGTAGATACTATTCTCTAATATGAAGAGAAAGTACAGTCTCAGGGGAGAACAAAACGAAGATATCTTTCCAGGGGGAGAACAGCCAGCAAGTTAAGCATAAACAAGTCCACAGGATCAGCATTAACAGTATTATCGGCATTCAGAAGCAACAAATTCTAGCACGCATTCAGCATTATAAGCTTTCGGCAGCATTAGCAGTATAAGCATTCAGTATTCATTCAGAAGCAAGTTCTAGCACGCATTCAGCACTATAAGCATTCAGCATTATCATAAAACAGAGCAATGGTATAGAGCAGCATATAAAACAGAGCAGCATGATATCGGCTCACTATATGGTATCGGCTTACAAGTACTACAAATATGAAACAGAGCAGCATGATACAGCTATTAAAACCAAAGCGTTCTCTCAACAAGTTTCATACATCACTCTGGAGCAGCATAGTACAATTTCAGCTGAAGAGGACCTAAACGTAACTCAGAAAAAGGAAGTACAACGACAGAGCCCATACGGAGAGATGAGGCGTCGTCCTTTGCCATTGATGTCAAAGGGGGAGGAAGAACAAACAACAGGAGGAAGAGCAGGCAAACAGAAAGAGAAAGCAAACAGAGAAAGTGGATTTCCATCAATGCCAAAGGGGGAGACTGTTGGAAATGTTGTCATTGATGGCAAAGGAGGCAGCGCTCAAGCAAAGGAGGCAGCGCTCAAGCAAATGAATATAATAGAGGCAGAACCGTTATCTCAGCAATAGAGGCAGAGGCAGAGCGACAGGAGCAGCAGAGGCAGAGGCAAAAGCAGAGCCTTTATAGAATTCCGAGAATCGCCCAAGCCGGCAGATACAGTCGTATGTATAATTCCGAGAATCATACCCCAAGCCGGGCGTTATACATATAATATAACATAAACATATTCCGGGAATCGCACAATCCAACCGGCATTATACTTATAATATAACACAAACTTATTCCGGGAATCGCTTCACTCCAGCGGAAAATATATATATATATATATATATATATATATATATATATATATATATCCATCATCTTACATATAAATGCCGCGCATTACGTATGGTGCAAAGGTCCAAGGCATATATATTATGTTATATAAGTGAAGCGCATAAAACAAAGTTGATAAGGTGGGACCCCTCCCCAATCGCAATCGCAGATCGCAAGGGCAGCGGAACATCGCAACAGAAAGTTGCGATTGCGATTGAAATAGCAGACCCGATCCGGTTATAAACAGGAGCTAATAGATGAAAATCGCATCCGTGTTCTGATCGCAATCGGAACTTTTCTATGATGCGCCCTGATTGCATTTGGTTGAAGTTCCGGACCCGATGGGTGTATTAACGATGGTTTATATATATTTGAATTCCGGCTAATCGCATCGGAACTTTCCGATTGATCGCAAGTCCTTTGTAATATGCTCTGATCAAGTGGCGGACCCGATCCTATTATATTCGGGAGTTAATATGTGCAAATCGCATCCGTGTTCTAATCAGAATCGGAGCAGGAGCGATCAATCGCAATCGGAGGAGAACTAATGCATCGGAAAACATGTCAGGTGGGCCCGAAAGAGCATTTGTTAAGTCTTAGCAAGATTATTCATTGATTATAATAGAAGCATCAGTTTCTTGTTAAAACCTTATATAAGGATGCCGAGAGTTTATTTAAAGGCATATTAAAAGACCGTTAGTGTAATGAAAGTTGGGTTATATATATAAATCGATGGTTGCGATGATATTAAAATAAGCCGTGTGGTATGTAGACCCACGGGCCTCAGCGTAATGGGAGGGCGATTATAAATATAATACAATTGTAATATATGTATGTTCCGGCCTGCGGAACTCGCCACATCAACAAGACACTTGCTGTGTGTAAAGGGCTGGAATTTGCCCAGACTTATTGCCAGCGGTTACATATTTATATAAAATACACTGATATAAAAGCTGAGTTACGTAACAACATTTACACGATAAAAGAGACAGGAAGAGCAAGCAGAGCTGAAAAGAGATAAAAAACAAAGTCAAGAAAAATGGAACCAGGTCAAAGAAAATACGAAATGCGCGGCCAAATCCATTGTATATGAGTTGAGGCTGAACTCTCATTGTGGTCAATGTAAATATTTTAATTGTTGTTATTGTTTGTGTTGCATTGGCAAGTCTCCGAGAGAAAACAAACTCCCGCTGTAATATTAAAATTGACACCTACAGTCATAATTTCTGAGTAAGCTGATAAAAGGAGTGAGAAGGCAGAAGGCAAAGAGACATGACTTTCCATTTCGAATTCCAAGAAGAATACAAACAGTCATGTGAGGAAATCTATAAATAATATAGTATTTGATATGGAAAATTTTTTTTTTGGACGGAGGTGAGAGTACGAAAGAAAGCTGAGGTGGAAGGGCAATAAATTAAAAAGAAGAAAGAGGAGCTACGGGCAGTATGGAGGTAAATCGACAAACATTCGGGTTGTTAAATTGAGGAGAGCTTGGAGGGCTACTACCTAATTAAGGGAAATAGTGATAGTGGGTTATGTTGGTGAGGTTGGAGCCTCACACAAAACTGGTGCCATGAAGAGTGAAATGGAGTTGATAACCCTTTTTAAGTTGTAGCTTACTGAGGTTGGGGCCTAAACCCATTCAACTATCATACGACCTTCACTGAGCAGGTGGTGAGAGGGAGTTGGAGCTTGCCTTTGCATCACAACAGCCTTGAGTGGTTTTCTCCCTTTGTGGGTTTCCTTGTCTGTTGTCTCTGTATGTTAGCTTCTTATGTATTGATGTGATTATTTCAATCTGCTTAATTTCTTGCTGCTTTCAACTTAAGTATGGTGTCACAATAAATTAATATTGGATGCAAATAAGATTGTTCACATATTAAAGCTGTAAATAACTCTGGTGAAAATTTAGAAGGCTATTGCATGTATTAAACTGATTCACCCCCCCCCTCTCAGTTTAATCAAATATTCAACAGATTTATCAAAGCTTTTCTTAATTTTAGATTGATTCTTATACATATTATCCAAAGCCTTCCTACGAGTTTCATCCAACTCCAGAATCTGATCAATTCTATTTTGAGCAACATATTTATCAGTGGAAAAATGTTGAAGGAGTTGGTAAGCTAGCAATTTAAAGTGAACAGGCAAAGTTACATCCAAGCCATAAACTAATTCAAAAGGAATTTTACCAGTATCTTTATTTTTAGTAATCCTATCTGCCCACAAAGCATACTTGATTTTACTGTCCCAAGATCGCTTATTATCTCCTACTATCTTCTTGATAATGGCTATAAGATTTTTATTACTTGATTCAGCTAAGCCATTACCCTGAGGATAGTAATTAGATGAATGGGATAAAGTAATGCCATACTTAAAACAAAAGGATGAGAATTCAAGAGAACTAAAAGCCTTGGCATTATCAGTAGTGATCTTGGAAGGGACACCAAATCTAGTAATGATTTGATTTTCAATAAAGTCCATAATGACCTTTTCATTGGCATTCTTAGCAGGAATGGCTTCAACCCATTTAGTAAAATAATCAGTCACAGTTAAGATCCAGGAGTAGCCATTGCTAGAATTTTCATGGAATTTCTCGATGAAATCCAGACCCCAATGTTGAAAAGGTGCCTCAACAACCACAGGTTGTAGGGGCAGAGCAGCTAGCTTCTGCTTCCTAGTGAAAAGTTGACAGGCTTGGCAACTTCTAACAAATTTATGAACATCTGAAAAAATCGAAGGCCAAAAATAACAAGCTCTCAGGATTTTATGGGCGGTAGTTCTAGCAGCATAATGACCAGCACAAAATCCTGAATGAAACTCAGAAATCAACCTTTTAGACTCAACCTTATCAACACACCTAAGTATTATCCCCTCAGGATTTCTCCATCCAAGGCCATCCTTCATGAGGCAATACTTGGTGGCCTTTAATCTAAGAGCCCTTCTTCTATGAGAAACTAAATGGTCGGGACATGTAAGATTTAACAAATAATAAATAATGTCCTTATACCACTCATGCTTTCCTAACCTTTGTAGCTCAGGTGAAGATGCATCATTAAGACAGATCAATTCAAGCGCCTTTTCATTACCCTCGGTCAACATCTCAGCCAAGCCTTGACCTTTGACTAACTTAGTGGGTCTAATCTCTAGATCATACTCTTGAATTTTAGTAACCCACCTAGCACGAGTCCCTAAGCAATCAGTTTGAGTTAAAATATCTTTAATTGCAGAATGCAGAACAAAAGCAATAATTTTAGAATAACCCACATAAGTCCTAAAATGCTTAAGGGACTTAACCAAAGCATAGGCTTGCTTTTCCATGGTAGTATAATTTAATTCATAATTTTGAAGCGCTCTACTCATGAAAGCAATAGGCTGTTTGTGACCTTCCTTATTCTTTTGTAACAAGACACCAGCAATAGTATCTTCAAAATCGAAAGAGAAAATCATAAAATCTTTTGAGTAATCAGGACTCTCCAAAACCGGAGCTTGAGCAATAGCACCCTTAATCCCTTGAAAATCCTTTTTACCATCTTCTTTCCATAAAAATTTTACATATTTTTTAAGAATATTTTGAATAGGCTTAGCTATTTCTGCGTAATTTGGAATAAATCTTCTAAGAAAATTAGTTTTTCCTAGAAAAGATTGAGGGGATTTAATATTATGAGGTAGAGGAATCTTTTGGATTGCCTCAACTCTTTCAGGATCAATCTTGATCCCATCTTTGGAGATGATGTGACCAAGTAACTTCCCTTTAGTTACCCCAAAAATAGATTTAGCTAGATTTAAGGAAATCCCAAACTCTCTACATCTATCAAAAACCTACCTAAGATGACCTATATGAGTAATACCATCTTTAGAAAAAACAGTAAGATCATCCTGGTAAATTTCAATAATTTTTCCAATTAAGCCCTTAAAATAATAATCCATAGCCCTCTGAAAAGTTGCCCCAGCATTAGTCAAACCAAAAGGCATTCTAATGTATTCAAAAGTACCCCATGGTGTGGTGAATATCGTTTTGTGACGATCTTCTTTTTTAACCCAAACTAGATTGTATCCAGAAAAACCATCTAGCAATGACATCATTCCTGAACCTGTTACTCTTTGCAACATAGTCTCCATGTTGGGCAAAGGGTAATTATCTTTTTTACATGCTAGATTAAGGTTTCTAAAATCAACACAAAGTCTATTGGTATCGCTCTTCTTCCTAAAAATCACTAGGTTGGAACACCATGTTGAATGTCTAGTTTGAGCAATGATTCCAGCAACAAGAATTTTCGAAAGCTCTTTCTAAACCAAAGAAGCTAACTTAGGATTTATTTGCCTAAGCTTTTGACGAAAAGGTTTAGCACTCTCATCTTTTAAAGGGATAGTGTGTTGCATGACATCTTCCCTATATCCTTTTAACTCATCATAAGAAAATTCTAAAACATCCCTGTACTCATGAAGTAAATTAATCAACTGCTTCCTTTCTTCTTCACTAGTACCTTTACCGATTTTAACAATTTTAGGATCTTTAGAAGTACCAAGATTTACTTCGATGAATTCACCTGGATCCCTTCTATTTTCTTCTTTTAACTTTGTAGCATCATTCCGATCAAAGTGTTGTTCTAAAGCAACAATATTCCAAGGAGTAGGATTTATAATATCATCATGATCCTCAGATCCATCCTCCTTAGAACTTATTCGAAAATCTTCAAACTCATCCAAATGATTAAGAAAATGAATAGCCTGCTTTTCATCATAAAAAACTTGCCAATGTTCTGAATTATCCGGGACAGATGGTATGAAAATAATTTCCATTTTATCTCTTCCTTAATTAATTCATCAGATAATTGTAAGGTAGAAGTGGCCACAGCAAGCTCATCTGCTAAAGCATTCTTTTCTCTTGGGACAGCTTCAAGGTTAATAGTATCAAAGTGTTCCATAACATCCCATACAGCATTTCGATAATTTCTCAACCTCTGATTTTTACATGTGAATTTGTTCTTAACTTGCATGATAACTAGATCAGAGTCTCCCTTGATACTAAGCAACTTAATTCTTAAAGCCTTTGCCAATTCAAAACCCAACAACAAAGCCTCTTACTCAGCCACATTATTTGTTGCATCAAACTCAAGCCTATAGGCGAACTTTAGAATATTACCAAGGGGAGACTTCAAAACAATTCCAGCACCCTTACCATACTTAGATGCCGCACCATCAAAATGCATGTACCAAACTTGATCATTTAAGTCCTTAGATCTCTCATCAACCTTGTCATCTAAGGGAATCGTGAAATTAGACAAAATAGCATAATTTCCCATGTCAGGTTATTCCTTAATTATTTCATTATGAGGTCTTTTAGGATCTTCTACATGGAATATTCTTTCAGTTTCTCTATTAAGCCTCACAAACCCTTCACCTCTAGGAGAAGGAATCATAGCATAAGACCAATTCATCTGAATAATTCCTCCTAGATCAGAAGCCCACTTTCTTGATAACAACATACCCCAAGCATCCGGAACATCAACTACAACTATGTCCATAACAATCATAATATCAGGGTAAACTGCTAAATGAACTTGTAAATCCTTGATCAACCCATGAACTTCAATTTTCTTAGAATCCATGGCACATATGTTGTAATATGGTCTAGAAACTCTTAAATTAAGCTGTTCCATGACCCTCTTAGTCATAACACAAGCTGAAGCACCAGAATCTAGCATACAATTATTCAATTTATAATCATTAACCATCAAACTAACAAAAAATGGCTGATGATCTTTGTTATCTGATTCCATTTTCTGTAAGTATATAGGCGCATCTTGATACGACACTTCAGGGGTTTCATTTTGAGTAGCATTAACATGTGAAGCTCCAAGAACATCTAAAACTTTAGCTTTCTGATTAGGAAGCTTTATAGCCTCAGTAAAAGGTACCAAGATCTTAGCATTTCTCAACCATGCACCCAAATCAATATCCAAACCAGGACTAGGATTAAAATTTCGAGGAGGATTTTGATTATGACTTTGCTCTTTATCTCTTCTTTGATAAGTTAATCCTTTGTCTTTAGCGATTTCTAAAACTCGATCAGGAGAAGGCTTTTCACCAAAAATTTCAACAATCAAATCATTCTCATAATCAAAATTATTGATGCTATGCGAAGATGTGAAAGGCCTAACATCTTGACTATGTTCCTTAACTTCCATCCAATATTCCATAGACAAAGATAACTCCTTACCAACAACATTTATCTGATTACTTTCCCCAAACATTCTATTATTTATGATTCTTTTGACAATGGGACAAGTAGCTTCTTCATGAAGAGTATCACAAACTCTACAATAAGGAGGAGCTTCATCAACCAGATTAGTAGATTCAAGAAAATTCGGAGGTCTCTGCTCACTCGACTGACCCTTTCTCTGCCAAGTATTATTATTTCGATTATTATTATTATGATTCCTAGGTTGGGAATTATGCGTTTGAACTCTTTCCATTTGAACCAACCTAGCTTGTAAAGTGCTTATTTATTTAGCATGGTCAGAGATTAATTTAGCTTGATTAAGCTTCATGCTTTCAAGATTCTACATCAATTTTTTCATAGGGTCATCATCATATTCTAGAGGTTCTTTAATTTTAGATGTTTTTAACTTAGTTGCAGTCCTATCAAAACCAGGAATTTCAGACTTCCTAGATGCCCTTCTATATTTTTCAAGTTCTTCAGCTAAAGATTGACAAGCCCTATAATTTGCAGTTTTAGCCCGCCTTAACTCATATGAAGTTTCAGAATTAAAAGCATCAATGTAAAAATTCAAAAGAGATCCATCAGGAGGTTTATGAGTTTGAGATATTTCTCTAAGGATACCATTAAATCTCATGTTAAATTCTTCAATTGTTTCATTTTCTTTCTTTTTTATGGTACTGATTTCTCTTACCAAATGTCTATCTTCCCTTTTATCTCCATACTTTTCTTTAAAGGCAGCTACAATTGATTCAAAAGTATTAAATGAATTATCAGGTTTTTCCATGAACCATTCAGCAACATCCTCACCAAAATTAAGAACAAAAGTTTTCATCTTCACATCATCGAAATTATTATTTGTAACTGCAAATCTATTCCACCAGCTAGTGAAAGAAAACAAATGAGATTTAACACTAACTGCATCATTTCCTTGAAAGATAGGTAATTTATCCATTCCAGTTTGAGGGGTATCATGAGGATAACCTTGAGTATTAGCAAAATCAGACGGGGAAAAAATATCCATGATATCGGGTTAAGGCGGATCACAAAAAAGAGAATGGATATCAGAGAGAGCTTCCTGGACGAGATTATCAAGGAGTGTATGAGAAGTGAGCTTGTGTAATCGGACTCTAAAAACCCTTTCAGGAACTGGAGTAGAAGTAACCAAGCTACTAGGATGCCTTCTCATATAAGTCCTTATGGAAGAAGAAGCCAATGGAGTCGCCACTAGGACAGGAAGCTAACTCAGATGAGATGAAAATGAATAAAGAGATGAATGTTGATGAAAGATCAGAAGATTATAAAATTTCGTTAAGACCAAGGACAGAAAAACTCTATCCCCGGCAACGGCGCCAAAATGTTGTCGCACAGATTGTCCAGGCACCGCGACAACGGCTCAGACTGGGGGCTGTCACCTTTATCCCCAATCTCTCTGTTTTAGCTGTGTCTCCTGGATTTATCATCCTCATTTGTAATAGGGTCTACCTCCCTTAGCTTGCAAGGAGATAGCTTAAATAGAGAGATTGGGGATAAAGGTGACAGCCCCCAGTCTCAGTCGTTGTCGCGGTGCCTGGACAATCTGTGCGACAACACCCTTCACAAAAAATCCTTTTAGATGGGACATAAAAAAAATTTCTTTTATATCTCTATTCAAGAAATAAATTTTTACATCAATTTGATGGAATTTACAACCATTCCGAGCTGCCAAGGTAAAGAGTGTCCAGATGGTAGCCCATTTTTCCATGGGGGAAAATGTATCCTCATAATCGATCCCTTCTTTCTGTGCAAAAAAAATTGCTACAAGCCTAGCTTTGTGCTTTTCAAGTGAGCCATCAACTTATACTTGTTATTTAAGACCCACTTGGAGTCAATTGGTTTGGTTCCCAATGGAGGATCAATCAGGTTCCAAGTTCCATTGTTTATCAAGGCATCATATTCCTTCTACATCTCTTCTTTCCATTCATCATGCGAAGCAACTCCTTTTAAGGAAGTTGGTTCAATATCTATAGGCAAATTCAATTCACAATTATAAGAAACATCCATATCAACAAGTAAATTAGAATGATCTACATCACCTCCATTTTTCCTAGTGGAAATTTTTGTTCCCGTCTTTTCAACTCATCGGGATGGACATTTTCAAGTGCCTTTGTCAGCCATTTTGGAGGACCTTTATGAGATGGCCCAGGTTGTTTAGTTTATCGAGTTGGGGCTAAATTAATATTTATTCTCCTAATTCTGTCAATCAAATCACTCAAAGTGACATTCGTGGTTGAAGCTTCATGTGTGGGAGAGAGCGCTTCAGAAGAAGATTCCACATATTGATACAGTATAGGAATCCCCCCTTTAAGATGTAGAATATGATTATCAAATTCTTGAAATGAATTTTCATGCTTGAATCTATTCAAGCGATCAAGCTATTGCTCAACGACATTTTCAGTCTTGGAAGATTCAAGAAATATGACATCTCTAGATACTACAAACTTCTTATTAACTTCATCATAGAGACAATATGCTTTAGATGTATTTGAATACCCCAAGAATATACACTTTAGACTCCTTGAACTAAGTTTTTTTCTTTGTTCCTTGGTTATCAAGGCATAACAGGTGGAACCAAAGACCCTGAGATGCTTTTTCGAAGGAATGTGGGCATGCAAAATTTCATAAGGAGTATTGTTTCTAATAGCATTCGAAGGACACCTATTATTTATATACAAAACACATAGAATTGCATCAGCCCAAAACATAAATTTTAAATTCTTGAAAAACATCATGGAACGTACCATATTTAAAATTGTCCTGTTCATTTTTTCAACTATTTTGTTGTGTTGGAGATTATAAGGCACGATTGTTTGATGTTTGATCCCATGTTGTAAAATATAGTTTTCAAATTCATTTGAAGTGTATTATTTTCCATTATTAGTGCAAATAGAGCCAATATGATATTGTGCATCATTTTCAATCCATGCGTGAAAGTCCTTGAATGTTTGAAAAACAACAGATTTGTTCTTCAATAAATAAACCCAACACATTCTGGTGTAGTCATCAATAAATGTCATCGTATATTTATTTCCATTTGTAGAGGGAACATGCATTGGGCCACACAAATATGAATGAATGAGTGCAAGTTTTTTATGTGCTCTATAATGTGAATCATGAAAAGACTGTTTTCTATGCTTTCCTAGAATACAAGCATCACACTGCTTAAGTTTCCTAGGAATTGTAGGAAAACCAGCAACACCTTTTTTCTTCAACAATCGAAGGCTGTCATATTTCAAGTATCCAAATCTATCATGCCATAAAATAATTGATGTAAACGTACATTCATCATATTGATAATTGTATGCAAAGTTTTGTGCACAAGCAGAGGTAGCTTGCAGCTTTAGAAGTCTTTCTTCTTCTATCCCTGTCATGACAAGTGAGCGATCTGATGATTTTCTGACCTCAACCTTACCATCAAATGTATGAATGGAGTGTCCTTATGGGTGAATTTGGAACAAATACAACAAGTTTCTACTTAACTCTGGGAGGTATAGAACCTCATGCAAAAGAAATTATGGAAGACCAAGAAGTTTGAGCCTGATTGTGCCAAGCGTTGATCACTTGAGTTTTGATTGTTTCGAAAGTATACTGCTCCATATTGTCAGTGAATTATTCAAAAAAATATCTTCTAAAATTCATGTGGCATGTTTCTTATGAATCAAGAAACCAATCATTTTTCCAAGAATAAAGTGAAGCATTAAGCAAGTCTTCAGTTACTCCAATATTACAATGCTCCACAACATAGTGAGTGGATTAAGGTGCTTTACCTTTCCCTTTTTCTTGAGTTTTACATTTGGATTCATTTATTTCATGCTCAATTATATTTCAAGGCAGCTTACATGTGGATGCATCATGTTCATATTTATTGCAACGTGTGCAATGAAGACCAAAATTTTCTCCTTGAAATGTTATGCCCCCCTTTCTCTTGAAATGTCTTCTTCCTGTTTCTCTTCGACCACCTCTTCCTCTAGAAGAATATTGAGAATTATTATTATCTGTATGTGCAAGACACAAAACTTTTTCAGAAGAACGAAGAGCTGTCTTCTTCCCAAAATCCTTTTCTCTCTCAGCAAACTTCTTCTTGAGAGAGTCAAAGGTGATCTCCTTGAGATTTACACTTTCTTGCAATGACTCAAGATAATGTGAGTAAGTGAGGTATAGTGCCTTGAAATAATATATGATAGGAATTTCTATTTCAACACTAATGTTTTTAATATCATGCATAATAGATCTTACTTCTAATGCTAAATCAAGAGGGTCATCATTTTTCAATTCAAGACTGAATAATTTAATCATCAATCAGACAACTTCAAGTTCAGATTGTGAGTCATACAATTATTTCAACTTATTCAAGGCATCATAAGCATTTGAGAATGGTGAAATATGGAGACTCACCTCTTCATTTAAAAATGTTGCAATCATGGCATAGGCCTTGCTGTTCTTGTTTTCCAAAATGGTGATGTCCTTGTTTGAAGGTGGGATTTGTAGGTTCATTATCTCATCTCCTACACAAACTCCTTTCCACAACCCATTGAAATTGAGAGTGTGTTTTGTTTTCTGGGAACACATAGTATAGTTATCCTTTCCAGTGACAAACACTCCCATAATAGATATGAGTGAACGCATTCTTAAAATATATATACTGTGTAAAAAAATTATACTCTGCTGCTAATACTTTAAAAATTTGCAATTCTGGTGGTAAAGAAATCAGTGTTTTATATAAAAAAGGTATATTTGGGGAAGGAAATATGTGAGGGAGATAATATGTGGGGAGGGGGAGGTAATATGTGGGGTAGGGCGTAATGGGTTTGGGTGGTGTTTGACCAAGGTGAGGTTATATTTCCCTTGGTGGAAGAACGAGAGGCCAAGGTGGAGCATAATTGTGAGTGGTATGGACAACATGTTAATATATATATGGGAGTGTTGTAATACCAAGAGTTAGAGCCACGATGGATTTTGTAGTGGCGACTATGCAGTGGGAAGTGTAGATGACAAAGACATCGTGTATGGAGGAGCTCAAAGAGGAGTCAAACTAGAAGTGCAGAGTAAATAATGTGAATGGGAGATGCAATTAGAGTGAAGGAGATGGACCGGAGCCGACTGTGAGTGTGGGAGGCTGTAAACCAATGAGACAAGCGAGCTATATGGAAGGTGGAGGCGTCATAGGTATTAAAATATCATTGGAGGCATGAAGAAAAAATGTGTCCAACACCATTCCATGATCCTCGATCAAATAGATTAATTGATTCACACTATCAGATCTTTCCTCACAAAAAAAAAATTCAAGAACGTCCCATGAAAATGCCTTTCAAAATTGGTACCACAGAGAGCAATGAACTCTATGACATATAAATCCAGATCCCATAGCAGAATGTTAGAAATCATAGAAAATAGATGGTTGACGGTCCATATTGGAGCTGCAAACAGGAAATTAGTCCTCCATTGACATGATGCAGCAATTAAGTCAGAAAACTCAAAGAATGATAGTATGTAGAGAATCCACACTATAAAAGTAGAGAGGCAGCAGAATAGTACATAGAGAAGTGGAAGGAATGGCCATGCTAGGAAGTAATTCCACAAGATGAATTATTTTTTTCATTAAATGTGAACACAAATATATACATGGAGGGGGAGACTCTTGGGATTCTTCTCTCAGTGTCTCTTCATATTCCAGCTCTCGTTATTTTATATTTACATTATTTTACTTTTTCACCCAATCCCAAGCATTAGGTGTCAACACTTTCTTCAAATATTCCACAACAGAAGAGTGGCAAACGTGATCCTCACTCGCATGACAAGGGACAAAGAAACAAGAGACAACCTCAAGATAAGTAGCCTAATTCATAGTAAAAGGACATTGGAAATTGGTGTGATTTACATAAAATCCCATAGCATAACATTGTTAAATGTCACTCAAGACAATTATTGTTGGCTGAATAAAGAAATGGATATCAAATTAGATTCAGATTCAGAACATGATAAAGGAAATATGATCATCAATGAAAAACCCATTTCTACCATCATGAATATAAATATTCAATCAGAAGAGTTGGAGGAGCATAATGAGAGGAAGTGCCTCTTTCATTCACATATGTGGGTGAAGGGGACCCAACTACATTTCATTATTGACAACAAGAGCTAAAATAACCCGATTTATATCAAGTTTTTCAAGAGATTGAAGCTACCCATAATGCCACACCCCTAACCATAAACTATTGGTTGGTTGAGCCAGGGACAAGACATCAACATAAACCAACAATTTCACACGTCCTATGACTTCGATCCCTCTAAAGATGAGGTATTGTGTGATGTTTCCCAATTGAATTTTGAGATTTTATTATAAGATAACTTATATGTGGAAGTGTTATTTTGTGTATGAGTCTTGGCCCTATAATATCATTGTTACTTTGGGGGATCAAATCTATAGGATACCAAAAATAGTTTTGGAAATGGTGAACTCATTAATCTTGGAAAAAAATTCTTAAAAGTATTCTTTCATAATTTCAATTTTTCCCTCTTCATGGTTCAACTAGTAGAAGAAATAAAGTTCATTGCTACCACCAAAAATTCAACATAAGTTCTCTCTACAAAACATAAGTAGGTGGAAAATATTGTAGAAGAGTCTAGAGACATATTCACCTCACTTACAATAATACCTCTACACTTCCAATTCAAACATCCATATACATGGGATGACAAATTTCCATATGCTCAACATTCCTATAATAGAATGCGCCACAATTATATTGGCCACATATCTTTTCAAACATGTTCGTGGTTATAGGCAGTAGGTCCCATGGATGTTACTCTTCCAATTTTTCACCAACATATTCCTCCCATTCTTAGGCCAAAGCAGATCAAGAAACCAAAGTTGTTGAATGGATCCAACATATCTAATGACAAGTTTATGATGTCACTTCTCATATTTTTTGACTAATGCAATAAATAGATAACAGGGTTTTTAGTTGTGGCTTTCCTAGGAAATCATTGTGTAATGCGTTGATTAAATTATTTCTCTTGTATCCTTCATGATTTCATGATCATTTAAATTGGTTTCCGTAATTGGTAGAGTAGATTCAAGTCTATTTTTTTATAAAATTACAATGAGAAATTTGAATCTACAAGTAATTTCTACATGAAATCATAGTTGAAATTACAATAGAAGAGAATAATTTGAAGTTATCCTTGTGGGTGAATCGAATTTACAATATCATTCTTCAGAGCTAGCATGATGTAATTCTATGGCCAGAGAATCGAGTGTGCCCTTGAGGGTAGCTCAAATTACATTTATTGGAAGGATAGAATGGAGGAAATGTTGGAAGATAGTTAGCTAAAGGAATTCATAGATCATGATATCCCGAAGCCTCCAATATCGGATGCTAAATATCTAGCAGAGTGGAAGAAGTGTATAGAAAGAGCTAGGAGCATCATCCTGGAGGGTGTGAGATACCACATAGTCTTGAAACTACATGGAAAAGAGACTCCATTTCCTATGTGGAAGAATCTCAATGAGACATTAGTTAATATAAATGAAACCAAGAAACTTGAACTAATGAATAAATTGAGAATTGAAGACAAAGGGTATGAGGTAGTCTTCAGAGATGGGAAGGACTACCTCAAGCATCTTGCTTCTTGTCAAATCAAGAAATTTGTTATCAGGATCGAGAGCCTCTACACATTAGAGAAATATGCATGCAAAACATTTAGGAGCAAGGAAGTGATCAAATATGTTGTGGTTGAGAGGGAGAACATGCATCCATACCTCTAGGTGTGAGGTGAGGAAATGTAGATCCTTATTCCAAGAGTGAAAAAATTTGGGCAGGGTCCATTGATGTGGTTTTTGTCTCATGGATCATTACCTTGCTATAGGGGCCCATAATATTCAGTAGAATAAGGATCAATTTTAGTCATATACTGAGGAGTGTGTTGAAGTTTGCAACAAGAAACAATGAAATTGGCATCTGGAAACAACATCCATGATCCTAGTGAAAATTAAGCACCTACACTAGGGTGGGGCCCCCACATGCTATTTTTAGGTGAATGCCTATTTATAGATGCATGTCGACTATTATTATTCCTTAATATTATTTGGAAAATAAACAATAATCTATTCTCAATGAGCACTTGGAAATAGTTAACTGAAGTGGAAAATCAGTTAGCTATAGGAATTTCGAGTTAAGAGGTTGGTTGGTGGTACATGGAAGTGGACTTAGTTGTAACTGAGTGATTCGAAGTTGTAACAGAGTTGGAAGTGCAGTTATGAAATTTGTAAAGTAGTTTAACTCAGTTAAGTGAGTTAAACTCAGTTGTGGTAGTCGTAACTGAAGATACAGTAGTGAGAGATCAAGTGAATTAATTATTAATTAATTCACAATCAGTGGCCTCACATGCAACTGAATATTTACTACTATTAACCGTGTTTCTAGATGTTGTTTCCTTAATCCTTGATCCTTGATCCTTAATCACAAATAATTTCAGCCTTCCTCAACTACGTGAGCAAGGCAGGCTATCACTGCTCCATAGATCACTGGTTCTGATGTTGCCTTGTCTTTTGATTTTCCAGCCTTGTTTTTATGCCATAGATCACAGCAAGTTAAAAAACTCAATCTTGACTTGACTGTTTTTGAATTTATGTTATAAAATTTAGAGAATGGATGTTTGTTGGATAGCTTAATCCCAACAAACAGTAGATTAGGTAGAGAATCATATGGATCCAACTGTTTAATCTGGATCCATGAAGAAATAAGGAGTAGAGTTAGATTAGTTTTTATGCTTTCAAAAGAATAAAATGTTGTAAGAGAGTTTACCAATCCAAGTGCACTCTGATGAAGAGAAAATTTTAGATCAGTAGGATTGGGTAGGTAGAAAGTTTGTTGATAAGAGCTCCATTGTTTTCTAATGATTGACAATTGGTTTCCAGAACAAAGAAAGATCTTTCAAGCAGAAGAAACAACCCAATGGATGAGGCAACTGATCAGCCTCCCAGAGAATACAAGTCTACAGTTCTTGATGCCTTCAAAAGGACACCATCCCCAAGTGGAGCCACTGTTAGCCACCCATAAAATTCTGTCATATCAGATGGTGGCTAAATAATGTTGGATAGCCAAAAAGACAAGGCAACATCAGAACCAATCTTTAGAGTTCCAGGATCTATTCCTCCTGTTCTCACAGAGGGATCTCTCAAATATCTATTTGCAAAGGTTTATCTTGTTTGCTTTGATTATGGATTTTAGACTAGTTATTTAAGTGCAGATGTTTGTTTGGTTGGGGTTGAGTTGATACAGCAGAATATGATAGGTCTAGGAAAGATAGACAGAAAGAGGAAATATCTGGTTCATTGGGCAATGGAGTCAAAATAAGGTCATGGAAAACTCTTCAAGGGATATGGGATATCAAAGGGCAAATCTAACTTGGTTGTAGGATCCTTGGTTTTGGAATGAGATGGACATTAATGATTTGGAAAGAGAAGTTTAATTCTCAACAAAGGGAACTTGAAAACATAACTTAACAATAGAGAGATATTTGATAGACAGGGCTAACCATAAATTCTACAAACATTCTTTAAGCTAGTAATGACTTCAAGACAACTTTCAAAATGAAATCTAAGATTTGGGGAACACCCTATTTCCTCAAAGATTTTATTTTAAAGGACTTAGAAAACATAAAAGATTCACTGATAATTGCAGTCATAGAAGAGGGAACACCTAAATAACATCTATGCTTACAACTATAAAGACCTTCAAAACAAATTTTCAAGCAAATGGAAAAGGGCAAGATCAAAACCGACCTCTTTGATTAACTTAAAACAATGGTACTTCAAAGGGAGACTTCAATAATAGCTTTCAAGTGATAGCAGACAAGCAGGGAGAACCATAAATCATGTTGAAACCAAATATTTGAGTTATTAAGAAAATAAACGAGCATGAAGACTAAAGAGAAGGTTTAAAGCCTCTAAAATACTTCAGCAGAAGAAAACATAAAACAGTGAAGGGTGAACAGGTCTAAGGTGCTTCCAAGAGTCATTTCTTAGCCTAAAACTTTCAGCCTACTGTAGCAAGAAATTATGAAACATAATGAAAATAGGAGGAAACTTTAAACAGTCAGAGTACTTCACTGACAACCAAGCTCATGAATCCAATGATAGAGCCTTCTTAGGAACGGGCATGCAACAGCATCATCAAGATATCTGAGACTTCAATTTGTTTTCAACTTCAACAGACTTGTATATTTATTTCAGAGAGTTTCAATATTACAACTTGTGATCAAGCAACAACCAACAACCAACCAACACTTCACTCATCTCTGCTGTGGTATATATAGAAAGATGAGGAGGTGAGATCTGAAAAAGATCTCAATTACAATTAATACAGGATTTAAATGGCCCATTGGTCCTTGGGATGCTCAATGAAGAAACAGAAGAGGTGTTCACCGTATTAATTGATTTACACTCATGATTTTAAGCTGGGTAGGAGCATTTGTTGACCTTTGAGGCACAAGTAGTCCGAAGTAACTCTACAGATATTCTTTGCATTGAAGGCCCTGGCGGAAGTGACTTCTTTTGCTGTGGAGGCAAAAATCTGATCCTGATCAATAAATCCAGCTCCTGATTGAATCCTTTAAGGCACAGGTGGCGCTCTGGTGGTTGAAGAATCAATTTGCCTCAGATATGGTGGTGGAGGCATTATGTCTGATAAACACTTTTAGGTTTTCCTTTTAAGTTGTGTTTTAGGCTGGGAGATTAGGCTTCTGATGGCCGTCTTAGCCGTAATCCCTTCCAATCTGTCCATTAAACTCCCGCTCTGATCCATTTTTTCTTTCTGATACTCTTTTTCTGGGTTTGTTCGATGTTTTTCAGGTTTGACAGGGGCATGCTACGTCAACGGCTCATGAAACCTTGTTGACAACACAGTTCTATACCCTATGGTCAATTTCCTTTGTTAAATCGAAAGAACGAGAGTCGTCACCCTCGTCCTTCGAATCTTCTTCAGACATGGCAAAAGAATTTTAAAACCTGCAAAATACAAACAAAATTATAAAATCCTGCGTTTATATCAAAATCTGCATCGGAAGGTGTGCGGGGGAGTGGGGCGATCGGAGCCGTTGATTGCGCTGTGATCAACGGTCGGGAGCGATTTGGAAAGTCCGTGGAGGAAAAAGGTTGACCGCGTAATGGAATCAGGAAATCGAATGTGGGCCGTCGATCTGCAGAGATCGACTGCGGAGATGGATTTTCAGTTTCGCCGAGGTCTAGCTAAAACGCATGCAGCTTGATTAAAGGGCGGGCAGCTTGGATAGGCGATCACCGTTAGATGTGCGGGACCAGATCGGACGACTGTTATTTATTCCGCTGGGCAGATATGGTATAATGGATAATGCGCGGGGGATTGACTTTATGCGGTGGTTTTTGGATGGTACAGAGGACACGTGGTAGCCAGCGTATGGAATCGCTGACCGTCGGGTTAAAACCACCTTTCCCATGAAGGCGGTGCCGAAAAACCAAGTGGATTTTGAGAAGTGGCGTATGGCTGGGGGGTCCACACGATAAGTCGTGTGCCGCGCCATCCGATCTGCGGAGCAGATCGACGGTTGAGATCATCCCATACAGTTCATGGGCGGAAAACTTTGGAATTTAAATAAAACCCGATTTTCAAAGGTTTTTGATGTTTCGGGTGGAGAAAAATGAGTAAGTGCCCAATGATCACAGTGTTTGGTTCCGGTGCTTGGGCGCATGGAGGAAAAAGGGGTAGGGGCTTAGCCTGAGGGGCTTAAGTCCAGCGCATAGAAAATGTGCGTTTTCTATGGTTTTTAAAGGGAAATGAGGGTTCCGGCAAGGCCAAGAGTGAGTCTTAGACTTTTAGGAAATGAATTTAAATGAAGGAAAAGGAGGAATCATGAAGTTGAGGGGTTTTCAAGGGAGATGGAGAAAAGGAACTGAGATTAGATTTGGAGAAGGGAGGGGAAAAGGGGTCCTTTGCAGCAGTACTTTGGCTTTAGAAATCAGCAGGATTTCTGAGTTCTGAATGGAAACAGTAGTGAATATTAACCAAGGATAGGACATTATCGAAAAGTCTTCAAGTATCCGCAATTTTAATCATGAAATTGTTTCTTGGAGGCTATCCAACATTATTTAGCCACCATCTGATATGAAAAATTTTTATGGGTGGCTAACAGGTGGCAGAGACATAAGTGTGGGTGTGGTTATCAGAGTATTCCTTGGTAAGTTTAGTAAGTTTCTTATTAGAAAATTTTGTTTCCCTCAGCTCTGATCTACGCTGAGCAGTGGCTTGGAGAAGGCACCACATGTGAGTCTTCATTGGGCGCTAGTTCAGTCTCTGCTTGTTCAAGCTCTGGCTCACGAGTATGTTTACAATCCCTGTATTTGTGATCCTATGGTTTGCTATATATGTTTGTTGTCTCTCAGGATGAATGGTTCTGTTGCATCTTGGTCAATATGGAAGGTGGCATATATGGACTTCTATATGGATGATACAAAATTGGAAGCAGTTTATTTTGTCTCTTGTCTTCCTGTTTTTTTGGTGTTTGGAATTTTACTGTCCCACGTGGGATTGTGCTGGGTTTGGTCCTCACGCCACTCCTGATTATTTGATTTTCTACATCCCCACATCATGGGATTATTTTATTGTATGCATGTCAATGGTTTTGTCCCAGAACCTCCATGGTTCTCGTATATGGATGGTCCAACCCATAATTCCATCTTCTGGCTCCTCGAGATGAATTGGATGCATGTTTGGTTCAAGAGTTTTTTTTTTAATTTCTAGATATCTGTTTGTAACAAGAGATTTAATTGGGGTATGGTACAATTTTTTCCCTCTCATATGTTTTCATTGGAAGGTACCCAAATCTGTGGCGACCCCTGAAAGCTTCTTGTTTATGAGTTTAAGCTCTCCTCGGGGTGGTTTATGGGGTCTCTATTTATAATTCAAAGAAATTGTAGGTATCTGATTATCATGGCTTGAGCTACCTCTGGAAAGGGCAAGGCTGCCCAGAGTTCACGAGGCTGAGGGAAATTTTGCAAGGAATCCCCCATGGCTAGCCAGCCCAGCTCCTCTTGGGGCAAAGCCCAGGGTCGAAGTCAGTTTCCAATATTATTAATGAAGCGAAAAAAACGTATTAAGAGGGCACCTCGGCCCAGGTTTTTCAACTAATTGAGGAATGTGAAGAGGAGCTTAACTAGAAAGCAGGGATTCTATATATTGATTTGGATGACTAGAAAAATTTGGTGCCCGATCCTGGTCACACCCAGGGCAGAGCCTCTCAGTTCAAACAAACACTTCACTTTTATTGGTTAATGAAGAGTCTCTTGGCCAAAGCCTTATATAAGATTCCATTTGGTGTGGCCGTGACCACTCATGAGTTTCCAGATTATAGAAAGGAATTTCAGAAAATTCAATTTCAAATTTAGAAGAATAATGGTCGATGCCTCAGCCATATTGAGCAAGACAACCCATGTATCCCTCAACTTGAGCTCCTTGGCTCTAGCGCAAAGGACCTTGATCCTGTCGAGTTTGTTGATGATGATTAGCTTGGTGTTATTACCTCTGTCTTAACTTTTATTATATGCATCAGTATTATAATTTTTAGTATGTCTATAGTTATTTTTACAGTTATTTAGACTCTAGCCAGTATAAGGACAATCAGATTTATTTTGCGTGGATGATTAGACTTATCACATTTTTATTTTGGATGGCTTATCATGTCTTTAGGTGGCCAACAGATCTAGTTTCCTTCTGGGCATGTTGAGGCCATCTAACCATATGGATATGGATGTAACTTGCCATTTTTAAAGTTAACGAAAAGGAAAGGTCCTACCAATCTTACTAAAAAACATTCATATCTACCAAACACCGAGAGGATTCAACTCTCTCAATATGTAAATCTCTTTTTGAGTACATAACTTGAGGAAAGGTTTAAACCTAGAGATATTTGATTACTCTAAACCCTCGGTAAATATAGTTAAAGATGAATCTATGTGGATTCTAAATAATATGAATATATTTATATAAATTTCACATATCTACATTTAGAAATATTCATATTTTTTAATTTGATTAAAATATTGTGGTATGAAAACATTGATTATATATATATATATATATATATATATATATATATATATATATATTAAATTTAAATATAAAATTTTAAAATATAGTTGTTATGAATATGGATCAATATTTTAGTTTATATAGTTGAAGAGATTTATTTTATAGCTATTATTTTATATATATTTCACATTTTCATCATCATAATTATATATATATATATATATAATTGAGATTTCTATTACCTCATGACGCCATCTAATAAACCACTAGTTATTGTTTAGACTGAGTCATGTTGTATTCTACTAAGAGGGAAACCATAATTACTCACAACTAACAAAGGTCTGGGTACATCAAAATTCAAATACTAGTTACTGCTAAATACATAACGACTAAAATAATCTATTTTACTAAAAGTAAAATACAAAAGCAAAGAGGTTGGATGAAACATCAAGTATCCAATGAAGTGACTGGGGTTGGATCTTAGGATCTTGTACCTATTGGGGCTAGAGGTTTTAGGCAACACTAAAGATGAGTCTCTATGTGGGCCAACCAAACATCTCAGTTGACAAGACAAGAGCATTGGTGACATTAGACACACTAAGTTTCTTTCATAAAAGAGATAATATCATTGCGGTATTCGTGCCTTTCCTTAAGGACCCTGCCCATGAGTGTCTTCATTTTCCAGTGAAGGGTAATTGAATTAAGATATTGACTCTGTCATCCCCTAGTATGCCCAGGGTCAGGAACCCTATTTGCCATGTTGGCTTGGATATCAAAATCAGAGTATGCTTGGTAGTCATTTATAGTCTAGGCTTCAAGTTAGAAAATTTCCTCTTGGATTTCCGATAGAAGTGGAAGAATGGAATATAGTCGCAATGTTCTGAGCCTAAGATTGAGCCTGCGACTAGCCTTTAGGGCCTCTTCCTCTAGATTCCCGGTGACAATGCATACCTGGTGGGGCATGGTATTCAAAGATACAAAATTCCAGATTAAGGACGACCCCCATTAGACTGAGAAATTAATAAAATAAGTTTATAGAATCCCAAATAGAATGAACACAAATTTAACACTCAGCTTTCAAGAAGTTATAGAGTGTCGTCTAACAAGTTATGATAGAGGATAAATAGATAAAAAAGAGATTTGGGCAGGGTTAGACAACCATAGGAATCCAATGACACCAATAACAATAAACACCACCGAGACACTCTATAAACCTGAACCAAAGTTCACCATCCAAAGATGATAAAACTAAAAGAAATATAGAATTTGGACATAGAACAAATTACCACGCAATGGTCAGCCCACCAAGCTTGGAAATGCTTCAGATAAAGGTTGAATCCTTGCTAGTCACCTCATATCCTAGTTTTGACCTCTATTGTTGTTGTCGTTGATGTCCCAGATGTCACCTCCCTATTCATTTTGGGCCTACTCCTCATGTGAAGGGTCAACACCAGATGCATGTACTAAAGACCATCGTCCCAAGAGTCAAGACCATCATGTACTAAAAATCTCATAGAACTAGCACCATAGGAGAGATCTTTCCCTTATAACATAGACGATCCACAAGGATTATCACATAACATAGGGCCATGAAAGATGGGTATAAACTCTCCAAAGCCAACGCCATGGGGGAAATATCCCATTTGTGACAGGGTAATGTCGTAGGGGCTGCAAAAGAACACAAAGTTACAACTACCAAGCCAAGAGATTGAAAACATAATACAAAATGCCATATTTAAGTGAAGGGAACGTTTGATGGTTGGCCTGTATAGCTATATGGGGTGAGATAGTCATGCCATCCCCCTCTCTTAAATGTTATGTGAAGTAACAAGGTGATAGGATCCTCCTTCCTTAGTTCACACAACTTCCAACACTCTGATCAAGGAATTAAATATTTTTATTTTTAATTATACTTTTATTAATTAAATTTATTAAGTTTTTATATGTTTATTAATTATATGTTCTTAACTATCATGGCTATGAATACTAATCATTATTATTTAAATTTATTTCAATGTGTTATGCATATTATCGAAATTTTCTTAAAGAAAAAAAAGTTTATATATTTATTAATAAAAGCAAAATTACAATATAAAAAAATGAATTGAATCAATTTATTATTTTTATTATTTTTTATTTTTTAAATTGAGTGGAAAATATGTGCTATTATTATTACTATTCTAATCATGTTTCATTTTGTGGATGTTAGGGTCCCATGATTTGGCTAATTGGCAAGCCAAATGACAGTGTAACATCAAACCAATCTTTGGAGCCCAAGGACCTAGCCTTCCTGAACTCAGAGAGGGCTCTCTCTATTTGTGTAAGGGATATATGTGTGCTTGCTCATTGTGTTATGATTTTAGGCTAGTTATGAAGTTGGTTTTTGGTTTTGGTTTTTAGGTTGTGAGGGATGAACTGATCAAAGATATAACATAGGTAAAAATATGTCAGATCAACTAGGCTATGGGTTCGAAAAGGTCAGGAAAGCTTTCAGATGGTGATGCAAGGTTGTTGAAGGGCCGATTTGATTCGAGGTAAAATGGATCTTTGGGAAAAATGGAGTAAGATGGACATCAAGTTTGTGAATAACAAAGGATTTCAAGAACGAATATTTTAATAGCTGACATAAACATGGTAGGGAAAACCATTAATCATGAGAAATGTAACTTTAAGATAATCAATACATAGAAACAAACATTCAAGCCATGCATAGAGATATATAACTCTCTAACTTTAGGAAATGGCTATCAGACTTTGGGGAAATACATTTAAGACAGACAAACAACTCAAATCACTATGTCAGAATGCCTAAACACAGTACTTCAAGCTATGGGGCACTTTGAAAACAAGATTGCATAGTCTTAGGCAAAGGGCAAGATCAGAACAAGACCTTCTTGGTTCGACAAATGAAAATCTAATCAGTCAAAGAGACGTTTCATAGATGGAGCTATGGCTAGCCATGAGTAAGTAGGGCATACCGTAAATCATACTTAGCATACATAAAACCATGAATGAAACAAGCAAACTATATTCTTAAGTTATTAAAGAGCAATCAAGAATTCTTTAATGTGACTAAGAATGAAGAAAACATGGAAGCTATGAAGAAACAGGAAATTTGAGGTGCCTCCAAGGGCATGTCTCAAATTTGTTCTCTATTTTCCTATAGCAAGCAAGCACATGGATTTATTAATGAAAACTAAGAAACAAAACAGAGATAGAGACACTATACCATTCTACCAGGTCATGGAATCCAGCAACAATCCTCTTTCATCATCCAAGAACATCCAAAAAACTATCCAAAAGCATGAGACAAGTATTTCTTCCAAAGCTTATATGACCATATATTTCTTCTATTCATCAATTTCAGCCTTGTTTACAATGAAAGCCTTTGGAATATATAGGCCAAAGTGAGGAAAAACTCTTAGTTCAACTTGCAATCTCATTGGCCTATTCAAAATATCTCATTTTGTCCATGAGGCTTTGCAAAGCCCAAGACACAAAATATCTAATAAAATATCTAAAAAATGCTAAAAAAGGGAAATAAATTGAATTTTCATAACTTATCATGTACAAAAATATCTAAACTCACATGAGGAAAAATCAATTTTGAAAGGTTCAATTTTTACAAAAATACTCAAAAAATACATCAGCAAAAGGTCCCTTGACTTGCTGGCAACCTTTGCAGGCCTTCCCGATGTCGTAACGAGGCTCATGATAGCTTGTTGGAAAGCTCTGAGTGTCTAATTTCTGAAAATGTTTATTTTTCTCCCAACTGACCAATAGAAGTTCTCCAAAAATAGGGTTGTGTGTAAAAACCCAAAAAATAATCCTTGCTGATAAATGGGGTAGAGTGTAGAAAAAACGAGTGTTTTTCGCCCTTTTGGGAGAGAAAAAGATCTTCAATTGTTCTGAAAATCGCTGAGTATGTGCCCCTAAAATTATGGCATCCAATGATACCATTTTCATCCTTTGATGATGTCCCAAACTGAAATGGCGATGCCCATGAGTTTTGGACGAAAACCCAAAAATGACAAAAAACCAAAATATGTCGAATTTCACTCAAAATTGGTGAGCATGACCCTCAAGGGTTTTTAGCAACATGCTGTGAAGTAGAGGCAAAAATTTGGAGTCTTGAGGTGTCTTTCCTCAATTTTTGTACCGGACACTTCCCATTAACCTCCTTGAGTTTTTCTTGAGCAGCCTTAAACTTCCATCAGGCAAACTGATTGAGCTTTTTATAATGCCCGATCATCCTCCGTTGAAGGTCCAAGTCCATGTTTGCCTTCTCCAATTTCTTCTCCAAGTGATCATTAACTCTCTCAAGCCATGCTTCCCAATTTTTCTCTATCTCTTGTTCAAATAATGCAGTGAGAGGGGTAGATTGGAGAAGGGCTTCTTCTTTTTCTTTTTGTTTCTCAAGGGCCTTTTTTAGCCCCATGGTTCTTGGCCTCTTTCGCCTAGGCTAATCTTCACCTTCACTTTCCTCGAACTCACCCATGAGTTCTTCCAATCTCACTTGTTCTTTGAAGGCCTCCTTTTTGTATCAGATGGCCTGTGTCTCATATACAGCCATATGGACACTCATTTGTTTTTTTTGGACTTGCAAAAAGTGACTGAAGTTCCTAGATCTATGAAGATTAGCCCTCAAGGCATCAATTTGGATTTCTCTATGGATCAAGAGATTTTCTAGGATCCGGGCTTCATTATCACTATCATCACTTTGGATTTGGATGATGTCAAATTCCCTTTCCTGTTCATGACTGCTTTCTTCCTTGTCCTTCCCTTTGCTTTGGGTGGCTCTTCTAGTACTCTTCCTCTTGGGCAATTCGACCATGGATTTCTTTGGCAATTTTCCCTTGCTTCGGAGGGCCCTAGTCACATTTGGAGTTACAACTCTAGGCACCCTTTTCTTCGTTGTCCGGGGCTTGTTGAATTTCGAAGAAGAGAGCATGGCCCCTTGCCTAGGAGAGGCAGCTAGCACATGCTCCATGGGATCTTTACCCTTGTCACTTTACCCCTCATTTTTGCCACTATCTTGGAGTTCTTTATGGATACCTTGGCTGTCCTTTTGCACTTTCCTTTGAGGGCTATCCTCCTCACTGTGCTGCAACTTTTTATCCTGCTGCCCTTCTTCTTCTTGAGGTTGTTTTTCTTCTTGAGGAGGCTGTTGTTCATCACCTTGAGGCTCCCTCTGCTCATATTGTTGTAGCTGTTGTGTATCATCTTTTGGCTGCCCCTGTTCATCACCTTCAGGCTACTCCTGTTCAGCATATTTTGGCTGCCCCTATTCATTACCTTCATGCTGCTCCTGTTCAGCATCTTTTGGCTGCCCCTGTTCATTACCTTCATGCTACTCCTGTTCAGCACGTTCATGCCCTTGTTGTTCTATCTCACTGTGATGCAGCTCATCAGCACTTTCTTCTTCATCCCCTTGCTACTGCTCATCATCACTTTCCTCTTCCTGCTCATGTCCTTCTTCCTTATCTTGGTCATGCTCTTCTCCTTCTTCAGGATCCTTTGTTTGTTCTATGGTAAACTTGAGCTTTTTTGGAATAGGTTTGCTAGAAGAAGGCGAAGGATGGTGAGTAGGAGGTGTAGGGGATGTATGAACTGGAGGGACAGTGGAGAAATTTGGATGGGTGATGAAAGTATCCCAAGATACCTCACTCTTTTCAAGCTGATGAAGAATGATGACTTTGATGAGAGAGTGATGGAAGAGACAGGCTGTTTACTGTGAAGGAGGATTTTTCTGAACAGTGGAGGCCCTTTTCTCGATGCTCCCGTGTAAGAAGAAAGGAAGATTTAGCAATTTGGCCCTAGTGAAATGCATGAGTAGTCGAATGTGATAGGCATAGACTCGGGAGAATCTTCCCTCACAAGTGAAGTATTTCATGATGATCTTCATGAGGGGGGCATAGCTAGTGAAAAGATATGAGAAGGGGAAAATGGCAGGACATGAATCTCTCTGCTCAGGCTTTAGAAAGGGCTTGTAATATTTTGAGTCCAGGTAGCTTTGTTTAAACCACTTCTCCCAAATATAAGGGATTTTAGTGGCCTTGGAGATGGACCTTGGAGAGAATTTGAAGTCTAGGCCTGCCAACTGGAAATGCTTGTCTTGAAACCTCAAAGTGAAAAGATGTGTCAACGGAGAAAAGCTCTTCACCTCTTGCACTCTTTGAAAAAAATCTAAACACCCAACCTCATGGAAATTGAACAAGACTAATGGGTGGGAATTCACTTCTTCAGTGGAAACAGGCTCAAATATCTTATGCAATCCACTCCTACTATCCTACCTGGGAGGAATCTTGTTTTGAATGCTCTCTGCAACACCAATCTGCCTCAAATGGCTTTTTGAAATGCTTTCTCAAACACAAATCTGTCCTCTTTGTTAGTCACTGTTTGACCAAGGCAGATCTTTTCAAATGCTATGTGAAATGATTTTTTAACACAAAACTTCCTGTTCGTTACAAAACACTGTATGTCTTCCTTTGTATGCCAATCAACAAGTAGTTATGATAACAAGCACATAGTCAAATAAAAGGTACACACAGTCAAATGATTACTGTGTTTGGGTAAGGTCACAAAGCTCTTTGTGTTTTGGTGTAAGAAAAAATAGCCTTGCAGAAAACAAAACACCTCTCCCAATCAAAAACACTTCTCTTTTTATTTCACTGTCTCACATACACAGGTAGACAAAACACCTTCAGACTGAGTTAAAATATCTTTCACCACAATTTGTTTTATGGGACAAATGAGGCAGCAATTGTTTCACTGTTTCACTTATTCAAATAATCACTATGTTTTCCTTACAAACATTGCTTCACCTTCTAACACTTTTTTCACCAATACATTTTGCTGACAGATGTTTAGCTTTGTCTTATCATAGTTAGGTCACCTTCAACAATTTGACATGACCTATAATACTGTGTTTATTTTGACTTGCAGGTAGTATTATGTTTTAGTACTGTTTTGAGGACAGTTTTTAGGCCTTTGGACATCAACATAAACACACCACTTTCATTATGTCAATCTTGGGCAATCATAGCCACAACAATCTCGGATCTTAAACAAAAAATTCAACCCTCCTTACCACTGTTTTCACCACTACATATAGCTGACAATGTTTATGGTTTATCATAGTCTTGAGGGTAGCTTTAGGCTCTTTGAAACAAAAATGACTACTCCAATTTCATCCAACTGAAACAATCTTCTTCAAACTATTTACCCCAACACACCTTGATTTATACCGAGAGTTTCTCTTTTTTAATCACCACTTAGCAGCTCGAATATAGCAAGGAGGTAAATGAAAATACCTTGAAAATGGATGGCAGCCCTTGTTTGAAAAGTTTGAGCAGCTTCAAGACTTGTTGAAGGCATTTGGACTATCAAAACATGTGTGGCACATTGAAATGGGAAGGTGTTGCGCAATATAAAAGGTGTCGGGTCGATGATGGGCGGTCGTGACCGGTGCCTACAAGCGCGCCGCGCAACAATACAGCCTCTTCATAAACTTTCTCCTAAACGCGCCGCATGCTTTTCCAGGTATGCCGCGCAGTCTCCAAGCTTTAAATTCTGCAAATTTTTGCTCAAGAACTCCTTCTTCAGTCCAGTGAACAGTTAAGAGGAGTTGTTTGTGTTTTTGAAATGCAAAAAGGGATCTTCCAACGTTCAATCCACTCTTTATAGTATGAAAAAGCCAACGTCCCTTTGATATTTTCTTGGTGAGGGTTTGAAGCCTATTTTCTTTAAAACAAAGCCTTTAATTATAATGAAAAATCAAAATGAATTTGAAAGTACTATAAGGGGCCCATATTTCAAGTAACGTTGATAAAAAAGGTTGTGCATGCTACTTGGACAGTTTTAATAGATATGAACCTATCCACTTATAAGAAAATCATTCAAGGGCCAAACTCCTTTCACTGTTTACCTATTAAAGGGGGGACATGTCTTTCCTCTGCTTATATCTGCTTGTTAGAGGGAAACCTGGCTCAAATCCATATAGTGACTGTAGATGCATTATCCAAATGACTTTTCTCTTTGACTGTGGGTGAAGCTTAGTTGCATTCACCCAGGCTTTACTATCGTTTGTTTATTAAAAGGGAAATTCTTTTAAAAACCTCTCCTTTACTCAAAATGCAACAGCAAGGTACCTTTGACATATTTCCATAAAGAACAGGCCTTCATTTGTAACAGTGGCATGCTTTATTCGCTTTGAGTGTTGTTCCTGACCTTGAAACACATACCATAATCCTTCTTGCACCTTTATGAACCTATGTGTCTATTTGCAAAGCCTCTTTGAGAAAACTAAGCTCAAGTTACCTTCTTGTCCACTGTGATGAGTTATTGAAAGAAAATTCTTCATGAACAGGAAGAACAAGACCCTTTGAAAAAAAATCATCACTCTTTGGCCTGTGTCTAACCCATGTCTCAACCTCAGCAAGATTGTTTCATTTTGGCTCCAGATTTCTTTTGAAAGAAACTCTGATAAGAGATAAGATCAATCTCTTGGATTATTATAGTACCCCTGCTTTCTCTTTGTTTTTAACACCATTTCTCTATTCAGAAGCCTTCAAATGTCTCCTACTATTCTTAAAATTTGTCTCTCAGTCAGTGAAAACCCTAAAGTCAATCACTGTCCCTGGCCCTCTGCTTATAGATGAAGGAGGCCTATTTTTTGACAAATGCCTGGTTTCTTTTCAACCTCTGTCTTAACCAAATGAAAAATGTTTGATGACCATACAAATAGTGGTTTCTTTTATACTTGACGGCAGAAGTTAGTTTGAGACCAAGACTGTTTGACTCCTTTGGCCATCTGCTTAATAATATTTCTTTATTGATAATCAACCCATTAACTTCACATTGTAATTCAATAGCAGTGAAACTTATGAAAACAATTTTTAAAAGCACCACTGCTTTGCCTCTGCCTTTAACATAATTTTTATTCAGAAACCTTCAATTGTCTTCCACTGTACCTAAAATTTTCCTTTACAGTTTAATGAAAAACTTAAAATCAAACTTTATCCCTGGCCCTCTGCTTATAGATGAAGGAGGCCATTCTCGGTCTTCAGCCCTATGCTTATAGATGAAGGAGGCCATTCTCAGTCTTCAATCCTCTGCTTATAAAATGAAGGAGGCTTTCTCAGTGATGCCATTTCATCAGCTTTTAACAGTGTTATTTTTCCTTTTACTGCCTTTTCATGCTTGAGCAAATGAAGAATGACAAATTGATATATAGTCAAGATGGTCACTTCTCTGAGACAAGTAATTCTACTTTTCAAGTACCTCTGTGCTTCTTTTGACATCACAAGCAGTTTGGCTAATATTTGCAAAGCACTTCTTGTCATTCATAATTTACTAACCTTTGACTGTGATTGCAGGAGCTTAATGAAACAACTCTCTACCCTGTAGCTGCATCCCAGGCTCAAAATCACATGAGAAGCACCTGTCTTCTCATGTTGAGCTAAATACTGTCTTCTGGGATGCTGGTACACTTCTGCTCTTGAAAGATCCATTGAAACACTGTAAAACCACCTAATATCAGTTTGACCTAGGGCATGTGCATTGCTAAGACTTTAGGGCTTGTTAGTAGCGCGACTTAAGGGTGTAACCAACTTTATTTGCAGAATGGGAAGGTCTGTTATGACTAGTCTATAGTAGATAGAGGTTCTTTGGCTTTATGATAGTTTGCCAAGGGAGAAATGCCTAGAGTGCCACTACCTAACTTAGGGGAGACTTCTTTAGACATATTTGGATTGTTTTCTTTGGAGCTGATGGACAAGCTAGTATGGCTGAGGCTAGATAAGGATTGATAATGAGGTTTCATCTCGTCATGGGCGGATTGAAAAAGGTAGGAGGGCAAAAAATATTTATGGGTGTTTTCCAGCTGGCAAATTTGACACTTTTTTAGATCAGCTGCTAGAAAACTTGGCTGTTACAACTAGTCATCACCAACAAGTGAAAAATACTGATGACTAACAGTAGATACTACAACATCTCTTCCATATTGACCGGACATTTAAATATTTACACTCGTTTATAAACACTAAATATTTACACTCATTTATAAAAACTGCAACATCTCCCAAATTGTAGAAGTCCTCTAAACACAATAAAATATTAAATTTAATTAATTATCAAATTTACTAAATTTCATAAATTTCATAAATAAAAATTAAATTAAAAATTGCCTATATCTTTAAAATTTCTCCATTTCATATCCTTTATATTGGAGACCATTAATTGCTATTATGTTTTCTTCTTGAAAGAATTAAAATAACATGTTTATATAAAAATTTTGAAAATAATTTTACAAAAGAGAATCTCATTCATCAAATGTCATTTTTTCAGAATTTTCACTTAATATTTGATGATATGTCTGAGAATGAGAATATCTTTATATCAATTGCATATTCAAAATATCTAATAAATATGAAGAAAAATCAACAATTGATTTTAACTTTATTCATATTTATTAGATATCTAAAACTATATTTAAAATAAACTCAAATAATGTATTAGTTTGTGTGGTGTTTAGTTCCTATCATGGTTCATATTCAAAGAATTGAGGATAAAAATTACCTATAAGCAAATTAAATTATCCCAAAAGATATCTAACTTTGATCAACCTCCACACAAACCTAGTAATAACATGTAATAACATCCCTTAATAAATATATTATTTTTCCATCCAACATTAAAAACAATTTAAATTCAACCTAACTGAAACTCGACCTAATTATTAAAACTTATAAGAAACCTGGCCTCAACCTCGTTATTAAAAAGGAAAAAGCGTGAACAAAAGAAAATAAAAGAACAATATTTAAAATGTACATCTAAACTTTCTGCCACCACCTGTGAGTATTTTGAAGTCCCATAATTTCAAATTAATAAAATTGTAGAAAACAAATCCGAAGCATTCACATACATCTCTTGGACTGTGTGAGATCCACTGCTATGAACAGTACTCAGCACTGCAACCACTGCGTTGCACTCGGACCCTGCACATATCTGCTTGCCTTTCTTCTTGAGACATTGCAGAACTTACAGTAAGCTTTCTTCCATTGTGACATATATAAAAATCACCTTCCTTTATTATACTGCATTGGGTAATGGGTTCTGCAGTTATTGGGTAATGGGTTCAATATTCCCAGCATTGTAACATGTGGAGCCTTGGACAAGTACTGATCATTATATTTTGTTGGAAAACTTTAACAAGAAGAAAAAGTATAGGGTGGGTAGAAGCTCTCTCTATTTGTATATGGAGCTTCTGGGCAAAGTACAGAAAGAGATCAGCAGAGCAAATTTAAACCAAACAGACGTGCAGATCCATTCAGTACCCAGTGCAGTATAATGGAAAGTGATGTACATATATGTCCGGAATGATGAAAATTTAGTGTAAGTTCTGCAGTTTCAGGAAGGCAGGCCTTAGCAATCATGGAGTTGGCAGGTGGGTATGTACAGAGTCAGTCTGCAATGCATGAATAAAATTGCAGCGCTGATCATAATAGGGTGCCATCATAACAATGGCTCTCAAATAGTGGAGACCGCATAATCCAAGCGTGCATGCATAGGGATGATCAAAATGTCGTATAGACATGTATTCATCAGACTGCCTTCTCACCTGCTGGTGCTCAGAGGGCTGCATGGGTTGACAGTGTTAGCCATTGGAATAAAGGTTGGTATGTACTGTATTGGGATTTTCTATATAAAACATGTCTTCCCAGCAAAGGCTAGCTTCAAGCACTTGTTCTGCTCTGCAATATATAATTTGTTGTTTCAAGAAAGTGTTTTGCATCCACAGAAACTCTGTCAGCAAGTTGGACCAAAAATGGCAGAAAAGTATAAGAAATGATTTTGCTGCAAACAAGTAGAATATCCAAACACAAGTATCAATTAGTTATTATACTGATAGCAAGTATCATTCTTGTATGGTTGTTTTCTTTTGATAGCAAGAGCACAGTGAAATTTACAACTCATGTCACCAAGTTATGGTAATAAAAAGTGATCCATGTTATGGTATCTTACTTAATTATGGTAATAAAAAGTGATTCATGTTATGTGTCTTACCTGATTATGGTAATAAAAGGGAATTCAATCAATGATATCTGGACTTAGCAAGTAATCATTTGGAATGAGTGCAAAGACACCGTGCTGAATTAATTTAATTCTGCTTCATTAATTTAACTCTGTGATGGTATTTTTAGATGATTTATTTTATTTTATTTTTGTATTTTTTATATATTTTTTAAATTAGTAAGGGTGTTTACTTTGGAATATAGTTTTTAGAATTTTAATTTAATTAATAATTAGTAGGTGGATGGTAAAGATTTAACTTTCACATAATATTTTAGAATATTTTTTAGTAGTATTCAGAAATCAAAAGTTAAGATTTATCTCTAAAGTAATTATGTCCCTTTTTCTTTTTTACTTAAATTGATTAATTAAAAAAAAAAGTCATATAGTATTAGTCCATGGTATTGTAACAAAGTCTATTTATATATTAAAAATTTCCATAATCAAGTGAGGGTGATTCTTTGTGATTAAAATAAGGATTCAACCCCCACATAATATTTTAAAATATTTTTAGTAGTATTCACAAATCTCATATAAACATGTGTCATTTTTATTTATTTTTATCTCCAAAGTAGTTATGCCATTTTTTCTCAATTAATTGTTCAATTAATCATATGAAATGAGTTTTGGGTTTTTGGGTACTTGATATTAATAAGCTATAGTATTGACACATGGTATTGTAACAAAAACTATATTTACATATTGAAAATATTCATAATCAAGTGAGGGTGAATCTCCATGGTTAAAAACATGTTTTATATATATATATATATATATATATATATATATATAATTTTATTCATTCAAAAAAAAAAAAAAAAAAAATTATTTTTATTTTTATTTTTATTCTTTTTTCTTCTAATGAATAGCTAGACTTAATATTTTAATTTATTTATTTACTTTATTATATTATCTCCTAAATTCTTCAAATTAAAATCCTAAATTTTTTAAGATTTACTCTTCTTAGCTTATTATAATTACTAGAATTTAATCATTTTATTAAATTATTTAATTCTAAATTATTATGGGTTAACGTTCCTTAAAATCTTCAAAAATATTAATATTTTACTCTATTAACTAACTAGTCAAATATCAGCTAGTTTCTAACAGTTAGTTTCAACAACATTTTTTGGGCAATGACGCATCCCTACTATTTATTCAATGTGATATGTTTCTTTCTTCAGCTTGTCCCGAGGATGAACCACATTAGATGGTTCAAAACGCCACCTAATCCTAATGATGTGATTAATCGGAAAGATATTTATCTACATTATGAATCACAAAAGTCTTAGATTTTTTAAAGACATGAAGATTCCTTTATAAATTTTCTCTTAACCATTAATAATCACTAAAATATTATATATATATATATATATATATATATATATATATATATATATATATATATATATATATTTGTGGCAACCATCTAATAGAAATACAAAATAAATTCTTACATAAAAATTGTTTTATCATGAAAAATGATACATCTAATATAATTAACAATATCAACACTTGAAACAAAATAATAAAATTCTGGTTGAATGTAGTCTCCTTTTGATTAAAATTAGTTATATTACCATGCAACTAAGCTTCTTTTTAAATTAAAATGAGTTATATTGCAATGCAACTAGGGTAGAAAATGAGATAATGAAGGAAGTAGGGTTCTTAAAGACATTATAAGTTCATGGACATGCATTCTTAGAGATGGATGAAAACATAGTGAGGTTGCATATAATTAACAATATTAATACTTGTAATAAAATAATAAAATGAAATAAAATAATAAAATTCTGGTTGAATGTAGTCTCTTTTTTATTAAAATTAGCTATATTACAATGCAACTAAGCCTCTTTTTAAATTAAAATTAGTTATATTACAATGAAACTAAGCCTCTTTTTAAATTAAAATTAGTTATATTACAATGAAACTAAGTCTCTTTTTAAATTAAAATTAGTTATATTATAGTGAAACTAGGGTAGAAGAGGAGATAACCATCTCTAGATAATGTAATGAGCAAAGTAGGGTTCTTAAAGACATATTATAAGTTTATGGACATGCATTCTTAGAGATGGATGAGAACATAGTGAGGTTGGATAGCTAGTTATAGTTATAAGAGCCATGTCAAATTGTTGATGCATGTGATATAGGTGCATTTCCTTGAGCCTTTATAAGGAGATATGGTGATGGAAGATTGTAACCATCCACAAGGATTGGTATGTGGAATTCATAGTCATCGAGATAGTTTACATGGTGGATGTTATGCCTTTAGCATTGATATAAGAGAGCTAGACTATTGATATAAGAGAGCTAGACTATGTAGTCTCTTTTTGATTAAAATTAGTTATATTACAATGCAACTAAGCCTCTTTTTAAATCAAAATTAGTTATATTACAATGAAACTAGGGTAGAAGATGAGATAGTCATCTCTAGATAACGTAATGAGGGAAGTAGGGTTCTTAAAGACATATTATAAGTTCATGGACATGCATTCTTAGAGATGAATGAGAACAAGTGAGGTTGCATATCTAGTTATAGTTATAAGAGCCATGTCAAATTGTTGATGCATGCGATATAGGTGCATTTCCTTGAGCCTTTACAAGGAGATATGGTGATGGAAGACTGTAAACATCCACAAGGATGGGTATGTGGAATTCATAGTCATCGAGATAGTTTACATGGTGGATGTCACACCTTTAGCATTGAAATAAGAGAGCTAGACTTATAGTTGCTTGAAACCTAAAGGCTCAGATTTGGTCACCTCACATTCTACTTGAACATCTATAGGGAAAAATTATTTAAAAGAACCAAACAAGGAAACCCCATATTTGACTTGCCCATATTTTTGGAGATAAAATCAATGAGGACCATAAGGCATTATATGGAACTTGCAATTGGGGTGTAGTGGTTTGTCAATGCTCAATTGGATATTGGGCCATACTGATTTCTTACATTTTTTCAACACATAATTATTGTAGAAAAAACACCACTTTCTCTTTGGACACAAAAAACAACAAGAAATCAAAAAAGAATAGGAAAATACTAACTAAGATAGTAATTCTAAAATATTGGAACTAAAGTAGCAATATACCAAGGGTTTTCTTACCAGGAATAAAATGAAAAGGTTGAAGGTAGGGAGATGGAAAAGTTTAGTCCCATTTAGGTTGACTCCAAGGAATACAAATCTAGGTTACTTTGATATTTGAAATGGGGAATAATGGAGGGAACATGGTCATCTATATTTTTAACTCTTCAAATTCATAATAATTATTGTGAAATTAAATTTTTATTACTTGCATCAATCAACATATAAGAAAAGAGATAGATAATACTCCTTAGGTAGTTGTCACCAATTCTTGATAGATATTAGTCTTTGGACAATAAATGCCTTAGAATACTGTGACATCTCTTTCCTAGTTATAACTCTTCTTTTGAAAATTTGAAAATTTTGCTTCATTTTTGTAAATGACAAGTTAACTCAAAGGTTTAAATTTTGTAACTAGTTATTCTTGAATTAAACTTCTAAAATAGCTTCGGCCCCTTAGAAGGGAGCTTGGGAGAAGTTCATTTTTAATCATTGTATTAAGTGAAAATGAGAGAAGTCTCAGATCAAGTAAACAATCACCATGGGCCTTAATTAAAGGCTTATGTAGGGGATCAACATATTCATCCATGATAGGTATTTTTATATCATTATTTGGTGTTACACATTATTTTTTCACAATGAAATTTGACTATTCATATGGGTCTATTACCATCCATATGATGTTCCCTTAGAGGTCAAAAACACTGATGTTCCTGAATCAAGTCTTGGAAATTGGAGAAAAGCTCTATAAAACACTTAAAACTCTGCCTGCATGGTTTCACTAGCCTTTCCCTGTGCATGTGCTGATGATCATTCCATTAGCTGCGGGGAATACCACACTATTTGCCACTAAAACCTACACACCCCCATGAAAAGCAAGTAAAACGAAAAAAGTAACTTCTAGAATCCTAGTTAGTTCAATATTCTCCCAACTAGAAGCCTCTAGAGTCACGACAGTTCGAACTTTATCCCTCCACTCATGGAGCTTATCCCTTGGTCCAAGGAACTCAAATCCCTTCAAGGGAGGAATCCATCCCTCTTTTTATGGAACTGAAACTACCTCAATCTCCCTATTAATTGAGCTTAAGTTTGAGGTTGAAAGCTAGATACCAATGTGAATAGAGACTGATTTTCATAGTTTCTAAGATGAAGAGAGTTCATAGAGTGCATACTTTCTATACTACTGGTTTTTTTTTGACACACTGAAGATCACAACTTTGTGCCCATAAATTCATGCCAGATATTCTAGAGAGGAAGGCTTATCAGACTGAAGGAGAAGGATTTATCAGGACCCCGGGAGAAATCTGTACAACATCAAGGAATCTGGTTGTAAGATTTCTCTTTCTAATTTATGATAATACATATGGATCTCTTTTCTCATTTTATTATTTCTATGTTCGTGGGAATAATGTCAATACTTAGACTCCTTGATCACTAAGTCGGATTAACACTTTTTGATTATTATATATTGGAAATGCTTTGATTATTTGTCTTGTCTTTGATTACAGGTTCTACTCATCATTGGATAACTACTTTGGAGCGACGAGACAAAGGGCTACATCAGACGTTTGGATTTCAAGGTAGGAGCATGTCCTCTCTACTTTACTATTATAATGATCTTAATTAAAATTAATCTAGAGAAGGAGATATTCAAATGGATCTTTGTTTCTAGTTACTCGCTGGAGTACTAGGGAAATCTTTCTTGTCCGCAAGAGGTATTAATCCACGTAACAAATTGGCGACCATAATAGGGAATAGATCTTAGTTTTCTTTGTTTATATTCAGTCTGAAACTTTAGTTTTCTGAGTTTGACTTCTCTGACTGTGGTTGGGTAGATAAATTTTTAGAATCTTTGAGAAATAAAGCTTATATTTTATTTTTTCAAACTTTTCATTTGCCTGCGTGGTTCTCTTTGGAAGACAAAGTGACAACCTGCATGATTTTTTAGTTCAATCCAATGCGCATGCGCACTGTTGTCAATTGATAAACTCCGCACCCCCTGGAAAATTTTGAAAAAATTAAATTTCTCTCTTTTAGATGTAGATAACCAAATTCTTCAAGTTTTCCCTAATCCATTCTAGTTGTCAGACCCTGTGTGAGAACTCCGTTTCAATAATTTTGAGTCTTGTATGATTGATCATCCTATTTGCATTTTAGAAGTTAGGGTTTGTGTAATATCCAAAAATGGAATAATGCATTGATACACAAACACAATATTTGTAACACAAAATGTACATGTAATTTTATGATCATCATAGATATAGACAAAATAGTTGAGCCATTTTATTCATAGGAGATGATTAAGTTACAACAATGTACGAAAAAAAAGGTACTCTAGCCAAAGAGATGGCCTAGATTGACCTTGCAAACATGTCACAACAAGCACTGCATAACTGGAGAGCTGCAGGAATAAATATTGTACTGTACCTTCAGAAGATGATGAACATGTGATTTCTAGCTAAAAGGGGAATGCAAATATATGGAGATCAGGAGCTCTGATAATGCCAAGATTCAAGGTGTGGGCTCTATGATGGCAAACCAAGATAACCCAGAAAGGAAATCCCAGATCTATGCAATTGGAAATTTACCCTCTTGGGGTTTGATCCCTAGTTTGCTGGGTTATGCAGATATGAATCTAGATCTTATCATAATATGGCTACAATATTATATACAACCAGATCTAAGCTTTGAGGGCTAATCCCTCCTTCATATCTCCAAGCTAGAAGCTTGAGATCTTGCATCTTCTTCCTCTTCCTTCAAGATGCAGCTGCTGGGAAAACTACGCTGTACAAGAGGGAGAGACTCAATGCCTGCTGAAATATGCTGCAATAAGCTCTAGGCTGATGGTAACCGTGATGGAAAAGTGAGGGGATGATCCCTCACAGGATTCCTAGTTGAAATGATAACTTCCTTCCTCCTGTATATCTACAATGATGGACTGCACAATCCTTGATGGGAATGCTTCTAATAGGAGGTCAATAAAATTTGACCTGATGCTAGACCTGAAATGAGGCTCTAGGAATGCTTATCTTGAAGCTCAATGTGACAGGGATAATCCTATCCGAGTTCTCTAGCTAAAATACTAAAGACAACCTTCTCCTCTCAAACTAATCTTCATAAATAACACAATTTCTGAATATGGATGTTCTGCAGAGAGTAGGAACACTATGAAACCAATGAATTATGATGAATGGCAGCTCAAAGTAACCTTCCTAGACTAGGAACACAAGTCCCCCCTGGGTAAGGGTGGGATTCCCGCACAGGAACACCTTGTGTTAAACAACACTGCAGACTTAGCTAAACAACATAAGAGTGCATGGAATGTCAAAAGACAACTCCAGATCTAAAAGATATCACAAATCATAAAAATAAAGCCTCCCTTCCATTCTTCCTTCATCTTTATTATATACAAAGTGAGCCTTCCCAATCCCTGGCGCACCTCTAAACTACGCTGTGCATGTGGACATAAGCCTCCATGTTTGACTGCGTTGTCTCTCCAAGTCCTCCATCATGTCTACATGCAATGTGCACCCTCTCCATCATGTGTGAATTAAATGCACTACTTCCTCCATCACTTCATCATGAATGCTTTATGATCTTACATTAGATTTCCTCCATGATCTCAGTTGACTACTTCAATCTCTATGATCTATCTCATTAATGAGACATGATCTCCACTCCTTTCACATTAGTAGTTGCTCCACTACTCCAGTATGTAGATCTATGTTTAATTAATCCACATTCACACATCAAAAGTGGATCTTATTCATATTTTAGGATTATGGGTCCCTCCACCCTTTTATTTACTTAATTAATTAAGAAAATTAAGAACTCTAATATTCCAATTATCTTGTGAAAATTTGGGAATATTATAGTCCTCCCCGACAAAATGTTTCTTGTCCTCAAGCAACTACAAAAGTAGATGCAAATCCATATATTCCCCTCCAAATGGCATCCACATAAGGAAGGTCTCCTCCATTTTCTACAATGTGTCATGCATGTTTGGTTCCAAATTTGTCTCTTAAGAATGCATAGAATGACCTCCAACTATGTAGTTAGATGTCCTTCTTTCTCCAAGAAGTACCAAGTGACAACCATAAGCTACCCAACATCATCATCAATACATGAGATACATAACATAAAGTAGTTCTTTCCACAAAGGAAAATTTCCATCTCACAAAACACCTCTTCATCCCATGATTTATGGAGTATATTGAGAATTGACATGCCCTCATTCTTAGCCTTGTTGGCCATGTTGGATCCAAGCATCATTCTAACATTATGAAAAAGAATAAATAGAGAAATATGGGTAGACAAAAATTTCAAACCATATTCTCCCAAGAATAACCACTTATTGTGAAACCAGCTCCAAAAATAGAAGAAAAGAGATATCAACGCCTTAGAAATAAACCACTTCGAGGGGGAAACCTCTAATACATTACATGAATGAAAAATTCTTGGATGATACAAATTAAAAAACCTCCTTTCTATTTATGGGAGTCCATGGGGCCACAATGTAATCCTAGCTGACCTAACAATAATAATTTAAGGGCACAATAATAACAATATGGGGGCTACAGGGGTACAATAATAACAATAAGGGGGTTACACTAACAACAATAAGGGACTATACTAGTAATATAGGGACCTAACATGCCCCTCTCCTTCACAAAAGTGTTGTCCTCAATGCTTGAGTAGCTCTGGGTGCTTCTGTATAAAATTCTCATCCTCCCATGTAGAATCTTCAGTGGGTAAGTTCTTCCACTTGATGAGACACTGAAATTGATCGATTCCGTAGCTGTCGAGTTCTTGTTTCCGTGACCGCTTCAGGTTCCAATATGATTTTTCCTTCCTCATCAAGTTCTGGCAATATTGTTTGAACTGGAAGATTTTCACCTATAACCTTCTTTAAGCATGAAACATGGGAAACTGGATGCACTTATGAAGAAGAAGGAAGCTCCAATTTGTATGCCATAGTACCAATCTTTTGCAACACCTTGTAAGGACCATAGTACTTTGGCGATAATTTATTATCCTTCTTAGCTTGCTTGAGGGACATTTTTTTGTATGGTTGTAGCCTTAAAAATACCCAGCATCAAAACTTCTCTCATTGCGATGTTAATCTGCCTATTGTTTCATTCGATTTCGTGCCAAATTCAGGTTATCCTTTAAGAGTTGGAGAACTTCTTGTTGATGCTCAATGTGATCTTCCACTGCTTTAACCTTCGAATTTTCTCTTAAAGATGATGTGATGGACGGTGGATGATCCATAAAGTGCCATAAATGGGGTCATTTTTGCTGCAGTATGGAAGGAAGTGTGTTACCACCATTCAGCGAGAGGTAACCACTTGACCCATTGTGTTTGTTTATCAGAGACAAAACAACGAAGATATCCTTACAAAAATTTATTTATTATCTCATTTTGACCATCAGATTGAGGGTGATAAGATGATCTATGAGCTAATTGAGTACCCAAACAAGAAAATAACTCTGTCCAAAAATTTCCAGTAAAAATGGGATCTCTGTCATTCACAATAACCCTTGGGTCTCCATGTAGCTTTTGAATTGTCTCCATAAATGTAGTAGAAATTGTACTTTCTTTAACTGGATGAGATAATGCACAAAAGTGTGCATACTTGGTAAGTCTATCAACTACCACCATGATGACACTCTTTCATTCGGACTTAGGTAAACCTATGATAAAATCCATTGAAATATCCTCCCAACGTTGACTTGGAATGGATAAAGGTTGTAGAAGACCTAGGGTATTAATTGTCTCAACTTTATTCTACTGGCAAACCAAACATTCCACCACAAAATTTTGAATATTAGATTTAAGGCCATCCCCAAAAAATTCTTTCTTCACCCTGTGGTAAGTTTTTAAAAATCTTGAGTGTCCTCCTAAAGGAGAAGTGTGCATTTCCAAAAGAATATTTTGTTTTAGTTGGGAATTCTTACAGAGATATAAGTGATCTTTGTACCACATGGAATCATTTTTCGAACTAAATGCATCAGATGTACTAGGATCTTGCTGCAACTTTTGAATGAGTGTCCACACTTCTATGTCCTTCTTCCATTCATCTCTTGCTTCGGTTATCCAATATGGTTAGATAATAGAAATGACACAAAGAAATGCTTCCACCTCTTCATTATTTCTTGAGAGTGCATCTGCAACAACATTTAGTTTCCCTTTTTTGTAGATTATTTCAAAGTCATAACCCAACATCTTTGTGACCCATTTTTGCTGCTCTGCTGAAGATATTCTTTGTTCCAAAATTTTTTTAAGACTATCATGATCAGTTTTTACCTTGAAGTGTCTTCCCATTAGGTAAGTTCATGATTTATTTAGTGCATGTAGTATTGCTAACATTTCCTTCTCATAAATAAGTTTCTGTAAATACTTTCCTTTGATTGGACGACTTTCAAAAGCAATGGGTCTACCTTCTTGCATTAAAACAACACCAATTCCATTTCCTGAGGCATCAAATTCCATAATAAATTTTTTTGTGAAGTCTGGTGTAGCTAAGATCGGTGCTAGGCACATTGCCTCTTTAAGATGTTTAAAGGCCTTAGTTTCTTCAGGAGTCCATGAAAATTCATCTTTCTTCAATAATGTTGTTAGAGGTGCTGATATTCTCCCATAATTCTTAACAAACTTGTGATAATACCCCGTTAACCCAAGAAATCCTCGAAACTTCTTTATGGTTGTGGGGACTTTCCATTCCTTAATGGCTTTAATTTTGTTAGGGTCTACCTTAACATCCTCGTGCCAATATGACCTAGATATTCCACCTCTTGTACTCCAAAGAAACATTTGGATGTTTTTACATATAATTGTTTCTCCTGCAATAGTTTGAGCACCCTGTCAACATGTTGAACATGATCCTTCCAAGGCCTGTTGTAGATTAGTATATCATAAAAAAATACTAGCACAAATTTTATAAGGGTTTGAAAATGGAATTCATCAACCCTTGAAATGTAGAAGGTGCATTGGTAAGGTCAAAAGGAATGACCAAAAATTCATAATGACCCTCATGAGTTCAAAACACTGTTTTTGGAATATCTTTAGTCTTCATTCTAATTTATGATATCCTGAACAAAGATCCAACTTGGTAAAATAAATTGCTCCATGTAATTCATCCAATAATTCAGCAATCATAGGAATGGGAAATTTACCTTTAATGGTGCCATGATCCATCCTTCTTGTGTACCAATACTACAGGAGCAGAGAAAGAACTTTGATTAGGTTGAATTATACCCGCCTCTAACATTTCCGCAATCATACGTTCAATTTCGCTCTTTTGGACATAAGGATATCTATAAGGCCTGATGTTTGGAGGAGCACTTACCGGAATCAAATGAATAGCATAATCATGATCATGAATAGGTGGGAGTCCTTTGGGAGTTTCAAACACCTTGGAATGATTGTCCAAGACTTTTTGGAGATCTGTAGAAATAGATGATTTTGATGTTGGAACTTCTAGTGAGCATAATTGTGCAATTACGCCTCGTCATCTTTCATTAGAAGATTTTTCATGACATTAGAGCTTATTATCTTTCCCGACTTCCCTGCAATACCCCGTAATTCGACATCCTTTCCTTCTGAAAAAAGCTTCAAGAAAATTTCTTGAAAATTAAAAGCTATCGTCCCCAAAGATTGTAACCATTTTACTCCTAGTACAACATCAGCACCTCCCATAGGAATGGAAAGCATTGGACTATTCAATACATATTCCCCCATGGTTAGCTTGATATTATGGCATTTTTCAGAGTAATTTATAGTTCCTCCATTTGCAACCATCACTTGACATTCTGATGTTGGGTATAGGAAACAATTCAATTCCTTGGCTACCTTACAATGAATAAAATTATGGGTACTACCTGAATAAATCAACACTATTTAATTTTTCTTCTTGATATGTCCTTCTATATTGAGAGTTTGAGGAGTGGTAATTCATGCGAATGCATTACATGATATGGTCAGACTCATTTCTTCCTCTTCTAGGGCTGGTTCCTGGTGTATATACTCTTCTTTTGAAGATTCTTGTTCATTTTCTTCTTCCTCTTCACAATCTATGTAAAATAATTTCTTCTCAGCACACTTATGACCTTTAGTGTATTTGCTATCACAACTGTAGCAAAGCCCCTTTGCTCTTTTTTCTTCCAATTGTTGTGGTGTCAACCTTGTAGGTTGTGGAAATCTAGGCATAGCAACACTTCCTTCTTTATAGAAGTGAGTGGTAGGCTTCCTTGTCGCCATAATTTTACATTCAATTTTTCTTGCCAACCCGAATGCCTTCTCCAATGAATCAGGTTCCAAAACGCGAACTTCATGTTGGATGTTATCCTTTAAAGTGCCTATGAAGAGATCAATCCTGTGTTCCTCTGGAATATCAGTTACCCTTATATTCAATTTTTAGAAGTCCTCAATGTGCTCCCCCACTAAACCCTTTTGTTTGAGATTTATCAATTGGCTAAAGAAGGTGTTGCTCTTTGTATCCTCATAATGTGCTATCATTTCCTCCGTAAAAATTGACCAAGTGACAATTTTTTTACGGAGCAAAGCCATCGATACCATACAAATGTATTTTGTTCTAAATGTAAAGTTGCAATGCGTACCTTTTGTGTGTTTTGCACATTATGGAGATCAAAATATTGCTCCATCCGTAGTATCCATGTTACAGGATCCTTTCCATTAAAGTTCCTCATATCCATTTTTGGAATATGGTGGTTCTTCCCTCTAACAGTGGAGTTTATGAAATCACGATTAACATTTATTTTGTTCTCATCATGAGTTTCCTCTACTATTTTTTCACCATTAGGAAACATTTCTTGTATCAACTTTGTCAAACCTTCCATGTCTACTTTTAGATCATTCTTCATGTTTTCCATCTTAGCTTCCATGTCATCCATCTTAGATTCCATGCCAGCTTCCATTCCATCCATCTTAGCTTCCATTCCATTCTTCAAACCATCCATCTTAGATTCCACGTCTTTCTTCAAACCATCCATCTTAGTTTCCACGCCTTTCTTCAAAACTTACATGTCATTTTTTGTTTATCTTTGCGAGAGTGAAATTTGTTGCACTTGCTCTTGTAATTTTGATATGTCATGTTTCCATTCTTAGTCTTCACGAGTCATAGTAGAGCCTTCTAAAGGTTTAATGGGTGTTGAATTATTTTTAGGGGCCATTTTAGAATCCAATACTGATATCTATTCTACAATATGCCCTTGGAATCAATTCAAATTGATTCTTCAAACAAGACTTATGCAATGTGGAAAAAAATACACACATTTTACTTTCTTTTGAGGAGCTCGATATCGAAAATGACTTATCTCTATACTTGTAGATCCTCAATATCTAAAATTCAGCCTTTTAGTATTCCTCCAAAGCTTCTTTCAAATGCCACAGGTCTGACTTGATTTTGATTCTTCAAGACAAAGTTATGTCCAATCTCCCACAATGACCTAATTATGGACTGATTCAGTAGAGCGAACTTGTACGAATTTCCACATGTCACTGTTTTCTCCTTTGGCTATGAAATTTATAGACAAGAAACTAAAATCCATGTAATTCCCATCACATTTTACATAATTCCAATCCGATGCTCAGAGAGAGAGTTATGAATATTTTCCCACGATCACCTCTTTGAGATGAAATTCGGGAGCCTGAAAAAGACCTAACTTCCACAAAACATATCTCATAAAATGTGTCAAACCAAGCTTTGAAATTTTGCAACGATGTTCCTCAGGAGTGCAGCTTCATGCTCTACACATTTCAGCTTTTGAACCTTCGTAGAAAAAAATTTATAGTGAAAATTCCGTGATGACCTTTTTAAGTGAAATTAAGGAGCTTGCAAAAAGCCCACACTTCCATAGATCATATCTCCGTAAATATTGCGAAAAAAGCTCTAAAATTTTTCGACGATGTTCCTCAGGATTTAGGCTTCGTATGCTAAAAATTTCAGCTTCTAAAACTTCATAGAAAATAATTTATAGCTAAAATTCCATGATGACATTTTTGGAGGAGCGAAACCCTAGAATCAAAAGCTTCGGTACAAAATGTCGTGAAACCAGCTCCAAAAATAGAAAAAAAGATATATCAACACCTTAGAAATAAACCACTTCGAGGGGGAAACCTCTAATACATTACATGAATGAACAATTCTTGGATGATAAAAATTACAAAACCTCCTTTCTATATATAGAAGTCCATGGGGCCACAATGTAATCCTAGCTGACCTAACACTAATAATTTAAGTGCACAATAATAACAATATGGGGGTTACAGGGGTACAATAATAACAATAAGGGGGTTAAAATAACAACAATAAGGGAATATACTAGTAATATAGGGACCTAACACCACCAGAGTAAGGCCTCTTGCTGCCATCCTCCATCTCCATTATGCAAGATGGACAAGCCAAACTCCCCCAAAAAGCAACCAAAGCAATAAGAGATATTGATGTCTTCTCACCTCCTCATGTGCATCATGGAGTAAAAACATACTGATAGACATGTGGAATGTCACATCAACCTAATACAAACAAACCCCATCATTTCACATCATGAGAGTACCATGCCAAGTTCTACACAATACAAAACAAATAGACATAGGAGATGTCATGTGATGGAAAAAATATATCAAGGACAACCAAAGTGAACATGCCTTCTTTTGCTGCATACTTTCATTGATACGCAAGGCACGAGTCAAAGAAATATGAGCTACTGTGTGGTAACCATACTCACCCAAGAGAATCCAGTGCAACCATGCCTCCTTCTTCATTACATGAGTGTTATTTAAGACATGGATCAAAGTTATAGGAGCCTTTGGGTAGTAACCAAACTCACCCAAGAGCAACCAACGTAACCAAGATTCTTGTTGGCCCATGTCATATATCTGCAAGTGTTCATGCAACCCCTTTCTTATCATCCTCACCCACGCATCCCAATGTGGATGATGAATGATGTTTTGCATAAAAATGGTATCCTCCCTTTGTAGAATACCATCATCCCCAAACAGATGAAGAAATTTGTACTCCATGATATGTTGAAGTGCACCTCCCATGAGGTCTCTCCATGAGACCTTATTCTCATTAATGGACCTCTAAAACCAATAAGGTTCTGGATCTACTATAGGTATAAGTTTCTCTTTGAGTTGTGAGATGCTCATTGAGAAAGAGACATCTATAAAGGGGAAAAGATTTCCCATTTCAAGATGTCTACCATCTATCATCTTCTTCTCCATTACTTCATGAATGAAGCTATCATTTGATTGCTCCCATAAGGAATGGGTCCTCTTCTTCTCATTGATGCTTATTAATAGTGTTGTAGATCTGCAAAGTGATGCATGTGTTGTCTCAAAGCAAGGCACAATGTTGAACTCATAGCTAGCCATTATACACAGGATAATACTCATCCCATATTCTAAAAATATACACTTCAAATCAAGGGGTTGAATTTATTTCATCAAGGAAAAACTGGGATATCTTTTCATCTCCTCCTTGATTAAATCAAGGGTCTTTTGCGTAGTGATATGATGCTACTCCAAATCAGCATGTTGTTCTAACCCTTGGTTATGCATTGGCCCTAATGACATGTTCCCATAAGTTTCAATAAGAGGTACTGAAAAAATATGTTATGGAAGTGGATGTATACCTTGGATCAACTGATATTCAGAAACATCTTGCAATATCACAAGAGTTTCCTCTTCCGGGACAATGGTGTCTCCAACTACTAGTAAGAGTGATGGTTACTCTTCTATCAATGTACCAGCACTGGAATCTACATCCTCTTCCTCATGCATCTCCTGAATCATGCATGGGACTCTATGTGTTAAGAGCTTAAGACCATCTTGCAAAGATGAAATTGTCTCTCCTACAGATACAAGTACTTCTGCAGCTGGTGGTGAATGTAGTGACCCCTTGTCCAGAGTCACAAGAATGACATCCTCCTTTGTTTCCTTAGGAAATGTCTCTTTGTGACACATCTATGGTTTTCTCACATCAAACTTCTTTCTCGACTTGTGAAATAAATCTAAATATTTAGTCACCTTTTCATGCTCCATGTGACCAAACCACCAATCATTGGCTTCACCTAAAAGATGAAGTGCTGCAATCTAGACAACCTCTTTTTCAGCCACATAATGTAGCCTGAAAAATGTATCTAACTCTTTCCTTCAAGCCTTAGCAGTGCTTGATGAAGATCCATCAAATTTAGGCAAACATAATCTATTATGCCTCTTCCTTCTATTTATGCTATAGGATATTCTTTCTTCTTGGAGTTTGAAGGATTTTTGGAGAGTTAGATTCTCCTTGAATGCTCTAGACTGTGCTTTGTACTCATCAAGATATATAATGAGAGTATCATGAGTCTCAGTTTACCTTATTTCTTCATTTCTATACCATTAACATTCTTCAAATAAAGTGGGCATGGTAGATCTATGATTCTTCGATCTTCTTTGTTGTTGATAAGAAGTGTTGGGACCTTCTTCATCCTAAAACCTTCTTGAGGTTTCTCTTTGCCTTTATTTATTCATTTCATTGATCTCCTTAGAGAGATCCTTCATAATTATCAAGAAATATGAAACAAAAATTAATCCCTCCATTATATTATATCTCTACTATATGCTTTTCTTATGTTGTCAATAATGTCCATAAGCTGAGCCAAAGATCATGCTCTGATACCATTGTAATATCCCAAAATGGAATAATGTATTGATACACAAACACAATATTTGTAAAAAATAAAATTTACATGTAAGTATATGATCAGCACATATATAGACAAAATAGCTGAACCATTTTATTCATAGGAGATGATTTAGTTACAACAATGTACAAAAACAAAGGTACTCTAGCCAAAGAGATGGCCTAGACTGACTCCGCAAACATGCCAAAACAAGCACTACGTAACTAGAGAGATGGAAGAAGAAATACTACATTGTCCCTTCAACATATGATGAACATATGACTGTTGGATGAAAGGGAAATGTAGATATATGGAGCTTAGGAACTTTGATGATGCCAAGATTCAAGATCTGGGCTCTATGATGGCAACCCAAGATAACCCCGAAATTAAATTCCAGATCTATAAGATTGGAAATTTACCCTCTTGGGGTTTTATCCCTGGTCTGCTAGGTTATGTAGATATAGATATAGCTCTGATCATAAGATGGCTGTAATATGATGTACAACCAGATCTAAGCTTTGAGGGTTGATCCCTCCTTCAGATCTCTAAGATAGAAGCTTGAGATCTTGCCTCTTCTTCCTCGTCCTTCAAGATGTAGCAGCTGAATATGCAACTGTAGGGAAAATTGCACTACATAAGAGGGAGAGACTCAATGCCTACCAAAATATGCTGCAACAAGCTCCAGGCTATTGGAAACAATGATCACAGAGTGAGGGGATGATCCCTCACAGGATTCCTAGCTGAAATGCTAGAAAATTCCTTCCTCCTGTAGATCTACAATGATGGACTTCAAAATCCTTGATGGGAATGCTCCTGATAGGAGGTAAATAAATTTTTTCCTAATTCCAGATTTGAAATGAGGCTCCGAAAATGCCGATCTTGAAGCTCAAGTTGACAAGAATAATCCTACTCCAGTTCTCCAGCTGAAATACTGAAGACAACCTTCTCCTCTGAAATTGTTCTTCAGAAATAATGCAACTTCTGAATATGGATGTTCTACAAAGAGTAAGAACACTATGGCACCAATGTGTGATGATGAATGGAAGCTCAGAGTAACCTTCCCAGAGTAGGAACACAAGTCCCCTATGGGTAAGGGTGGGATTCCCGCTCGGGAACACCCTGTGCTAAACATCACTGCAGACTTAGCTAAACAACATAAGAGTGAATGGAATGTCAAAAGACAACTCCACATCTAAACAAATAAAAAATCATAAAACTAAAGCCTCCCTTATATTCTGCCTTCATCTTCCTTATATACAAAGTGAGCCTTCCCAAGCCCTAGCTGACCTCTAAACTGCGCTGTGCATGTGGACATAAGCCTCCATGTTTGACTGTGTTGTCTCTCCAAGTCCTCCATCATGTCTACATGCAATGTGCACCCTCTCCATCATGTGTGCATTAAATGCACTACTTCCTCTATCACTTCATCATGAATTCTCTATGACCTTACATTAGATTCCCTCCATGATCTCAGTTGACTGCTTCAACCTCTATGATCTCTCTCATTAATGAGACATGGTCTCCACTCCTTTCACATTAGTAGCTGCTCCACTAATCCATTACGTAGATCTATGTTTAATTAATCCACATTCACACATAAAAAGTGGATCTTATTAATATTTTAGGATTATGGGTCCCTCCACCCTTTTATATAATTAATTAATTAAAAAAATTAAGAACTCTAATATTCCAATTATCTTGTGAAAAATTGGGAATATTACAGTTTTTCCTCGTTTACTGTTGCTCTGCTTGGAAGATATCTTTGTTTTCCTTAGCTCACTGGTTTTATGATCTTGTCTTCTTGAGCCATCAGGATTATAGCCAACCTTAATTTCATGAATATTTTTTCCCTATTCATTTTCAAACTCGGAAAAGCTTCTAGGTCACTGAAGCCTAATTCAACACCAAGCACTCTTGGGCGATTTCATTTCTGCTTAGATAAGTGGAAACCTTCTTAGTCTGATCAAAACTAAGAGAAATAATCTGCAAAACATTCATAAGTATCCTAGTTAGGATTGAAAATTATAATTATAATTTGATTTTGAAATTTATACTTTTTAGGGTTTTTTAGGAGTTGTTTTCTTTTGGGAATTGATTGATTGTTGAAATTGCAGTTTTTGTCTTAGTTATCAGAGAATTTCATTTGAAAATAGAATTTTATCATATTAGAAAATTTATTTCTGAATGAAATTGTATTCCTTTCAAAAAGGATTTTTGTTTATGAATGAGGAAGTTTGTGTTTTTAAAATCAATAAATCTCTCAACTTTATCCTAAAGAGAATTCATTGAAAAGAAAAAGTTGCATTTCTCATATAGATGTATTTAGATTATTCTGCGTTGGGTCACAACATCATCAAAGTTTCAACTCCATACCATTTGTGTTAAATAACAACCAAAGCAATACAATGCTTAATAAAATCAATCTAGATATTTTTACATTTTTTAGGGCTCATTCCACAAATATAGCTCAGGCTAGTGTTTTGGAATAGGTTGTAATAAATGTTCCAAAGCAGTTTAAACAAAAAAGTAGAATCTTGCAGTAGGGAAATCCAATTGTTGCATTTGTACTCTGGGAATATCTTCTTAAAAGAGTCAAGCATGAGATCATGTAAGACCCAGTGTGGTAATCGTACCTATGTAATTGGAAAAGATAGAATATGTGCATGTAATAAAAATGTTAAACCTTAGATTAACCATTGTTGAGGAGCCTAGGGTCACTTGTTGGCAAACCTTATATTTTCCATGTTGAGGAGTCTTCAAGGGGATTGAGCTTGATACTCTTCCCTTGCATGTATATCGGATCGTAGACTGTTCCGTGAGGTGCATTTGTCTCTGTTGGTGACCTTAGTGGCCATAATATTTAGGATTTTTCCCAAGGTGATGGTGGAGGGAAGGTCCCACTGTACCTAGAATAGATGTCAGCTAGACTCACTTGGACTTTTCAGAGGGTAATCTTCACTTCGATATGGAATAAGTGGAGGTATTTACACTAGAATGTTTCATTAAGTAGGTTGTCGGTGTAATTGTTCCAACTGCCAAGTTTTCCATATTAACTTCTACGGTGTTGGATTTCATCACCAACTAATGTTTTTAGTGTGGAAACATACCGTTTGTGCGTGGTTTGTCTCTTATATTTTTTAGTCATGTGTTCAAATTACTTTTTTCTTAGTGGCCTTAGGTCTATTTTTTTAAAATACTTTTTGATTTCATGTGTTAAAAATTAACCATGGTTGAATTACCGAGACACTCTTGTAGAATGTAGGGGAAACCCCCTGAGTATAAACCGAGTCAATTGGAAAATATTAAATCTGAAAGAGTTCAACAATCAGGAACCAGGTCTATTGAAAAAGGGGAAACATTGGTAATCATACCTCCTGATTATGAAGTAAATCAACCTCAAACATTAGCAAGAAATCACAGTTGAGTCTACAACCGGTGAGATATCAAATACTCAACTTATTGAACCTGAATCTGAATCTACGTCGTCTGAGTCAACTTTGGAGTTCATAGCCGAAAATCTTGGTGTTCCTCATTCACCTTGAGTGAAGCTTCACATTACTGAGAATCTTCCTCCTGGCTTGATTAGTATCGAAGAGATTACTGACACAGAAGAAGAGATCATAATTCCTTCGCGTCAATAATCTTTAGATATAAGGTATAGTGAACTGATTTACCCTTACAATCATTTTAAACCAGACCCTTGGTATCAACAATTTACTGACTTTCTACATAGCATTGGTCTCAATTATTCACCATGCCACATTCCTTTTTACTCAATACCCAGAGGAAGTTACATATCTTCATCAAGCATGTTAGGTGAGTAATCTATGTTTTCTTCATCACCAGAAACGTTTTTGTATGGTGGTCCATAAGTTCTTGTTGGATACCACTCGCTCTCTGTTACTTTCTTAGGAGAATCTCCCTCTTATGAAAACATTACACAATCAAATGGTCTTAATGAATCTAATACCGAAAATTTGATGATGGAAGAAGTCTATATGATGATTGGAAATATTCCTTCAACTGACTCTCAAGGTGTAAATTTACTGCCTGGGGGGCAGTATACTCCTCAAGGACCATCTCTTCAAGGGCAATACCCTATGTCAGGGCTACAACCTACTCAAGGGTTGTACCCTATGCCAGGGACACAACCTATTTAAGGGTAGTACCCTATGCCAGGGCCAAAACCTATTCAAGGACAACTGCTTCCTCAAGGGAAACAATTTTATCAAGAGCAACAATACTTTCAAGGAGGTCAACCTTATACTGGAACTTATTCGAAAAATTAGCAAACTTACGTTCCAATACCTTAAATTAGTTATGGTCAAACTTATGCACCACAACCTTTAATGGGAGATCCTTATCCCGACTTTAATACTGTGTGGAACCCGTCGTTGAATCAACAACATTTGCAACCTACTGTGAAAGTACCTTATAACCAACCTGGTCAGCTAACTGGTCAATTTGGCTATACCCAAGTCCAGCAACCTGCTAAGCCCGCACTTAAAATTACACCTCAAGTGTCTATATCCATTATTAAACAAGCTGGTCTAAGTACTCTAAGAACTCCTGTCCAATCTGTTGTCAAAAATTATGTTCAACAAACAAGTACACCTATCCCTGGAGTTTCTCAATTCCCTATTGCTACAACCCTTCAAATGACTACATCAACTATTACAAAGGAAATCCCTCAAGTCACTACTCATCAAACTAGAATTGTTGTTCAGTCTACTGTTCAAACCTCTGTACGACAACCTGATCCAGCTACAATTCCAACAAACCAAACTTTGTAGGTCATTTTTTGAACCAAAATTTTCAAGGGAAGTTTTAATATGGACTACCAGGACAAAATCTAGTCTACCATGGTCAACCATACCCTGGTTATACATATCAAATAGCAGCTCAACCTCAGTTTGGTCTGACTAACCCTGGATACCTCGGAGGTATTCCAATCCAATATACATAAGCTATTCTAGGCTATCCTAGATATCCTCCTCCGGGTACTGGTGTTGTTCCTCAAGGCTATCAGTTTGCTCAACAAGACCCCAACAGTCGGTTACCATTCATTGCAACTTTACACTTGTAAGATTTGTCATGCCTCAGGAATGGTCTGATTTATTATCTTCGGTTTTGGCTAGAAATTGCAAAAAAATTTCCCAGTGATATACCTAAGTTTGAAGGAAACTCAGGAGAAGACCCCTCAAATCATGTGATGACTTATCATCTTTGGTGCACATCCAACTCCTTAATCAATGATTCTATTCGATTGAGAACTTTTCAAAGAACATTGATAGGCTTAGCTACAAATTGGTATATTGAATTACCACGTGGCTCTTTCAATAATTTCAACATGTTAGAAACGACTTTCCTAACTCACTTTCAGTTGCCAGTCTGTTATGAAAATGGCACGAAAATTTTAACTTCATTAAAACAAAGTACGTCTACATACATTTCATATCACATACATGAATGGAGACATAGATGGCGTTTAGTGAAGGTTTTTATTCTGGATCAAATTTTGGAAGAATGATTCATTAAATCACTACTTCCAAATATCACTGGAGACGTAGCCAAGGGAGGTGTTGTTATAGAAGAACATGCCATAGCATAGTGCTTAGACCTGTATACACACAGTCTGGTACTCTATATGAAAAAAATATTGACTTACCAGGCCTAGGTCAAATTACTGCAACTCCTTATGGTTCTCATTCTGCAAACGGTGTAATTGGTACAGTTAGTACTACAAAGAGTAAGAAGAATTCATCTAAACCTAGTTCTCCCATAATAACTTTACCAGATTCACCTAAAGGAGATTATTCCCTTGAAAATTCTGTCGACATTCAAGTTGTAGATTCATCCATGACTAAAGATAAATCTGGCAATAAGAAGAATGGAAAGAATAATAATAATAAAAAAGCATTGCCTAAAGAGAAAATAGAAAAAACTGAACCAGCTGATGAAAAGCGGAAACCTCTTTATCCTTGTCTTATTTGTGATGAGGATGACTATACCAAAGAGTGTCCAAATTTGTCAAAGGTTCACCCACACCTACTGTCTTGAAGGATCCTTTTCCATCTCAAGGTATTAAAATGATTAGACCTTCTTCCAATTTGTCGACATATATTTTAATGATGTCTCAAGTCATGGTTGTGACATGATCTGAAGACTATGGATCTAAGAGTCCTGTAACTGGTAAAGAGACTAAATATTCCATTCAAACACTAGCAATACCTCCTTTAGTTTTTGAACCACTTCAAATCGAGAAACCTAACCCTGATTTAGTGATTAAACTACCTGCTAAAGGTGTACTTCGAAAATCGACTTTCAATCCACATGCCAGAGTTGCTCAAAATTACAACATTGTTGAAGATTTGGCCATATCCCCTTCAGCAATGTTATCCTTAGAAGTGCTACAATCATGCCCAACACAAAGGAAATTACTATTATCAACCATCGGAGTTATTGATCCTCAAGACTCGAACCTAATGGTCTTTGATCTCAAACATTTTGTACCTAGACTCCCGCATCAAATTGCTTTTTAGATTCCAGTATTAGTCAAATGAAGAAAAGTTTTTCATACCATAATTGATGAGGGGGAATCTACATGTATAATGTCATTAAATTGTTGGAAAAACCATGGCTCTCCAGCACTTAACCAATCACCAAATATCCTTAAAGCCTTTGACGAACGAGGTTTCCATATATATATGGAATACTCCAGGATCTGCCTTTAGAAGTAGAAGGAAAATCGTAAACCTAGAGGTGGAATTTTTTGATGCCCCTGTTTATTACAACCTTCTTCTAGGTCATAGTTGGTCTTATGCAATGACTATTGTTG